>CANIUD010000734.1:1267500-1515251 GCA_947470075.1 Closterium sp. Yama58-4
CCGGCCTCCATGGCTTCGTACGCACCCGCTGAGAATCCATGATAGTGTTCTCCTCCTCTCTGACTTCGCCGCTCTTCTTGCTGGTCGTCTCCTTCTCTCAGGCTTCGTCGTTCTTCATGGTGATCGTCTCCTCCTTTCTGACTTCGCCTTTCTTCGTAATTATCTTCCCCTCCCAAATCAGGAGGTCCTCGTCGAGGTCCAGTCCCCACAGGGCGAATTCCGCTTCCGCCTGCCGGTGAATCACAAGCTGAGCTGAGCAGTTGTTCTCTCAGTCCGCTCCCTTCCTTCTCCCGATCCGATCCTTGATGGCCACGTACATTGTTATCTCCCTCTCCCGCGCGAAATCCAGGCGTCCTAATCGGCGGATCACGTCCCTCCATCATCCTCGCAGGGAATCGGTGACCCGAGCGCAGTTGATGAGTATGAAGCTCCTGATCAAATTCACTCATGCCTCACGGCGCATCACCGTGCTCTACTCCAGGCGGTCAAGCCTGTCCCCTGTACTCTAGACAGTCGTAAGCCTTTTTGCTTGTATGCAACAAGTCTAAACTCCCTCGCAAGGGCTCAGTCAGATTGCTGTTAGCTTCTCCTACTGCTAGTTCCCTTCGGATTAGGAAAGCAAATTGCAGTAAACGAGAAACATACAAGCAAAAAGCAAGAAGCCCGAGTGCTACTCCTGCCTACATCTATTCCCACCCCCTGCCTAGGTTGCTTCCTCCACAAGCAAGCTCCTGTGCACCAAGCGAGTCAGCCGGGCTGCTCGCGAGGTCTCCAAGGTGCTAGCTGTGTCCCCACTGGGCCCACTAGGCATGCACCGCCTTCCAGCCTGGTGACTTCGAATTGAATTCCCAGGCTGGCATTGAATTCGCCTGCCAGCCTTGTGACTTCGAAATTGAATTCACAGGCTGGAATTGAATTCGCCTCCACCAACCTCCTTGAATTCGCCTCCCCCTAACCACCTCAAATTCCCCAGCTACTCGGCTCTGCAGTACAGTACAATACATTCCAAGCACACAAATGAAATTAGAGTACAAAGCGGTAAACTATAGTACACCCTCACCTTGGCTGCTGTGGTATTCACACTTAGTTGCCAGCTAAGTGTTAATAACGCGACAGCAGCCCCATGGTGGTGCGCAAGGTGGGAAGGAAAAAGGCACTCACCTTGATGGTATGGTGCACGAGCAGCAGAGTGCACAGGTGTGGACACGGAAGACACAGTGGAGGAGACGGTGGAGGTGGTGGGTGAGGCGGGGAGAGGAAGACCCATGGAGGTCCCTGAGAGGCTCCTCTCCTCCTCCGTGCTCTCTGAGGCACTAGATCCAAACGGTGCCACTTGCTGGTGGTGAGAAGAGGGGAGAAACAGGGAGGAGAAGATGGGGTAGAGGCAGTGAGCGAGGCGGGCAGGGGCAGCCTCATGGTGGTGCCTGAGATCCTCCTCTCTTGAATTGAATCAGCAAACGATGCAGGCGGAGGGAAGAGGTTGGGGAGGGGCAGGCCCGTGGTGGTGCCTGAGAGGCTCCTTTCCTCCTCCGTGCTCTCTGAGGCACTAGATCCAAACGATGCCACTTGCTGGTGGTGAGGAAAGAGGCGAACGGGGCTGGATGGGGAGGGGAGAATCATGAGGCCTACAGTCATGAGATCGACATGCCACGACTGACGCAGGTGAGGGAGAAGGAGGCGCCAGACAGTGCTTGCTGTTACAAAGGAAGCAGTTGCACCATGAGGTATACACAGGCTGATATGAAGCACGCCATACCATGAGGTTGACGTGCCACAGGCTGACGCAGGTGTGGGAGAAGAACATAAGGGATATCAGAGACATACGATGATGGGATCTAGACCATACCATGGCACCATGCTGGCCCACACCATACCATACCATGAGGTCCACGTGCGAGAACGAGGCGCCATACAGCCTGCTGCTATATGGGGAAACGCTGTACCATGGACTCTACACAAGCACAGGCTGACATGAAGCATGCACTTTATACTTGGTGCCATACCATGATGGATTGTACACCATACCATGGCACCATGACAGCCCACACCATACCATGAGGTCGACGTGCCACAGGCTGACGCAGGTGTGCGAGAAGGAGGAGCCGTACAGCCTGCTTGCTGTTATATAAGGAAACGTTGTACCATGAGGTAAAAAACAAGCAAATATAAAGCATGCCATACCATGAGGTCGACGTGCCACAGGCTGACGTGTGCGAGAAGGAGGCGCTCTAGTGGATGCAAGCCAGCCATACAATACATGTCATATAACACACGTACCATGAGGTCGACGTGCCACAGGCTGACGTGTGCGAGAAGGAGGCGCTCTAGTGGATGCAAGCCAGCCATACAATACATGTCATATAACACACGTACCATGAGGTCGACGTGCCACAGGCTGACGTGTGCGAGAAGGAGGCGCTCTAGTGGATGCAAGCCAGCCATACAATACATGTCATATAACACACGTACCATGAGGTCGACGTGCCACAGGCTGACGTGTGCGAGAAGGAGGCGCTCTAGTGGATGCAAGCCAGCCATACAATACATGTCATATAACACACGTACCATGAGGTCGACGTGCCACAGGCTGACGCAGGTGTGCGAGAAGGAGGCGCCGTACAGCCTGCTTGCTGTTATATGAGGAAACGTTGTACCATGCAGTATACACAGACGGACAAGAAACCATGCCATACCATGAGGTCGACGTGCCACAGGCTGACACAGGTGTGCGAGAAAGAGGCGCCGTACAGCCTGCCCTCGTGGATGCTGACGTCAGCTACCTTGGACCATCCCACGCTGACCGTGTCGAAGCAGCGCACGGGCTCCCACCCCCACACCTGCAAATGGGAGGCGAAGTGGTGGAGAGAGGTGAAGAGAGGTGAAGAGGATGGGGTGGCAATGAGGTGTGTCTCTAAGCACCCTGGCCCATCCCACACTGACCGTGTCGAAGCACCGCACGGGCTCCCACCCCCACACCTGTGGATGAAAGGTGAAGTGGTGGAGAGAGGTGAAGCGGTGGAGAGAGGTGAAGAGAGTTGAAGAGGATGGGGTGGGAATGAGGCGTGGCTCTAGCCAACCTGGACCATCCCTCACTGACTGTGTCGAAGCAGGGCACGGGCTCCCACCCCCACACCTGTGGATGAAAGGTGAAGTGGTGGAGAGAGGTGAAGAGAGTTGAAGAGGATGGGGTGGGAATGAGGCGTGGCTCTAGCCAACCTGGACCATCCCTAACTGACTGTATCGAAGCAGGGCACGGGCTCCCACCCCCACACCTGTGGATGAAAGGTGAAGTGGTGGAGAGAGGTGAAGAGAGTTGAAGAGGATGGGGTGGGAATGAGGCGTGGCTCTAGCCAACCTGGACCATCCCTCACTGACTGTGTCGAAGCACGGCACGGGCTCCCAACCCCACACCTGTGGATGGGAGGAAGAAGAGGTAATCAGAGGAAGATGGAGTGGAGGAGGGAGGGATTGCTCTCGAGCTGTCTGCCCCTTTGCACCATCCCACACTGACCGGGTCAAACAGCACATGGGCTCCCATCCCCACACCTGCGGATGGGAGGAAGGTAATCAGAGGAAGATGGAGTGGAGGAGGGAGGGATTGCTCTCGAGCTGTCTGCCCCTTTGCACCATCCCACACTGACCGGGTCAAACAGCACATGGGCTCCCATCCCCACACCTGTGGATGGGTTTGAAGAATCAGGGATGGTAAAGTCTGTTGAATCTTTTGAGGCACCTTAAAAGAAGAATCAGGGATAGTGAAGTCGGTTGATTCTTGGGTCATCAACATGACTGAAACATGGAGTGGAGGAGGGAGGGATTGTCCAAGAACCGTCAGCCACTGGGCATGTGAAGCAGTGCATGGGCTCCCCCAGGAACTCTCACCTTGAGCGAATCAGTGGAGGAAGCTAGCAATGCTTGGCCTGGCCATCAGGAGTGAAGGCCAGTGAGCGAGCACATGCCACTGGCCTGCAGTGGAGACAAGTCGTTTGGAGCAGCACTGAACCCACCTTGAGAGAGTCGGCGGAGGGAGCACGCAACACAGAACCCACCTTGAGCGAATCAGCAGAGGGAGCTAGCAATGCCTGGCCGTCAGGAGTGAAGGCCAGAGAGCGCATGCCACTGGCCTGCAATGGAGGCGGATAGTAGGAGACATGTGTGGGGGAACAATGCAGACACATGCACAGGGGGGCAGAAGGGCACACAAGGTCACACAGGGCCACAGACAGGACGAAGCAGGCCAGCAGGAGGATCAAACAATGTGCTGTTAGTGGAAGCTGTGATGTGTGCACTTAACCTTAAACCCTAAACCATCCTGCCGTGCTTGCTCCTCCTTTCCTACCTCCACTGCTCTAAACCCACCTCCACCCCTTTTCGCCTACCTCCGCGCCTGTGGACCCCACCAGCTCAAACGTCTCCAGGTCCCAGAACTTGCATCGCACGTGTGAGTGGGATTCAGTGGAGAGCATTGCGGTGTTAGTGTGAGCTGTGTGCACTATGCACTCATCAATAGCACACCTCTGCACCCTATCTCCACTCCTGCCACTGCCATCCTACCTCTGTATGCACTCCTTAACAACACACCTCTGTGCCTGTAGACCCCACCAGCTCGAACGTCTCCAGGTCCCAGAGCTTGCACATGCGGTCACTGGAGCCTCGTGCAACTGCACATCATAACACCTGGTCTTTACCTCTGCTCCTATTTCCCCACCTCCACTCCTCTTAACCTAGCTCCACCGCTTGTTACCGTACCTCTGTGCCTGTGGATCCCACCAGCTCGAAGGTCTCCAGGTCCCAGAGCTTGCACATGCGGTCACTGGAGCCTCGTGCAACTGCACGTCATAGACACCTGGTCTTTACCTCTGCTCCTATTTCCCCACCTCCACTCCTCTTAACCTAGCTCCACCGCTTGTTACCGTACCTCTGTGCCTGTGGATCCCACCAGCTCGAAGGTCTCCAGGTCCCAGAGCTTGCACATGCGGTCACTGGAGCCTCGTGCAACTGCACGTCATAGACACCTGGTCTTTACCTCTGCTCCTATTTCCCCACCTCCACTCCTCTTAACCTAGCTCCACCGCTTGTTACCGTACCTCTGTGCCTGTGGATCCCACCAGCTCGAAGGTCTCCAGGTCCCAGAGCTTGCACATGCGGTCACTGGAGCCTCGTGCAACTGCACGTCATAGACACCTGGTCTTTACCTCTGCTCCTATTTCCCCACCTCCACTCCTCTTAGCCTAGCTCCACCGCTTGTTACCGTACCTCTGTGCCTGTCGATCCCACCAGCTCGAATGTCTCCAGGTCCCAGAACTTGCATGCACATGCGGTCACTAGAGCCTAGTGCATGTGCACCCATATACACATGCATACATGAGCACCCATCTCCACCCCTTGTTACCGTACCTCCGTGCCTGTGGATCCCACTAGCTCGAACGTCTCCAGGTCCCAGAACTTGCATGTGCGATCACTGGAGCCTGGTGTATGTACAGAGATGCACACATGGACACATGCACATGTGCAACACACATGCACGCATGCACACATGGACACACACGCACACATGGACACACATGCACACACGTGCATACGCATGCACACATGCACACCCATCCACACCCATGCACACGCATGCACTCACATTCACACACATGCACTCACATGCACGCACATGCACACCAAATGCACACAGGCACTCACATGCACTTATATGCACACACGTGCACACACACGCATACCCATGCACACACATGCAATCACATCCATGCACACACGTCAAGTTAGCGGAACAGAAGGAATAAGGTGAGTTTCAGGGCAAGTAAGAAGGAGAGATACAAGGAAAGCCACACTCTCACGAGACGAAGCCAGATACTCCCAGGAGACGAGACAAGACGAGACGAGACTCTAAGGGCACATACGGAAGACACTCTCTGCAGGCGAAGAACGTTTTTGAGAATTCTCAAAAACACCCTTCACACTCTCACGAGACATCTCCAGATACTCCCAGGAGACGAGACGAGACTCTAAGGGCACGCACGGCAGACACTCTCTGCAGGCGAAGAGTCGAGCAAGGGAGGAAAAGGCAGCACTGACAGCGGCACTGACAGCAAGCGAGGGAGAGAAAGCAGGCCCTTACAACTGGCGAGGAGCAGCTCGTGCGGGTGGAAGGTGAGGCAGGTAATAGGTGGAGGGTTAGATGGGCAAGATAGAGAGGAAGCGAGGAGGAGAGAGACAGGACGGGATCTCACAGCTAGCAAGGAGCAGCTCATGCGGGTGGAAGGTGAGGCAGGTGACGGCGTCGTGGTGGTGCTTGAACTCGTGCAGCACCTTGCCCCCCTGCACGTCCCACAGCTGCTTGCAAGGGGGGGGTGCAGGCACAGGGCAAGTGACAAAGAGTGGACAGTGAGGTGAGGCAGGGGCAGGTGACGGTGTCGTGGTGGTGCTTGAACTCGTGCAGCACCTTGCCCGCCTGCACGTCCCACAGCTGCAGAGGAGAGAAGGAGGGAGTTCGGGATACACGCACATGGCAGGAGGTGAAACACACGGGCCATTGGCCCCTCACCTTGATCACCGAGTCCTGCCTGCCAGTCATCAGCCACTGCCCATCGGGACTGAACCGCACACACATGCTCCCAGTCCCCTTCTATCATTCCCCACTCCCTCCCTCTACACCCCCATATGCATCTCACCTTAATCACCGAGTCCTGCCCGCCAGTCATCAGCCACTGCCCATCCGGGCTGAACCGCACACACGCCACGCCCTTGACAAGGCTCTTCGCCTTTCTCACCCCATTTCCACTCCCTCCCTTCCCCTGCATGTTCTCCCCCCTCACCTTGATTACCGAGTCCTGCCCGCCAGTCATCAGCCACTGCCCATCCGGACTAAACCGCACACACGCCACGCCCTTGCCCTGCGTCTTCAGCGTATGCACCGCCTCCTTCTGCCTCGGGTCCCACACGCGGGCAGTGGAATCCAGCGAGCCCGACGCAAAGAACGGCTCAAACGGATGGAAGTCCAGAGCAATGGTTGCGCCCCTGTGGCCCGTCAGGGTGCGCACGGCTGGGGTGGATGGGCGGGTGGAGAGGAGGAAAAAGGGGTTCGTCAGCACATGCACTGCCTCCTGCTGTGGGTCCCACACGCGGGCAGTGGAATCCAGCGAGCGCAACACAAAGAACGGCTCAAAGGGGTGGAAATCCAGCGAGAGGGCCGACCCCCTGTGGCCCGTCAGGGTGCGCATGGCTGTGAGTGTGTGGGGGTGTTGGGGTGGAGGGAGGAGAAGATTGGCAGGGGGAGAGGTTGTTGGGCTGAAACAGATGGAAAGAGCCTGTTCCTCCTTCTGCCTCGGGTCCCACACGCGGGCAGTGGAATCCTGGGAGCCCGACGCAAAGAATGGCTCAAAGGGGTGGAAGTCCAGCGAGAGGGCCGACCCCCTGTGGCCCGTCAGCGTGCGCACGGCTGGGAGGGGAGGGAGTGTTGGGGCGGGGGGGAGAACGAGGAATAGGCAGACGTAAGGGGTCCCACACGCGGGCAGTGGAATCCAGCGAGCCCGACGCGAAGAACGGCTCAAAGTGGTGGAAGTCCAGCGAAAGGGCCGACCCCCTGTGGCCTGTTAGGGTGCGCACAGCTGGTGGGTGGGTGGGTGGGAAGGTGCGTATGGGAGGAAATGGATAGGAGAAAGGAGGGTGGAAGTACAGCGAGAGGGCCGACCCCCTGTGGCCCGTCAAGGTGCGCACGGCTGGTGTATGGGTGTGGGGGTGGAAAGGGGGAGAGTCGGAAGGTGCGTATGGGAGGAAATGGATAGGAGAAAGGAGGGTGGAAGTCCAACGAGAGGGCCGACCCCCTGTGGCCCGTCAGGGTGCGCACCGCTGGTGTGTGGGTGTTTGTGAGGGGTTGGGTAACGGGGGAGGGGAATTGGCAGGGGAGAGGTTGCTGGGGTGAACGGTGGGCAGGGGATGGGAAGCAGGACGACAGGTGGGGAGGAGAGGAAGTCCAGGTGTATGATAGACCCACCCAGCCCCTCCCTGCCCTTGTTGTGGTTCTTGAGCATGCGCACTGCCTCCATCTGCCGCAGGTCCCACGCCCTGGCACTGCTCACCTTTGCCCTTCTTAAGTTTCCACAGCTTGATTGTTGGATAGCTCACCCTCGTTCCAATCAGTCCGAACTGACTTCACTTTGGACGCCTCACCTTTGCCCTCGTTGAGGTCCCACAGCTTCACTGAACCGCTGAGCACGCCCGAGAGATGGCCTGGTCCTCTGATCTGCTCAGCAGGGCTATCTCCCCTTGCTGCCTTCACTGACACACTGACCTTCACAGAGCGCGCATGCCTCACCTTTGCCCTTGTTGAGGTCCCATAGCTTCACCGAACCGCTGAGCACGCCCGAGATGGCCTTCTCAGCAGCGCACTCTCCTCCTCTCGCTAGCTTCACTGACACATTGACCTTCATAGAGCGCGCATGCCTCACCTTTGCCCTTGTTGAGGTCCCACAGCTTCACAGAGCCGCTGAACACACCCGAGGTTGCCTGATCCTCCTATCTGCTCAGCTCAGCAGTGCTATCTCCTCTTGCTATCTTCACTGTGCGTGGTTGCCTCACCTTTGCCCTCGTTGAGGTCCCACAGCTTCACAGAGCTACTGAGCACGCCCAGGATCGCCTGGTCCTCCAATCTGCTCGGTAGCGCGCCTTCTTCTCACTAGCTTACCAGAACACACGCTGAGCTTCACAGTGCATGGTTGCCTCACTTTGCCCTTGTTGAGGTCCCACAGCTTCACTTCACCGAGCCGCTGAGCACGCCCGAGATCGAATGATCCTCCGATCTACCCGGCAGCGCACTCTCCTCCTCTCGCTAACTTACACAGACACACTGAGATTCACAGTGTGTGGCTCATCTTTGCCCTCGTTGAGGTCCCATAGCTTCACAGAACCACTCAGCACTCCCGAGACGGTCTGGTCCTCTGACCTTCGCAGCAGCACACTCTCCTCTCGCTAGCTTCACTGAGACACTGAGCTTTGCACTGCATGCCTCACCTTTGCCCTCGTTGAGGTCCCACAACTTCACCGAACCGCTCAGCACGCCCGAGATGGCCTGGTCCTCTGATCTGCTCAGCAGTGCTATCTCCTCTTGCTACCTTCACTGAAAAGCTGACCTTCACAGTGCATGGTTGCCTCACCTTTGCCCTCGTTGAGGTCCCACAGCTTCACAGAGCCACTTAGCACGCCCGAGATCGCCTGGTCCTCCGACCTGCTCAGCAGCGTGCTCTCCACGGCACTCGTGTTGCCACTCAGTTTCTGCCATGGTTAGGGATGGAGAGATAGGGATGTGAATGGAGGAAGTGAGTGGAACAGCACGAGAAAGAGGAATGGAGACTGCTCAGCAGTGTGCTCTCCACGGCACTGGTGTTGCCACTCAGCTTCTGCCATGGTTAGGGATGGAAAGATAGAGATGTGAATGGAGGAAGTGAGTGGAACAGCACGAGGAAGAGGAATGGAGACTGCTCAGTAGCGTGTTCTCCACGGCACTCGTGTTGCCACTCAGCTTCTGCCATGGTTCGGCACAAAGGCATGGAGGAAAGAGATGTAGATGGAGGCAGTGAGCGGACGGCACAAGGACGAGGCATAGAGTCTGGTGACTCAGCAGCGTGCTCTCCACGGCACTGGTGTTGCCACTCAGTTTCTGCAATGGTTCAGCACATGTGGATGCATAGACAGAAATGTGGATGGAGAGGTAGCAAGGCTCAGGCACAGAGACGTGCTCTCCATGGCACTCGTGTTGCCACTCAGTTTCTGCAATGGTTCAGCACATGTGGATACGTAGAGACGAATGTGGATGAAGAGACAGAAAGGTAGATGAGGAGTCAGTTCCATGCAGTGAGAGAAAGAGCACGAGGAACAGGCACGGAGGCTGCTCAGCAGCGCTCTCCACGGCACTTGTGTTGCCGCTCTGCTTCTGCCATGGCATGGCGCATGTGGGTGGAGTGAGAGGAATGAAGATACGGAGACAAGTACGAGGCGGACATGGTGAATGAAATGAAACAGCACTAGGTGCAGAGTCACTTTTGAGAATTCTCATAGGTGGCTCCACGAATGAGTCGGCCATGGTGAGAGAAACAGCACTAGGTGCAGAAACTGATCAGCAGAGCACTCTCCACGGCGCCCTCCACAGCGGTCCGCGCTCGTGAATGAAACCGACCTGCTACTTCTTACCATTGCCACCCGCTGCAAATCTTATCCATACTTACGAGCAACGGCGGCTCGCGGTCGTGGATTGACGAGACATCATCTTGCCGTCGCCACTAAACAGACATCATTCGCTTGAAACGGGTTACCAGCACGCTGTTACCAACGATTATGAGCAGCGGTTCGCGGGCGTGGATGGACCAGAGGAGCAGCTTATTGTCGCCGCGACCCGTGATCACCCTCTCGCCTGTCTTCCGCCCGATGCTGAACGCATTTGATGCTAGCTGTGTGGGCCGCGAATATTTGTTCGCTTGGAACGGGTTACCAGCACGCTGCTACTGGCACTTACGAGCAGCGGTTCGCGGTCGTGGATGGACCAGAGGAGCAGCTTCTTGTCGTCGCCGCCCGTAATCACCCTCTCGCCTGTCTTCCGTCCTATGCTGACGCATTTTACGCTGGCTGTGTGGGCCGCGAAGGTTTCTGGTCGCCGTTAGGTTAAGTGGTAGATTAGCCAGTTAAGGAAACCGGGATGGCAATGAAAAAGTGACGGCGAACAAATATCACGAAGCGCAACAAGCGTAAGTCGGGAAAGCTGACAGGATATTTGTGAAGTCGGGAAAGTTGGGCAACGAGCACAGAAGTGGACTTGCGAACCAAAATCTGCAGAAACGGAAAGTTCGGCTTGGCGAAGAGAGAAAGTGTGTATAACGAGGATACGAATCTTCTGCGCTCTTCGCGTGTCTGGTCGTCCCATCGCAAGCTCTGTTGGTGTCGATGGCGGTGCAGATTAGCTGACTGACTGCGTGACGTCAATAACACTGCTAGCCGGAGGACTCTCAAATCAGGACGACTCTCAGATTCGGGCTTGTCGGAAACGCCACTAAAGCAGAGACATCTACCCAAACGTGTATCACCAACGTGCCGGCCTAGGTGCTACTTAACGGTACTCTGAGTCTAGAACTACTACGCCATCAGAACGACAATGATGGACCAAACAATGACACCAGCGATTTTCGTCCTTTCGTAAGAAACGAGACTAAAGATATTAGCCACTACAACAAACGTCGTAAGTACGAAAATGCGTGACGAATGGCGGCGCGAGGTAACGAAACGCTAGAATCTAGGTGTGGATTAGCCAGCTCTGACTGTCTTCATTCGTTCAGGCTGAATTGCAAGGCACGACCAGGTAATTTCTAGGTTCTAGTCATTTTCTAACGGTGGAGAGAGCTCCTTGGTCTTTGGTGGGGTTGTCGGGGTGACAGATTACTTTTGGCGGGAAACCCAAAAAACGGCTCTGTTCTGGTCACGGTTATGGTGTTTCTTCCTCTGTCAATGCCATGCCATGCCGAACCAAATGCAGAGCTGTTACCACTGACGAAACTCTTCTTACGTTTCGCCCCTGATCAACCCGAGAAGAACAGCATTCGCGGATGGTTGCGAAGATTGCCTTTTCGCAGAAAATATTGCATGATGTGCGACGGAACCTCGGAGATGTGCGCCACGGTTTGGGACCCCGGGAAAAGCCCGCCAAAGGTCGTCTGGCACATTCGTTATACGAACTGACGCCGAACCGCTACCAATCTGTCAGTCTGTTCCGACGCAAAACTGGGAACTTGTTTGTTTTGCATCCGAAATCGGACAGGTGAAACGCCAAGCGAGTTCCATTGTTGCGCGTATTTACTCGTGAGAGTCTTCTAGATGAAATCGGCGGCGGGGCGGGGTTGATCAGTGACCAAATCACGCCGCTCAGCCCGTGTGCGCTACGCCATCGCCCCAAGCTATATTTTTTTCTCGTCCTATCTGTCACTACGACCAACCAATCGCTGCATCGCCTCGTATCCCCAGCTACCCGTCGTGTGCCCTTATGACCGTTTGTCGCGCCGCACTATATAGTAGGCGCATCCATGGCGTCTTCCGGCGTCAGACCGCTTCAACGTTTTCGTTCTCGATCTTCAATCCGTCTCGCGCGCGGCGTCAAGACATTCAAACCATTCCCTCCCTTTGGTAGCTCCATTCTCGACTCACCTCGCGAGATTGCTGCATTCCAGCGGTGCACGAGAGCCGTGCGACAGTCATAGTAGCGACAGCTGCGAAAATGAAGGAAGGGTTACCACGAATCTGAGATCGGATCCAAAAGAAGCAGCTCCGAGCCTTGACCGACCGACAAACGAACTTTCTGAGAGGTCTGGTGTAGCAACGGGGTTCGGAGCTGGCAATAGCTTCGGCGGAACAAGGAGGTTCGGATCCCGAGAGAGCAGGTTCGGCGAGATCCAAGCGGATCGCGGCTTGCTGAGTCGGATTATGAACCTCGCTTCCGCCGTAGGGAGCGCAACGGAGAGCAGCGGGAGTAGAGTCGATTCGGACGGTGCTGCCCAAAGGAGCGATGGTGGTACTAGTAGAGAAGCTAGCATATTTGTTCGCAGCAGATCCGATAAGGACAGCTCCGATAGCAGCACTGGGGCCATTAGCAGCAGTGAGGCGTTTCGGTATTCGGAAAAAACTGGCACATCAGCGGGCGATGGGACAGAAAAGGCTAGTACGGCAGCGTGGGAGGAGGGATTAGAGCAAGCGGTTGGCAAAACCGGTTCTGAGGGGCTAGGAGCGGTGGAGGGTTTTGAGACGTCTGGCGGAAACGGTCTTGAGTGGTTGAGAGCGCCAGAGGAAGGAAGAGATGACGGAGCGTCGGAGGAGCGTAGGAGCAGCAGCAGTACAACCAGCAGCAGCAGCTGCAGCAGCAGCAGCAGCAGCAGCACGAACAGCAGGAGCAGCAGCAGTAGCAGCGGCAGCAGCAGCGGCTTGGACGCACTCAGGCTTCTCCTGAAGCGAAGGGGTGGCGAGCAAACGGGGGAGGACACTTCACGAGAGAGGGCAGGTTTGTTCGATCTAGGTGGCATGGAAGAGACGAGAGAACGTAATGGGAGCGAGGAGGAGGAGGAGATAATGAGAGGGAATGGCGGTTCTGGTAACCCTGATGGTGCTGTGGAAAGGGGTGTGGGTACTGTAGACGGTGCAGAAGCAGCATTCAGTAGAAGTGAACGACCTTGGAATGGCGTTTTATCTGGGCAGGCTATAACGAGGACGGATGGGGAGTATTCATGTTGCTATGGAGTGGATGTAGCGGGGCTGCCTGCGGACGTATCAGAGGAGGACACGTGGCAGATGATGGAGGGGCGGGGAGGGGAGGTGGTGGATGTGAGGCTGTACAAAGGGACACGTGGCAGGGGCACACGTCGCAGGGGCACACGTGCTGTGGTGTATTTTAAGACCGAGAAAGGCTTCTTGAATGCCCTATCTTCCTCCCATGACTCTTCCTCCTCCTCTTCCGCTTCCTCCTCTTCCTCTTCCATCTCTTCATCCTCCTCCTCATCCTTTTCCTCCTCCCCCTCATCCCACTCCTCCCCACTTTCTCCTCCTCCTCCTGTCTCCTCGCCTCTCTTCATCACCCCCTGCAGACACACCCTCCCACTCCTCTCCCCAACCACCCGGGCCCACGTGGACAAGCTGACGTGGCAGCAGCGTGTGACGTGGCAGCAGCAGAGTGGAAATGGCAGCAAGCACGCGGCAGAGAGGGGTGTGAGAAACGGGGAGCACAGGGCAGGGAGCATGAGGAGGCAGCAGCAGGGGAGGGTTCAGGGTTTAGGGCATAGTGCTTCAGGACTTAGTGGTTCAAACAGTGGATCAAACAGTTTGCTAGAGCTTCTAAGCTCCCAATTACCCCGCGTATCACAATCGCGTTCCACTGACAGTTTACCCCTTCCTAGGAGTGAAGACGCTGGTTCAGGCTTGGAACGAGCAGGTTCGGCAGCAGCTGGTTCGGGAGGTGCAGGCTTGGGGATGTTAGGTTCGGCGGGAGCAGCAACAGCAGCAGCAGGGAGGCGGGTGGTGGAACGGTCAGGAAAAGGTTCCGGTCTGCCCGACAACTCTTTCTCTTTCCCCCCGCTTGCAGCGAAATCAAGCTTCTTTACAGTCACGCTCGCTGATGTCTCGCCGTCGGTCAGTGTAGCCCAGATTCGGGCAGCTCTTGAAAAATTCGGGCAGGTTGACAGCCTGCGATTGGAGCAATCTGCAGGTCGGGCAGCTGGGGAAACATCAGAAGGGGGAGTTGGCGGACCTATCGGTGAATCAGGTTCCTTGGCTGCTCCTGAACCACAGCTACACGCAGTGGTGACTTTCCAGGTAACTTCCTGCGTTGAGTTTCCTCTTTTGATGCTTGCAGTTCCCCTGTGCCATTCTCTCATGAGTCATGACAAGTGTTGCGTGTGTAATTTGAGGATTCTTCCTCCCACACCGCCTTGTCTATTTCGCCACCCACTCAGTCAAAGCATGCACATCTTGCAACTGCTTGTTGTGTGTGTAGCTTGAGGGTTCCTCCTGCCCCCCCCACGCCTTATCTATTTCCCCACCCACCCACCCACCCATAGAGTCAAGGCAGGCACAGCATGCAGCCCTGGCCAGTCCCTTTGAGTCGACTGAACAATCCAGCCACCTGTTATGTGTATAGTGTAACTTAAGGGTTCATCCTGCCCCTCACACCTCACCTATTTCCCCACCCATCCACACAGTCAAGGCAGCACGGCATTCAGCCCCGGCCACTCTCTTTGAGTCGACTGAACAATCCAGCCACTCTCTGTTGTGTGTCTCTCTAAAAGGGGGTTCCTCCTGCCCCCTACCACCACCGTATCTTATTATCCTGCCACCCACGCAGTCAAAGCAGGCATATCAAGCAGCCCTGGCCACTCCTTTTGAGTCTGACTAAACAATCCACCTACCTGTTGTGTTGTGTGTGCAACTTAAGGGTTCCTCCTGCCCCCTACCACCACCGGATCTTTTCATCCTGCCGCCCACACAGTCAAAGCAGGCATATCAAGCAGCCCTGGCCAGACGCATTGTTACACTTGGCAGCACCACAGCGCACGTCCGAGCCTGCCCTGCAGGCTTGGAGCCGCTAGTGGTCCGGTTCGAGTACAAGAACCCTCTTCGCCGCCAGGCTCGGCACGAGGCTCGGCAGCAGGGGCGGCAATCTTTGGACTGTAGTGCCGCCCAATGCTGGCCTCAAGATATTCCGGTGCTGGCTGTGGATCTGCGGGCGGAGGGAGTGGTCGATGTTACAGTCGCGGTAACGGATGGAAGCGCGCAGGGAGTGGCTGAGGTGAAAGAGAGGTGAGCTGGCTGTGAGGTGAGAGAGAGGTGAGGTTGGTCAAGATATTCCGGTGCTGGCTGTGGATCTGCGGGCGGAGGGAGTGGTCGATGTTACAGTCGCGGTAACGGATGGAAGCGTGCAGGGAGTGGCTGAGGTGAAAGAGAGGTGAGCTGGCTGTGAGGTGAGAGAGAGGTGAGGTTGTCAAGATATTCCGGTGCTGGCTGTGGATCTGCGGGCGGAGGGAGTGGTCGATGTTACAGTCGCGGTAATGGATGGAAGCGCGCAGGGAGTGGCTGAGGTGAAAGAGAGGTGAGCTGGCTGTGAGGTGAGAGAGAGGTGAGGTTGGTCAAGATATTCCGGTGCTGGCTGTGGATCTGCGGGCGGAGGGAGTGGTCGATGTTACAGTCGCGGTAACGGATGGAAGCGCGCAGGGAGTGGCTGAGGTGAAAGAGAGGTGAGACTGGGTGGGCAGACGAAGCGAGTGACCTCGTAAGGAACGGTGGGTAGCAGGTGAAGCGAGTGACCTGGCACGGTACGGTGGGTAGCAGGTCAAGATACTCCGGTGCTGGCTGTGGATCTGCGGGCGGAGGGAGTGGTCGATGTTACAGTCGCGGTAACGGATGGAAGCGCGCAGGGAGTGGCTGAGGTGAAAGAGAGGTGAGACTGGGTGGGCAGACGAAGCGAGTGACCTCGTAAGGAACGGTGGGTAGCAGGTGAAGCGAGTGACCTGGCACGGTACGGTGGGTAGCAGGTCAAGATACTCCGGTGCTGGCTGTGGATCTGCGGGCGGAGGGAGTGGTCGATGTTACAGTCGCGGTAACGGATGGAAGCGCGCAGGGTAGCTGTTACAGACAGCAGCTCGCAGGCAGTGGCTGAGGTGAAAGAGAGGTGAGGTTTGGTTTGGCAGGGAGAGTGAGTTTGGTTTGTCGCTGGGCGGGAGTGGTCGATGTTACGGTAGCTGTTACAGACAGCAGCTCGCAGGCAGTGGCTGAGGTGAAAGAGAGGTGAGGTTTGGTTTGGCAGGGAGAGTGAGTTTGGTTTGTCGCTGGGCGGGAGTGGTCGATGTTACGGTAGCTGTTACAGACAGCAGCTCGCAGGCAGTGGCTGAGGTGAAAGAGAGGTGAGGTTTGGTTTGGCAGGGAGAGTGAGTTTGGTTTGTCGCTGGGCGGGAGTGGTCGATGTTACGGTCGCGGTAACAGACAGCAGCTCGCAGGCAGTGGCTGAGGTGAAAGAGAGGTGAGGTTTGGTTTGGCAGGGAGAGTGAGTTTGGTTTGTCGCTGGGCGGGAGTGGTCGATGTTACGGTAGCTGTTACAGACAGCAGCTCGCAGGCAGTGGCTGAGGTGAAAGAGAGGTGAGGTTTGGTTTGGCAGGGAGAGTGAGTTTGGTTTGTCGCTGGGCGGGAGTGGTCGATGTTACGGTAGCTGTTACAGACAGCAGCTCGCAGGCAGTGGCTGAGGTGAAAGAGAGGTGAGGTTTGGTTTGGCAGGGAGAGTGAGTTTGGTTTGTCGCTGGGCGGGAGTGGTCGATGTTACGGTAGCTGTTACAGACAGCAGCTCGCAGACAGTGGCTGAGGTGAAAGAGAGGTGAGGTTTGGTTTGGCAGGGAGAGTGAGTTTGGTTTGTCGCTGGGCGGGAGTGGTCGATGTTACGGTAGCTGTTACAGACAGCAGCTCGCAGGCAGTGGCTGAGGTGAAAGAGAGGTGAGGTTTGGTTTGGCAGGGAGAGTGAGTTTGGTTTGTCGCTGGGCGGGAGTGGTCGATGTTACGGTAGCTGTTACAGACAGCAGCTCGCAGGCAGTGGCTGAGGTGAAAGAGAGGTGAGGTTTGGTTTGGCAGGGAGAGTGAGTTTGGTTTGTCGCTGGGCGGGAGTGGTCGATGTTACGGTAGCTGTTACAGACAGCAGCTCGCAGGCAGTGGCTGAGGTGAAAGAGAGGTGAGCTGGCTGCAGTGGCATATTGTGTGGCGTGGTAAGGTGGATAAGAGGAGACAGTCCACAGGGCGTGTGGTTGCCGTGTGAGTAGGTAACAGACAGCAGCTCGCAGGCAGTGACTGAGTTGAAAGAGAGGTGAGGCTGGATGGGTGGTGTGGCTGTTGGTCGTCTGGACATCTGGTGAAGCTTGTGGTCTGACAATGTGGGAAAGGTCAGCAGCTCGTAGACAGTGGCTGAGGTGACAGAGAGGTGTTGTTGGTGGTGTGGCTGTTGGTCGTCTGGTGAAGTTTGTGGTCTGTCAATATGGGTAACAGACAACAGCTCGCAGGCAGTTGCTGAGGTGACAGAGAGGTGTTGTTGGTGGTGTGGCTGTTGGTCGTCTGGTGAAGTTTGTGGTCTGTCAATATGGGTAACAGACAACAGCTCGCAGGCAGTTGCTGAGGTGACAGAGAGGTGTTGTTGGTGGTGTGGCTGTTGGTCGTCTGGTGAAGTTTGTGGTCTGTCAATATGGGTAACAGACAACAGCTCGCAGGCAGTTGCTGAGGTGACAGAGAGGTGTTGTTGGTGGTGTGGCTGTTGGTCGTCTGGTGAAGTTTGTGGTCTGTCAATATGGGTAACAGACAACAGCTCGCAGGCAGTTGCTGAGGTGACAGAGAGGTGTTGTTGGTGGTGTGGCTGTTGGTCGTCTGGTGAAGTTTGTGGTCTGTCAATATGGGTAACAGACAACAGCTCGCAGGCAGTTGCTGAGGTGACAGAGAGGTGTTGTTGGTGGTGTGGCTGTTGGTCGTCTGGTGAAGTTTGTGGTCTGTCAATATGGGTAACAGACAACAGCTCGCAGGCAGTTGCTGAGGTGAAAGAGAGGTGTTGTTGGTGGTGTGGCTGTTGGTCGTCTGGTGAAGTTTGTGGTCTGTCAATATGGGTAACAGACAACAGCTCGCAGGCAGTTGCTGAGGTGAAAGAGAGGTGAGATTGGGTTGCCTTGCAAAGTGAGTGACCTGGTAAATTGGGTAACGGGTGAGAGGTAGGCAGCAGACAGCAGCTCGCAGGCAGTGGCTGGGGAGGTGAAAGAGAGGGGAGGGGGTGCGGAAGCAGGGTGCCACCTCCTCTCAGCTCTCATCCTTCCCCTCCTTCTCATGCCCCATGCACCACCTGGAGAAGCAGAGGTTGAGACTGCAGAAGGTGCAGGATAGGCTGGATGGCATGGGCTTGCGGTTACCTGATGAGTCAACGCACAACCCTCCTTCGCTCCCTGCCCCCTGCCCCCTGCCCCCTGCCCCCTGCCCCCTGCCCCCTGCCCCCTGCCCCCTGCCCCCTGCCCCCTGCCCCCTGCCCCTTGACACCTCCCCCCTCCACCACATCTCAGGCTCAAGGCAGCGAGTCCCCAGTGGGCTGTGAGCCTCCCCTTCGACCCGCTCATCAGCCCCTGCACCCCCTTGGAGCCTGGAGGGGGGGGGGTTGCGGAACAGCAGAGGGCGAGGCTGCAGAAGGTGCAGGATAGGCTGGATGGCATGGGCTTGTGACTGTACACCTCCTCTCAGCTCTCATCCTGCCTCTCCCTCCCATTCCCCATGCACCACCTCTCAGGTTCAAAGCAGCAAACCCTCAGTGGGCTGTTAGCCTCCCCTTCGATCCGCTCATCAGCCCCTGCACCCCCTTGGAGCATGGAGGAGGGGGTGCGGAGCAGCAGAGGGCGAGGCTGAAGAAGGTGCAGGATAGGCTGGATGGCATGGGCTTGAGGTTACAGCGGTTACAGGTTCAGGTGGAAGATTTGTCGGATGTGATTGGTCGAGAGGTGGCTGCGTTAGAGGGTGGTTTAGTTGGAGATGGAACAGTGGTCGGGTGATTAATGGGTGACTTTGGATCAGGGTCCTTGTTATGAGACCAATTTGGTCTGATAGTCTGATTTCAGACGTGATTTTTTGTATTCATATGATTTTTTTATGACAGTTTGTTTAATTTCTTCTGATTAGCAAGACAAAGGGTTTACGTTCGTATGATTTTCCAGACCATGTAGAATACTTCTGAATTTACAGATATCGAGTTCGGTTTCGTCTGAAACCGACAAATTAGCCCACTAGGCCATAGGACCACCAGGCCATATGCCCAATAGACCATAGGACCACAGGTACAAAGATGGTTGCTGCCCTGTAACTGCACGCGCATTCAATGTGCGTGTCTTGTAGCAGCCTCACTGTCATGTACCTGTGGCATTTGCTGCCAGGAGTCTGTCATGTGGCTGGCTGTCGGCGCTGACGCCAGCCACAGCCACGGCAACGCGCTGTCACATTGTGCCAGCGCACGTTCGTTTCCTCTACGTTACATAACATTGGACCGTGGTTGTGGTGCCCCCCGCACCCATCACGCAGCGCCTTTCGGTTCACACTGCACGATGACGGGGTTTCGTGCAGCTGCGCGAGGCTTGTTAAACAGCCTGTTTGTTCTGCTCGTCCTCACCTCTCACCCAGCAGAGCATGGACTCTTTCCCTCTTCCCAGTGTCTTTCATTTCGTTTAGACTATGGCCAACCCCACCGCCGTACCAAGCGCTGCTGCGCATGGGGTTTCGGCATTAGATTTCCTAACGCGGGGCAAGCCGATCACCCCTGACGCCCCACCGATTGCTCCAACCTCTGCTGCGCTTCCTTCGCACGTTTGCGATGCGCCATTCTCGGAAAATGGTGTCAGAATGAACACGCAGGAATGATCGAACTAGCAGGGATTGTGAGTACAAATATGAAACCCTAATGTTGTGACCCCCCCTATAGGCTAACCCACTACAGCCTACACAAATACAACATGTATAATGTTTGACACACCCCCATAGGCAAAGTGGGGGAGACCTAGGGGTCACAAGACCAGTCAAGGCAAAGCAAGGCAACAACAAGCTCAGGGTGGATCTCAAGGATTCCACACAAATTCCGAGCACAAGCTAGTGGTCACAAGACCAGTTCACATGCAAGTTTATAACAGAGCAAGAGATACAGTGATCACAACCTAGCAAGAGTAAACATGCAGGTATAGATATATATAGTGATCACAGTACAAGCAAAGTCAAGAGGTAAGCAAGTGAGGTCCAGTAGGCACAAGGCCTAGTAGAGTGCAGAAGCGCTGATGGTCACGAGGCTGAAGCGCCTTGGTGAACACATCAGCAGTGTTGGCCTCAGTGGCCACGTAGCGAATACAAAGCTGACCGCGCTGCTGCAGCTCTCGAGCAAGGAAGTACCGCAGGGCGATGTGCTTCGTTCTGTGCTCCAGTCTGTGCTCCTCACACAAGGCAATGGCAGCCTGGTTGTCGACGTACAGCACTGGAGGAGAACGAGGCCGCTCTCCGAGGTCGGTCAGCAGGTAGGTCAGCCAGCGTAGCTCCTGAGCAGCCATGGCTGTAGCGTAGATCTCAGCCTCGCAACTGGAGCCGAGAACAGAAGAAGAGCGTGTAGAGCGCCAAGAAACTGAGCCAGAGCCAAGGCTGAAGGTGTAACCCTGAGACGACCGCTGAGTAGCCTGGTCGTCTGCCCAAGAAGCGTCTGAGTGCCCTGTGAGAACAACCCGGTCTCGCCCTCCAAGCACAAGCCCCATGCCCGACGTACTGCACAAGTAGCGCAACACCCTCTTAGCGGCATCCATGTGCTCCTTCCGGTGACGGCCAGGAGCGACATAGCGTGCTAGGATGCTAAGAGGGTATGCAAGGTCAGGTCGAGTGCAGGTCATCAGGTACATGAGGCAGCCCACAAGCTCTGGATACGGGCCACTCGGCTCTACGGACTCATCCGAAGGCAGAGCTGAGAGCGAGTGACCGGTAGGCAGAGGAGTGGACTGAGGCGAGGAGTACGTGAAGCGGAAGCGCTGGAGAACCTGCTGCACCATGTGTGACTGAGTCAGGGTGATGGTGCGCCGTGCTCTGTCCCGGGTGATCCGCAAGCCAAGATAGCTTGTCAGCTCACCCAGGTCTGTGCACGTGTGTCTCCTCTGCAGCTCCGACTTCACGTAGGCGAGTCCTGCAGTGTCAGCAGTGGCAAAGACCAAGTTGTCGACGTACACGAGGATGTAGAACGGCGGCAGCGAAGTGTCGGTGCGCAGGAACAGCGACGGGTCAGCTGTAGAAGGCGCGAACCCAAGAGCCGCAAGTGTAGTCCTCAGTGTGTCGTGCCACTCACGCGGAGCCTGGCGGAGACCGTAGACCGGCCGCTGAAGCCTCCACTGGGTACCAGGAGGAAACGACCCAGTGAAGCCAGGTGGGCGGCGCAGCCAGATCTCCTCGTGCAGGCTGCCCTGCAAGAAAGCAGTGCTGAAGTCAAGTGAGTGAAGCTCGTAGTCGCGGTGAGCGGCTATGTGCAGCAGCACCCGAAGAGTAGTCATCTTCGGGGTGGGGGAGAAGGTCTGGAAGAAGTCAACTCCCTCTCGCTGACTGAAGCCTCGAGCCACGTAACGCGCCTTGAAGACAGGCGGAGAACCCGGCGGCCGCTTCACCCTGAAAATCCACATGCCACTGACGATGTTCGCCCCAGGAGGGGGAACCTCGTCGACGTAGGTGCGTGTGGACTTCCAGGAAGCCATCTCGGCGTCCATGGCTGTCTGCCACTGAGAGGAGTAGGGACCCGCCATCGCCTCAGCGTAAGTGCGCGGGGTCGGGATGTCTGGTGCATCCGGGAGAATGGGGCGGGGTGATGGAAAGCGGGAGAATGGGGCGGGGTGATGGAAAGCGGGAGAATGGGGCGGGGTGATGGAAAGCGGGAGAATGGGGAGGTTGATGGAAAGAGGGAGAATGGGGCGGGTGATGGAAAGCGGGAGAATGGGGCAAGGTGATGGAAAGCGGGAGAATGGGGCGGGGTGATGGAAAGCGGGAGAATGGGGCGGGGTGATGGAAAGCGGGAGAATGGGGCGGGGTGATGGAAAGCGGGAGAATCAAGCGGGGTGATGGAAAGCATGAGAATGGGGCAGGGTGATGGAAAGCGGGAGAATGGGGCGGGGTGATGGAAAGTGGGAGAATGGGGCGGGGTGATGGAAAGCGGGAGAATGGGGCGGGGTGATGGAAAGCGGGAGAATGGGGCAGGGTGATGGAAAGCGGGAGAATGGGGCGGGGTGATGGAAAGCGGGAGAATGGAGCGGGGTGATGGAAAGAGGGAGAATGGGGCGGGGTGATGGAAAGCGGGAGAATCAAGCAGACACTGGAACTCCTCCTGTCTGTCCTCAAGGACGTCCGTGCCAAGAGCACACTCACCCCCGACGGACGGAGGACAGACAGACTCAGACTCAGACTCAGCAACAAGGCTAGCAGCGTAGTCTAGACGACAGGCAGCAGCAAAGTCAACCAACTCAGCGACCAGAGCAGACGCAGCCGAGGACTCAAAGGTAGGGTCAGTGACAACAGTAGCGAGGAGACGCGTGACAGTAGGGTGCTCAGCACGATACCGGTCAGACTCAGGGTCCGGAACGTCAGGCAAAGAGGACGCAGGAGGAGACGGCAGTGGGACACGCTGAGGAGCAGTAGAGGGACGCAGAGTCATGTAGTGAGTGCCTGGGACAGGAGGAGGACGCTCACGACGGACATGACTACCAGTGCGAGCAGGACGAACAGGCGACGCAGGACGAGACTCAGGCTCACGACGCTCTGTAAGACCTCCTGTGGGACCAGTGTAAGGAGAGGGAGCAGGGAGAGGCGAGGTAGGCGGTAACTGTGACTGCGGCTGGACAGGCGGAGGACACTCTACGGAGGGAGGAGGACAAGGAGGAGGAGCCTGCCCAAGAACCTGCTGAAGGAGCGGTACGAAGTACGGTCGCGGCCGCGCAGCGTCTCCAGAAGCAGAGGAGACTCCAGCGGCCGGGTCCTCAGTACCAGTAGGAGCTCCAGCGTCCGGGTCCACAGCACCAGCAGCAGCTCCACCGGCCGGGTCCTCAGCACCAGTAGTAGCTCCAACGCCCGGGTCCTCAGCAGCAGCAGCAGCGCCACCGCTCGGGTCCTCAGCTCCAGCAGCAGCTCCAACGTCCGAGTCCTCAGCACCAGCAGCAGCTCCACCGTCCGGGTCCTCAGCACCAGCAGCAGCGCCACCGCCCGGGTCCTCAGCTCCAGCAGCAGCTCCAACGTCCGAGTCCTCAGCACCAGCAGCAGCTCCACCAGGCGGGTCCGCAGCACCAGCAGCAGCTCCAACGTCCGGGTCCTCAGCACCAGCAGCAGCGCCACCCCCAGGGTCCGCAGCACCAGGAGCACCACTCCGAAGACTGCAGCGCCGTGTGTACCACTCGCGGATCTGCTGAATGGGGGGGAGCTCCTGGGTAGGAGGGGAAGTACCGGGACGAGCTCCAGCAGCACCTCTCCGGAGGCGGCAGTACTCGAGGTACCTCTCCTGCAGCTGCTGGGAGGAGAGGGCTCCTCCAGGTGTAGCACGCTCAGGCTCAGCACCCCCAGACTCAGCACCCCCAGGCTCAGCACCTCCAGGCTCCGCACCTCCAGGCTCCGCACCTCCTGGCTCAGCACCCCCAGGCTCCGCACCCCCAGACCCAGCACTCCCAGGCTCAGCACCCCCAGACGCAGCACCCCCAGGCTCAGCACCCCCAGACGCAGCACCCCCAGGCTCAGCACCCCTAGCAGGACGAGAGTCAACAGCTACCTCGACAGGCTCACCCGGGTCTACCTGGGACACACCTGAGGGAGCGGCACCCTGAGGGGGGAGGGGGTCTGGTACCTCAGCACCTGGAGCGAGGAAGAGAGGCGGGGGGGGAGCGGGGCAGTGCGGTAGGGGAAGAGGCGGTAGTAGGGGACGGACTCGTCAAAAGTGACGTCCTGAGAGGCCAGGACACGCCGCGAGGTGGGGTGGTAGAACTGCCAACCAGGGGCGTCCGGGACAAAGCCAAGGAAGACGCAGGGGACAGCGCGACGGGAGAGCTTGTCCGCGGACGTGTCGCGGACAAAAGCTCGGGATCCCCAGACCCGAAAACGCGACGCATCGCCAGCCTCTCCCGTCCAACGCAGTGTCGGAGAAGTCTCGGGCAAGGAGAGACGGGGCCAGAGGTTGAGCTGATGCGCAGCGTATCGGACTGCAAACGGCCACAGAAAGTGGGGGGCAGCCGCATGAACCAAGGAGGTACGAGCGACCTCCATGACCAAGCCAATGCGGCGCTCAGCAACCCCATTCTGCTGTGGAGAGGCCGGAAGCGTGAACGACTGCTCAATGCCCTCCTGCTGACAGAAGGCCTCCAAGAGGCCAGAGGAAAACTCCCCACCTCTGTCAGAGTGCAGACGCAGGACAGGGAAGTCGGAGCGGAAACGCTCACTGAGCTGGAGACGAGATCTGCGGATCCAAGGGATCAAGACATCAGGGACGTCACCCTTGGTGCGCAAGGGGAAGACCGTGGTGTAGCGCGAGAAGTCGTCAACAACAATCAGGAAGTACCTCTCCTGACCCTGACCACGGACGCGGGCTGGGCCCCACACGTCCATGTGGAGCGTCTGCAAAGGAGCAGTCGTCGGGG
Source organism: Closterium sp. Yama58-4 (assembly GCA_947470075.1). Classification (NCBI taxonomy): domain Eukaryota; kingdom Viridiplantae; phylum Streptophyta; class Zygnematophyceae; order Desmidiales; family Closteriaceae; genus Closterium; species Closterium sp. Yama58-4. The sequence goes on from CANIUD010000734.1 coordinate 1,292,202, forward strand.
GGAAGGAGGAGGAGTGAGGAGCGGCGCGCTCCCGCACCTCGACACAGGGAAGACAGGGAGGAGCAGGCGAGGGTGGGAGGGGAGGGAGAACCCTGGGAAGACCAGCAACAAGGTCCCGTTTGTGCATGGCCCGAAGGCGCTGCACAGACGGGTGACCAAGGCGGTGGTGCCAAAGGACAGTCTCATGCGCCAGAGAGCGACACGAGCAGGGGGCGGACAGCTGACCTGACGCAGACGCAGACGTAGACGCAGACGCAGCTACCTGAGGGGACTCAGTGGTCAGTGTGTACAGGTCCGACCCTGGCTCTCGAGTGAAAGTAGCCAGGTGGCGACCCGTCCGAGCACACGTGCAGTGTGTCACGCGCTCGTAGGCAGGGGTGAACTGGTGAACACCCGAGTCCTGGAGCGCACAACCCGCCACCAAGTTCATAGAGAACGAGGGGAGGTAGAGACCTGACAGCGTGCCGGACGGGACCGCAGGACAAGGAAGGACAGTGGAGGAGGTCGCAATGACCGGACCCCCAGAGGGGTCAGCAAGGGAGACAGCAACTGGCCGAGCGAGTGGCTCAAGGACAGTGCGGTCACGAAAGAAAGAGCGAGAAGCACCTGAGTCCAGGGTGAAGGTGTGCAGTGCTGCAGTCGACTCAGTACCAGGGGGCACAGACGCACTAGCACCTAGGGCAGCAGCCTCACCATCACCTGGGGTAGCAGACACGCGAGCACCTGGAGCAGCAGACGCACTAGCACCTAGAGCAGTAGGCTCACCAGCACCTGGAGTAGCAGACACGCGAGTACCGGGAGTGGTAGCCTCACCTGCACCGAGGGCAACAGACGTACTGGCACCGAGAGCGGCTGCCTCACTCACAGAGCGACTACCACTACGGCCACCCCGACTGCTCAAACCGGCGTACCACTCACGAGCCTGCTGGAGCAGAAGAGGGCACGGCTGCTGCACCTGTCCACTACCTGAGGCTCCCGAACGACGGACGCCAGAGCGACTACCACTACGGCCACCCCGACTGCTCAAACCGGCGTACCACTCACGAGCCTGCTGGACCAGAAGAGGGCACGGCTGCTGCACCTGTCCACTACCAGGGGCTCCCGAACGACGCACGCCAGAGCGACTACCACGCCGGCCACCCCGACTGCCCAAACCGGCGTACCACTCACGAGCCTGCTGGAGCAGAAGAGGGCACGTCTGCTGCACCGGTCTACTACCAGAGGCTCCCGAACGACGCACTCCAGAGCGACTACCACTACGGCCACCCCGACTGCCCAAGCCGGCGTACCACTCACGAGCCTGCTGGAGCTGCATCTGGCCACGTCAGGAGCAGCAGTAGTAGCGGCAGCAACAGCAGGAGCAGTAAAGGCAGTAGCAGCAGCAGTAACGGTAGCAGTGCTAGCACGGCAAAGCTCACCAGTGGTTGGTGCGGCGGGCGCAAGACAGTGGCGACAGCGTGGCCGCTGCAACAGCGGGGCGGGGCCAGGTCGTAGCAGGGAGCTCCGCGGCAGCTGCGGCAGGGTCGGCGACGGCCGCTGCTGTAGGCTCGGTGGCGGCAGCTGCTGCAGGTCGAGCGGTGGTTGCTGCTGCAGGGTCGGCGGCGGCCGCTGCTGTAGGCTCGGCGGCGGCTGCTGCTGCAGGGTCGGTGGCGGCTGCAGCTGCAGGCGCGGCGGCGGCAGCTGCTGCAGGTCGAGCGGCGGCTGCTGCTGCAAGCTCGGCGGCGGCAGCTGCTGCAGGTCGAGCGGCGGCTGCTGCTGCAGGCTCGGCGGCGGCAGCTGCTGCAGGTCGGCGGCGGCTGCTGCTGCAGGCTCGGCGGCGGCAGCTGCTGCAGGTCGAGCGGCGGCTGCTGCTGCAAGCTCGGCGGCGGCAGCTGCTGCAGGTCGAGCGGCGGCTGCTGCTGCAGGCTCGGCGGCGGCAGCTGCTGCAGGTCGGCGGCGGCTGCTGCTGCAGGCTCGGCGGCGGCAGCTGCTGCAGGTCGGCGGCGGCTGCTGCTGCAGGTTCGGTAGCGGCAGCTGCTGCAGACGAAGTCGAAGCCGCGAAGGGGCGGCTGAGGGATTGCGACGGGCGGCTAAGGGGCCGCGATGCGTGGGTAAGGAGCCGCGACGGCGGCTGAAAGGGCCGCCACGAGCGGGTAGGGAGGTGACGACGCCACGGGAAAGGCGACGCGGCGGGCGGCGAGAGCCTGCAGCGGCGGGCAGCTCGCGGGCAGTGCGCGGAGCCGCACAAGGCTGCGACGGGTCGCGTGACAAACCCTAAGCCGCGCGCGGGCGGCTAGCTGGTCGCGCGCACGAAGAATCGGCCGCGCGCGGGCGGCTAGCGAGGCGCGCGCGCGAAAAATCGGCCGCGCACGGGCGGCTAGCGAGTCGCGCGCGTTAAAAACGAGCCGCGCGCGGGTGGCTAGCGGGCTGCGTGCGCGCGGTAGGTAGAGGCGCACGAGGGCGCTAAGGCGCACGAGGGCGTGCGGTAGGTAGAGGCGCACAAGGGCGCTAAGGCGCACGAGGGCGCTCGGTAGTGAGAGGCGCACGAGGGCGCACGAGGGCGCACGAGGGCGCACGAGGGCGCACGATAGGTAGGTAGGTAGGTAGGTAGCGGTGGGCCCTAGGAGCGGTCCTAGCAAAGGACCTGCTCTGATACCATGTCAGAATGAACAGGCAGGAATGATGAACTAGCAGGGATTGTGAGTACAAATATGAAACCCTAATGTTGTGACCCCCCCTATAGGCTAACCCACTACAGCCTACACAAATACAACATGTATAATGTTTGACAAATGGCGATCATTCAGTGCCATCGACCTCTACCCCTACTACGACATTAGCTACTTGCATGCCTCCCAGCGGTGCCGATAAGAACATCCCTGCTCAAGGACCTTGCTAACTTTGACGGGGCGAAGCTGTTCAAGCAGGGGTCATATCCCAAGAGCCTCTGTGCCTCTGCAGCCTCTGCGCAATTTGTTTAAGAAGAGGCCTGAAGACCCTGGTACCTAACCAGGTGCATAAAATCCTTGAGATTTCGTGCCTATGTGATGCTCATTGTTTGTTCTTATTCATGCTTAACCAGCTTAACACATTTATGTTGCACCTACTTCCCTTTGCGAACCCCAACCACAGGCATCAACTGGGCACGAGCGCAGAGGGAGATCGTGCTACCCGAACCTCGTGCAGATGCTTCCTCCGCTGCGCCTGTAGAGCCATCAGCCATCACATCCCGACCAGCTGCTCTATCACAGAAATCAAAGCGGGGACGGGCAGCAGCGACCCTGCACTCGCTGTGCTTTTCGCCTGTCTGAACACCCTCACCAGAGAGTGGTCGGCAAACCCCCCTCAGGTGCTCTCGAACTACCACCAGCCGATCATTTTCCGCCCACCTGCCCTGTCCGTATCACGACATGCTACCCGAACCTCGTGCACTTGTGGATCGCCGTCGCCGTTCTTCCACTCAGCACAGTGGAGTGCGAGCGCGGCTTCTCACGGAAAAACGTGATCAAGAGCTGGCTTCGCAGGAACCTGTGTGACGCGAAGCTGGGGGAGCTGATGACCATCTCGCTTCTTAGCTATGACATGGAGTGGCCCGAGTTACTGAGGAGGTGGCATGCTTCCAAGAAGCGCAGGCCTGCCAAGGATGTGCTGATGCGTCCGGGGAGAGACAGAGCAAGCGCACGAAGAAAAGATCTGCCTCAGCAGCAGCAGCAGCAGCAGCATTGGCAGCAGCAAAAGCTGCAGCTCGAGAAGCAGCCCTAGCAGCAGAAGCCGCAAGGCTGGATCCAGAATACCCCTGGCTTAGTCGGAAAGATAAGGGAGAAGTCCCTGACCCTTTTGTGGAAAGCGCGGATGACAGTGATGACGAAGACAGCGGCGACAGTGACTCGGACTAGGTTGCTAGTGACTCTAACCTGGATGTGTAGTTTGCGTCAGTGACGCTGATAACTGCATAGATGGTTGATAGATGTATGACATAGTTAGGCTAAGTAGGAAATGCTAAGTATGATAACTTTGTAGTTGGTTCAGACCGTGGTTTTTTTTTCATCTGATGGATCAATCTGCATAGAAATTTTTGCCTCTGAATTCAGACAGCAAAAAATTGGTTATCTAGGCATCATACGAAAATATATGCATGCATATATATTATATATATTATGCATATATATATATCTTTCAGACAGGCCTGAAACCTAGCGAGAGCCCTGACGGAAAGGCATGCGAAGGGGCGTCTTCCCAAATGCCCCATCCCGTTCCAAGCCGATGCAGTGCACCGGTTGGTGCAACACGGCGTAAACGCCAAGGTGTTGGGGGTTGATGTCGCCCACGTTTGCATTCCCCATGGCTTTTTTTTTTGTTTTTTTTTCCCAAGCATGTTAGCGTCTGAGAATGAGTCTGACATTTTGCGTCGACACAGGAAAATTGAGCGTCGTCGTCTTGTCCATCGAGATATACAGCCCCCGTCATTCTCTGAGCAAGCTGGACTGTGTGCTTTACATGGACTAGCTGGCCTAATATGACGATGGTACCGGCCGGGCGTGCAAGCTGCTGAAGTGCTTGTACGGCCTAAAGCAAAACTCGGTGCTGTGTCGGAGCTCGACGCCATGCTTGCCGGTGCTGGAGCAAGAGCCAGGTCAACAAGCCCTCTACTTCAAGGTCGGCGACGGCGGGGTGGCGTGCTGGGTGTTCGTCTATACCGATGACCTACTCACCGCCAGCAGCAGCACCACGATCGTGAGCCATTGTAAAATGCTTCTGAGTTGCGCAAGATCAGCCTGGTCGAGAAGTACCCAGGGCTTGAAATCGTGCACAACCGACCTGCACGGAAGCTGTGGCTCCACCAGCAGTCCTACGTCAATATGCTACGTAGGCACTTCATCGACGAGGAACAGTCTGGTCGGCGCCCCAAGATGCTGGCCTCTGTCAACGCCTACGCCTAACTGACCTTCAACGACAAGGACATTCAATTGCCCGGTGAAGAGGACTATGGACAGAAGGTTGACACGCTGTAGATCGTCGCCACTATAACTCGACTCGACATCGCCTTTGCATGCAGCAAGATGGGCTGCGCCTTTACGGTGCGAAGCGACCAGCATTGGCGCGAGGTCGACCAGTGCCTCGCCTACTTGGCCGATACGTGCGATGTTGCCTTGGAGTTTGGCGGTGGGCCACCCGGAAACTTTGTTTCTGGTCGACTACATGGAAGTTGACGACGTCGGCGAGAAGTAGACACGCAACAGCACGAATGGCTACATTTTCGTCGTTAGGGGCGCAAATGTCTCCTGCACGGGCCAGCGCTCAAGTGCGTGATCTGTCCTCCACCGAGTTGGAGTACATTGCTGCGATCGAAGCCGGTAAAGAGGTTCGCCGCCTTCGCTTCCTCCTTGCCAAGTTCAAGCTCCTTGACGCTAGGACGCCAACCTTCCTCAACGTGGGCAACCATTTGACCATCGCGGTCATTGGGGGTTTGGGGATAAAAGACAACCTCAAGCACATGGAGCGACGCTACGTCTGCTTGTAACAGGTGGTGAAGCGCAAAAATATTGTGTTGTAGTACATCGCGAGCACCGAGCATCCGGCAGACTTCCTCACCAAGGCGCTCAACATCAACCACTCAACTAGTGCTCCGTCGTAGTCAGCCAAGTTCGCCTTGCTGACGTCGGTGACAAAAACGTGCAGCAGTTGGCGCCATATCGTTCAACATGGCTGATGCAATGAACGGCGTGCGGAGGTGTACATGTCGACGAAGTATCCCCCTGTAAAATGTTACGTAGGATCTGGGTGGGCTTCAGTGTGTGTGGGTGCCATTGTACTCATCATTCTCTCAACTTTCTTAATGAAACTCTTGTCAGTTTTCCCCGTGAAAACACAAACAAGCATAAGTGCTAGATAACGCTACGATCACCCGTACAACCCCGTATCCTTCCACAAAGTCTAACTACTATTGTAGAGTGACTCTCCGTAGATTCATGTACATGATGCATCGTACTCATTTTGATCTTGCATACTCTCTCAGCATCCTAGCTCGTTTTGTTTTGTTTTGATTTGTTGTTGTTGTTGTTGTTGTTGTTGTTGTTGTTGTTGTTGTTGTTGTTGTTGTTGTTGTTGTTGTTGTTGTTGTTGTTGTTGTTGTTGTTGTTGTTGTTTTTGTTGTTTTTTTTTTTTTTTTTTTTTTTTTTCCATTTGGGAGACACAACCTACCCACTGGGCAGCCGCTAAGAGGGTGTTGCAGTATCTAATGAGCACGTCAGACAACGAGCGTGTGTTTGGAGGGAGACATGCTTTCAGCATTATCAGGAACACTGACGCGTCATGGGCGGACGGCGATGAGTCTTGGAGGTTTTCATAGGGCCATGATCATGCTGCCTCAGGAGCCTCGGCTTGTGGGCAACACAAAGCAGGTTGAGCTGCGGTACTTCCTACTGCACGAGTTGCAGTGGCACGACCAGGCACGCATGATACCTGTGGCCTCAGAGTCCAGCATTGCTGACATCTTCATCAACATCTTACCTTACAAGGCTTGGACGGGCAAAAAAGCTGACACATGACTACTCCGTGTGTTTGGCTGCATGATACAGTACAAACCTCACACTGGCCGGAAAAGAAATTTTTACAAATTGAGCGCGCTCAGGCATTCACCCCATGATATCGAAGGAGTTCAAGGCCTGGATCATGTTGAACTACGTAACACACGAAGTGACGAAATCGCATGATTACATACTCATCTGCGTCGCCGCCGCCAAACGACGCCTACAGCAACAAATTGACACCTCCAACGCGTTTATCTACGCAGTCGTCGAAGCCATTAACTTCGTCGAGCAACCTCACGCATTTCATGAAAATGACGACGAGGTGTGTCGGGTGCAGAAATCACTGTATGGCATTAAGCAAGCACCTCGATTTGTCAACAATATTTGCAGAAGGTCCTCATCGAGCTAGGATTTCAGCAGAACCCACATGACCAAAGCATGTATCGCCTGGAGTCACACGGGAAGTTTATCCTACTCATCACCTACGTGGACGATCTGCTCTACACCAGCGACGACACAGAGCTATTCGATCGGTTCAAGAGCAACATCAAGGAGAAGCTCGAGGTGAATGTCAACCATAATGTCACCTAGTTTTGGGGACTCAACGTCACGTAATCGGCCAGCTCCGTCCATATGTCAGCCTCCAAATGGGTCAAAACTCTCGCGAAGAAATTCGTAATCGCGCCATTTAGCCTTACCACCCCTTTTCGCACACCTCCTTCTAATCACAAACCCAACTCCATGCTACTCCCTGTGGACAATCGCCGCCTCTATCAACAGCAGCTGGGATGCCTGATATTTACCGCCGTCACATGCTGACCGGACCTCTCCTACGTCGCAACCCAGCTCGCACAGTCCTATGCTAGACCTACATTAGCCACTTCAATACTTCGTCACTGCTCATGACGTCGGTCTTGTCGAAATAGTAGCTTAAGGGCTAGGATAGTAGCTTAGAAGGGTTAGGCATGTCGAGAGTAGCGAGAGAGAGTGTTGGCCAACAATAGAGGGATTTCACTGTAGGAGTTTGGAGTACAAATAGGAAACACGGCATAAAAAAGAAGGTACACCACCAAACAGTGTAACAAAATAACTAAAAAAAACTATTGCTACAGCAGTTATACTAACAATATGAGATATGTTGTTCGACAGGGCTCATCTATACCGCTAACTTAACAGCTACTCCAAAGATAAAAGGCTATGTAGGTTCAGTTCACGCGGGAGATGCAGACAATAGAAGGTGGATTCATCGTCACCAGCACAGCTGTTTGCGGAGGATTGTACCTAATGGAGCTCCTATAGGAAGCGAAAGTGACAACTGACACTTTACGTTACTCTGCAACAACTAGAGTGCGATAAAAATCGCGAACAAATCTGGCTTCATGAACAGCACGAAGCACATCGCACTCTCTCACTTCTACATCAAGGACGAGATTGATAAGGGGAAAGCCAAGCTCACCTATTGTCCGACTGGTGACATGGCGTCAGATTTCCTGGCCAAGAAACTGCCATGTCAAAAGTTTCAACACTGCACAGACCTTTACGGGATCGTGAAGAAGACCCACGTGGCTCACCTTCAGGGATGAAGTGGAGTGTTGGAATGACCTAGGGTTGTTTAACATTCCTGAAGGTTCTCCCTTAACGCGCCACTTCATATCGAAGCAACGCATTGAACCAGTATCGAGTTAGCTCATATAAGAGCGTGCAAGCGAAGGAGAACGGTTTCGGAGCATGCCCTAAGATATCAGAACTTTTTCTTAGATTTTCCTGATTTTCAGCCTAATTTTCTGTACCTACATTGATTTTCCATACTTTTGATTTTAGTGACATTGATTTTCCAGAATTCCTTCTCTAAAGGAACTTATTTTTCAGCCTTTTATCAATTGTATACACTGAATGCGCGTTCCACATCCTTCCTGCAAAACATCCGAGATTTTGGGACTCCAACATTTCCGCATTGCCATCGTACAAATAATCATAACACAGCCATGTGTTGGCTTAAATTATCTCAGTTGTTAGGGGGGTCAGTACCGAAGTGGAAGATCCCCGGTTCGAAACCCATTGCTGTTAGTAATTACTGCATTGTTAATGTTGTATTTCATCTGTTCAGAAGAACAATCCTTTTTTTTTTTCCAATGGAACCTTGGAAATCCAGGGTTTTTTTTTTTTTCTGTGGAGGCTGTCAATCAGCGTTTTGATTCACATTGGCACAAATAGATGGTACCTAAAAATGAATCTGAGGCCCTCTCCCCGAGAGCCAACGGTCGCGACTTTTGACCACCCCACAATCGCAACCGGAGGTTACGCATTGTAACGTAATAATCATAAGGATCTCAATTATCATTCAGGCTTCCGCTGCCGTAACTCATCTAGCAAGCACTATCCTGTCCACTACGATTCCTTAATTACATCAACAGTTTCTTCATCTTCATTGCTTGCTTTGTTTTTTTACCATATATTTATATACATCTATTTGTGTGAACTCATTGACATGCCTTGCTGCCTCTTTATCACATATCTTGGACTAGTTGTGTTGTGCCAACCTGAATTCGCTTGATGTTGTTGCTTTAGTACTACCCCTTGTCTAGCCTAAGGGGTGTGTTTTTCATATGTTTTTTGTACTTATATGCCACAATACGTCTAAACTTTAGAGAGTACAAAATATTGTATGCGTGTACCCTCAACACTTTCCTAGTGTAAGGAATTTTTCGACGTTCCTTACTGGATTGCTCACCATCGTGTATAAGATCGGCCATTCTTCACCCATTACAAATAACAGAGCCTTCGCCATCTTTCGCGCGCTGCATTTGCCCAACCATGCATCGCTGGCCCGATCGAGTCGGCCTTTGGGGCTAGAACGAACCTCGATGTCAAGATCGCACGAGCTAGCTCGCACGCACTGCGTTACCGTTTGCATGTTTCGCTTTTCTTATGCCTTCGCTCATACTTTTTACTCGTTTAACACTATTGCAATCCTCGCTACCTCACTATACTGCACCCGTAATACTTAGTCAACATTTATCTCGACATTTTGAGCTTTGTGTATGAATATACTTGCCCATCCCCCCTATATTAAATCTCACACACGGTATGTTCGTGCAGGCACACGCACACACATACATATACACATAAACACACACGCTCGCACGCACGCACGCATGCACATACACACATATACACACACACACACATGTTAAAGTGTAATGTGTTATATGTTGGTAGGCTGTAGTGGGGTAGCCAATATGGGGTACAACCCCAACTAGGGTTTCATATTTGTACCCAAACTTCTGCTAGTTCATTCATTCTTGCCTAGTTATTCTGAAATGGTATTCAGAGCAGGAGGTCCCTAGGACCTACCGACCGTTTTTTTAAGGGCCCACCACCGCTCGCATGCGGTTACCACGCTACCCCGTGCCCTAGCCTCGTAGCGCCCTCGTGCGCCCTCGTTAGCGCCCTCGCGCGCCCCTCGTTAGCGCCCTCGCGCGCCCCTCGTTAGCGCCCTCGCGCACCCTCGTTAGCGCCCTCGCGCGCCCCTCATTAGCGCCCTCGCGCGCCCCTTGCTAGCGCCCTCGCGCGCCCCTCGCTAGCGCCCTCGCGCGCCCCTCGCAGCGTCGCCCGCCCGCCGAGCCGCCCGCTCGCAGCGTCGCCCGTCCGCCACGCTGCCCGCTCGCCCCTCGCCCGCCGCGCTGCCTGCTCGCAGCGTCGCCCGCTCGCCCCGCTGCCCGCTTCGCAGCCCGCTCGCCCCGCTGCCCGCTTCGCAGCCCGCCCGCCCGCTCGCTGCCCGCTTCGCGGCCCGCCCGCTTCGCTGCCCGCTCGCAGCGCCGCCCGCCCGCCCGCTACCTGCTTCGCAGCGTCGCCCGCCCGCTTGCTGCCCGCTCGCAGCGTCGCCCGCCCGCCCGCTGCCCGCTTCGCAGCGTCGCCCGCTCGCTCGCTGCCCGCTCGCAGCGTCGCCCGCCCGCCCGCTGCCCGCTTGCAGCGTCGCCCGCCCGCCTCGCTGCCCGCTTGCAGCGTCGCCCGCCCGCCCGCTGCCCGCTTGCAGCGTCGCCCGCCCGCCCGCTGCCCGCTTCGCAGCCGCCCGCCGCGCTGCCCGCTCGCCGCGTCGCCCGCCCGCCCCGCTGCCCGCTTCGCAGCCCGCCCGCCGCACTTCCCGCCTGCAGCGCTGCCCGCCTCGCCTGCTGCTCCCTGCCTGTGCACCGCCGCTTGCTCCTGCTGTGGCTGCTAGCTTCGCTCTAGCGCGTCCCCTCTGCTGCTGCCGCTGCTCTGCTGTGCCCTCACGCCTGAGCTATGGCCTCTATTCGCGTTCTTTCCTTCGATGCTGAGGGCCGTCCCGTGCAGTTCACTTCCTGGCTCGACGACCTGCAGTTGTATCTTATGAGCAATAGCACGGACCACATCTCCCTCTATGACTACGCGTCTGGTGCTGCCGCTGCTCCTGCTGCCACAGCCGAGCTTAGTGTACGTTCACAGTGGCAGACTCGTGACGCTGCAGCTCGCCTGGCTATTCGCAGTCACCTGCCGTTACCTGAGCTAGAGCACTTTGGCGACTGCAAAACCGCTAAAGCCCTATACGACGCTGTCGTTGCTCGCTACTCCTCACCTGCCACAGCCGAGCTTAGCCGTCTCATGCTGCCTTACCTGTTCCCTGACCTGTCCACCTTTGCTACAGTCGCCGATCTTATCACCCACCTTCGCACTAGTGATGCTCGCCTGCGTGCCGCCCTTCCCACCGAGTTCTGCGCTAAGAACCCCCCTCCCCTGTACTGGGCACTCCACTTCATAGTCACCCGTCTCCCTGACACCCTCAGCTCAGTGCGCGACTATTTCCTTGCTCGCTGTCCCACTGAGCTCACTGTCGCCCTCCTAGAGGAGAAGCTGCTAGCAGCCGAGAAGAGCATTGTAGCTGTAGGTGCTGCTCGCGGCGCTCCTCGCACCCCCATCTTTGAGGGATGCTCTCCCTCTCCCCTCGCTCCCTCCTATGCTACTGCTGCTGCTGTTGACTTCCTTGGTGCTGAGACTGCTGGCGCTGCTTCTGCTCCTGGTGGGAGGCGCCGCACCGGCAAGGGCAAGGGGGGCAAGGGTGGCGGGGGTGGCGCTGGGGGGGGAGGGGGTGGGGGAGGTGGGGGGGGAGGCGGTGCTGGAGGGAGCGGTGGCGGGAGTGCCGGTGGGAGTGGGGCCGGCGGCGGAGGCGGGGGCGGCGGCGGGAGCAGTGGCGGTGGTGGCAGCGGCGGCAGTGGCGGCGGTGGCGGTAGTGGCGGTGGCGGTGGCGGTGGTGGCGGTCGGAGCGGAGGTAGTGGCGGCGGTGGAGGTCGGAGTGGAGGCACAGGCTCGGGCCAGAGCTCCCAGCAGCAGCAGCGTCCCCAGTCGACCCAGCAGCTTCGTGAGTGGCTTGCTCAGCGTGGGACGTCGGGGGGCAGTGGCCGCTGTTCCTATGTCATTCGCACAGGTGATCGCAAGGGGCAGACGTGTGGAAAGTTCCACACTCAGTACCGCTGCTTCTTCCGCCTTGACGACGCTTGGCGTGAGGAGATGGGCGAGGATGTTGAGCGCCCTCGCTGGGCTGAGCTGATGAGGGCTGGGGTTGATATCTTTGCTCTTGACTATGATGCTATTATTGCTGCCATGTATGCATTGACTGTTAGTGCCGAGGGAGACTGTTACTTGTGTGTGCCGCCTGACCCAGGTATCGGGCCCGCTGCCCTAGGTACTAGTGAGTCTGCTCTCTCTGGTATGGTGCCCCCTGTACCTGCTCCCTCCAGCACTGTCCCTGCTGCTTGCGAGTCTGCTCTCTCAGGTACAGCACCCACAGAGACTGCTCTCTCAGGTACTGCACCGGCTGAGCCCTGTCACACCTTCACCCTTGACTCAGGTGCTTCCCGCTGCTTCTTTCGAGACAGTACTGAGCTCACACCGCTTCCTGCACCGGTCCCAGTCTCCTTGGCTGACCCCTCTGGGGGCCCGGTCCTTGCCCGGTCCACCACTGTGCTCCCTTGTCCGGCGGTTCCGTCTGGCTCGTTGACGGGTTTCCACCTCCCCTCGTTCTCGACGAACCTGGTGAGCAACGCTGTCATCCAGGATCAGTGGGTTGACACCTTTACCCCTGGAGGACAGCGTGTGGCGATCTGCACGTGCTCCAGGACCGGCCGTCACCTGGCTACGTTTACTCGTCGGCCGGGGTCGAGTCTCTACACACTGACCACTGCGTCTCCTCAGGTCGCTGCTGTCGGTCAGGTGTCCGCGTCAGGTCTGGTAGCCCACGCCTGTGAGTGTCGTTCCCTGTCGCACCAGACTCTTCTCTGGCACCACCGCCTGGGTCACCCCTCCTTGCCACGCCTCCGTGGCATGCACCGTCGCCACCTTGTTGCTGGGTCTGAGTCTGCGTCTGTCTGTCCTCCGTCCGTCGGGGGTGAGTGTGCTCTTGGCACGGACGTCCTTGAGGACAGGCAGGAGGACTTTGACTCTCTCGCGGCTGCTGTACCTCATCTCGTGGCCTGGTTGCTTGCCCCTGAGGGAGACCCGGATGCACTAGACATCCCCACTCCGCGCACTTACGCAGAGGCGATCTCGGGTCCCTACTCCTCTCAGTGGCAGACAGCCATGGACGCAGAGATGGCATCCTGGAAGTCCACAGGCACCTACGTCGACGAGGTTCCCCCTCCTGGGACGAACATCGTCGATGGCATGTGGATTTTCAGGGTGAAGCGGCCGCCAGGTTCTCCGCCTGTCTTCAAGGCTCGTTACGTTGCTAGAGGCTTCAGTCAGCGTCAGGGGGTCGACTTCTTCCAGACCTTCTCCCCCACCCCGAAGATGACCACTCTTCGGGTTCTGCTGCACGTTGCTGCTCAGCGTGACTACGAGCTTCACTCTCTTGACTTCAGCACAGCGTTCCTGCAGGGCAGCCTGCACGAGGAGATCTGGCTGCGCCGCCCACCTGGCTTTACTGGGTCGTTTCCTCCTGGTACCCAGTGGAGCCTCCGCCGGCCAGTCTACGGTCTCCGCCAGGCGCCACGCGAGTGGCACGACACACTGAGGACTACACTTGCGGCTCTTGGGTTCGCGCCGTCTACTGCTGACCCGTCGCTGTTTCTGCGCACAGACACGTCGCTGCCGCCATTCTACATTCTCGTGTACGTCGACGACTTGGTCTTTGCTACTGCTGACACTGAGGCACTCGCTCGTGTGAAGTCGGAGCTGCAGAAGAGACACACCTGCACTGACCTGGGTGAGCTGCGTAGCTACCTTGGCTTGCAGATCACCCGGGACAGAGCTCGCCGCACCATCACCCTGACTCAGTCACACATGGTGCAGCAGGTCCTTCAGCGCTTCGGCTTCCAGTTCTCCTCACCACAGGCCACACCTCTGGCTACCAGCCACTCGCTCTCAGCTCCACCTCCGGACGAGTCCGTAGAGCCGAGTGGCCCGTACCCAGAGCTTGTGGGCTGCCTCATGTACCTGATGACTTGCACGCGACCTGACCTCGCGTACCCTCTTAGCATCCTTGCTCGTTACGTTGCGCCTGGGAGACACAGGCGAGAGCACTGGGAGGCTGCTAAGAGGGTGCTGCGCTACTTGTGCAGTACATCAGGCATGGGGCTGGTGCTTGGAGGACACGACAGAGTTGTCCTCACTGGTCACTCGGACGCTTCTTGGGTGGACGACCTGGCTACGCAGCGGTCGTCACAGGGTTACACCTTCAGCCTTGGCTCTGGTTCTGTCTCGTGGCGGTCCACCCGCTCTTCCTCTGTTCTCAGCTCTAGTTGTGAGGCTGAGATCTACGCCACAGCCATGGCTGCACAGGAGTTACGCTGGCTCACCTACCTGCTGACTGACTTGGGAGAGCGGCCTAGTTCTCCTCCAGTTCTGTACGGTGACAACAAGGCGGCTCTTGCCTTGTGTCAGGAGCACAGACTGGAGCACAGGACGAAGCACATTGCTCTTCGCTACTTTCTTGCTCGAGAGCTTCAGCAGCGCGGTCAGCTTCGGCTTGTGTACGTGGACTCGAAGGCCAACACTGCTGATATCTTCACCAAGGCGCTCCCGCCTAGTGATCATCAGCGGCACTGTACTTCTTTAGGCCTTGTGTCCACGTTTCCTCACTTGCTCACTGCTTGACATTCTTTGTACTGTACTTTATATATATCTTGTTGCTTGCTTGCTAGGTTTTGATCACTGTGTTGCTTGTCTTGTACTATATCTAGCACTGCATGTGAACTGGCCTTGTGGCCTTTGCTTGTGCTCGGAGTGTGGTGACGTTGTGATCCACCCTGGGCTTGCGTTGCTTTGCTGGACTGGTCTTGTGACCCTTTGTTCTCCCCCACTTTGCCTATGGGGGTGTGTTAAATTGTAATGTGTTATATGTTGGTAGGCTGTAGTGGGGTAGCCAATATGGGGTACAACCCCAACTAGGGTTTCATATTTGTACCCAAACTTCTGCTAGTTCATTCATTCTTGCCTAGTTATTCTGAAAACACACACACACTCACACACACTTACACACACATACACGCATACGCGCGCGCGCATGTCAGAATCCCAGCCATTAACCAATGGGATAAAATGGCTTGTTTGTGTAACATGTGAGTACGCCCATAACCCCCCAGGCCAACATGCCTGTAACCCTTCCCTAAGACCAATCGAGAATCTCTTGTGGACCTCTGACACCCCCCGCCCTGGGATGCCCGAGGTGCACACAGCGGGTTTCGAACCCGAGACCTTCGCTCTGATACCATGTCAGAATCTCAGCCACTGAGATAAAAGGGCTTGTTTGTGTAGCGGGTGAGTGCGCCCATAACCCTCCAGGCCAACGTGCCTGTAACCCTTCCCTAGGATCAATTGGGGATCTCCAGTGGACCTCTGACAACGCACGCACGCACACACGTACGCACGCACGCGCTCACGCACACAATCTTACGCACGCACTCCCACCCACGCACGCACGCATCCTCGCACGTACGCACGCACGCACGCACGCACACACGCACGCACGCACACACGCACGCACGCCATTGTGTTTTGAGGGTACATTCCGCTCTGGACACTGTCCCAAAGAAAGTGTCCCAATCGAGTGTACCGCTCCAAATCGAACTAAACTAGAGACGCGAAAATTTCGAAACTAGGGTGTAATTTCGGTGTAATACGATGCAGTGCGGTAGAATCGATCCAGACACTTTCGATTGGGACATGTCCAGCGCGGAATGTACCCTGACCTGAGATATTTGCTATTTGAGAAAGTACATGATAATGAAAATGCTCCTATTTTTACAAGACATGATGCTATCTTTTTGTTAGTGGAAATTAGTGTTTTGGCATAGTGTCGCCTTGTCGTTTTGCTGTCTTTCCGTGGCTCCCACATCCGTGGGAGGCCAACATCTCCCCATCGTTAGATATTTCGGTGCAGCCCAAACATTGTCCTTAGCTGCAGCAGAAGCAGCATTGATCTGACGTGGCAATGTCCCTGCTGGAAAGGTCCGCTTAGGCCAGAGGCATATTCGGATCAAAGTCGGTAATTACAGTGGCTGGACCCCCGTGCAGGTCTGAGTCAGGTCAGGGAAAAAAATACAGTCACCCAACCTGAGGCTTGGTGCCCTTTTTTTGTCGAGCCTGGGGAATATTCTCCCAGACTTACAGCACTTTTTGTTGCCACGAATGCCCGAGAGCCTTCAGATTGTGACTCGTGGAACGATTGACAAATTAGAATGAAATCCTGCCGTTGAGTCGTTCGAAGCCAAACTACTTGAGCGAAGGACAGCTTCGCCGTGCTGGATTTATCGAAGCGCGCAATTCGAAGCTGACCTGAGGTACACGTTTCGCGCCGCCATTCTTTCCACCATCCCCTTTTCCATGCCTTTCCACCACATCTCCTCTCCTCCGCATCTGATTGTCCTTAGCAAACAGCCAAAGCAATTACTCAATCCGAACGCCCAGCCAAGCAACCACTGGAGCGAAATTGAACACATTCTGGACCAACCACACACCAACACCATTCCTGCTCGCGCAAGCAACTTATGCCACTGTGCCTTCACATCACACGAAGCGATTGTTCCACCTTACGTTGCGAGGAGAAAAAGCCGGCCAATGCCGCGCTCCTGCTATTTACTGAACTACACCGAGCAGCCCCGCAGCCAAATTCCATCCTTGTCCATGCATTTGTTTGATCGCCACCACCGGGGCTGAAAGATTTAACTTGGGGCGAATTTTTTTGTTTGTGACACAAACGGTGTCGATTGCTCAGCCACGGGATTCGGATACAGTTACTAAGCGTTTTGTAGCTAATAGGGACAAGGACGAGGCTCCCAAGCCCCTAAAGCGGCCAGTTACGCGAAGTTCACAAAACGACTTCGTTCAGCTTCGCATTGAGATCCCAGCATAATCCCAGAACTGGTTGGGGTTCGGGGTTGTCTTATACGGGATTGGTTTTTAGCGTGTCTGCCGACGCATCATACGCCGGGAACGTTACCGCATTCTGCGGACTCGCCGAATCGCATCGTGGCTATCAAACGGGAAGAAATGGAGATCGAGGTTGAACAGTCTCCTCCCCAGCAGCAGCAGCGGCGCGCGGGATCAATGGCGGCGTGGCTGGTGGAGGCGCGCGATGGGTCGCTGAGTCTCAGCGAGGACGCGCTTGCATTCGCCATTGCGGAGTGGCAGATGAGCGGCGCGACGAAATCGGCGCGCATCCACCTCGTGCACGTCCTCACGCACATCTCCGTCGATCGTAAGCCCGCCCCCCTGCGCTGCCCGGAATGTTCTCGATTCAAAAACTGACTGATTCCATGATAGCTCGAGCCGTGCTACCCGTCATTGTGTTTCATCCCCCCGTTCCTCTGCTCACCTCAGCTCTCCCTTGTTTCCACTGGTGGTGACAATGGCCTTGCAGGCGACATAATGCCTGCCCATCAACAAGATCATTTCCACCGCTCATGACCAGCTCGTACCGTCACTCACCCCTCGTCTCTTGCCGCTCCTGTGTCCCCTATCCGCTTCGCAGGCGACATGATGCGGCTGCCTATTAGCGAGGTCAGCCCGTTGACTGCGGAGACCCACGAGAGCAACATGCGCGCGCTGATTCTCGACCCGCTCGTCAAGTTTGCGCGCAAGAACAAGGTACTATTGACTGCTCTCCGATTCACATCCTGCGTGGCTGCGCGTTCTCAGGACGAGCACGAGTAGAATCCACGATCTATAGTTAGATCATTTCCAGACTATTTCTGTTCTTCCTTCTCGTGCAATGGCTGCGTGCCACGCGCTCGTTCAAGCAGGTGCAACGGTCATGTGTAGGGTTTAGAGAAAATCATTTCTTCCTCTTGTCCTCCGCTCTTCCCTTCCTCTCCCTTTCCTCTCCTCACCTTTCCTCTCTTCTTCCCCCCCCCTCCGCCCCCCCTCCCCCATCAGGCGGAGGTGGAGGCCATAGTCGTGCGCAACGACGACCGCAAGGCGGGGCTGCTCGAGATCGCGAAGAAGCTCTCGCCGCACCGCGTCTTCGTCACCGCCAAGTACGCTGCGCGCCGATTTCCCCTCCCCCTCCCGCCTCGTCTCCATCCTTTCCCCACGTCCCCCATTTTCCCTGCATTCCACCGCGTGGTTGTCACCGCCAAATACGCTACGCGCCGATTTCCCTTCCGCCCTTTCTCATGGTTTACACCGCGGGTTGCGCTGCTCCTTATCCCACTTAACCCTTCTTTCCTCCGTCCTCCTTTCCTCCCCCTTCCTTGCCTGCTTCCTTCTCTTCTCTTCCCTTCTTCCCACCCGTACTTTCCCCCCTCGCTTCCTCTCCCTCCTCCCTCTCAGGCCCAGCATGTTCGGGAAGCGGTCCGCCGTCGCAATCATCGACGCCTTATCCGGGCCGTTTTTCGCGGCGCATCTCCCGGACAACGCGCGGCTCGTCGTGCTGCAGGGCAAAAAGGTTCTTAAAGACATCACCATCGGCAGCCCCGGATCCTGCGCCGCATCTCCCGTCGTGGAACTGCCGCGCGGGAATGCTGTTGCTGCGGGGGATGCGCACTATATCTCCGCTCCCCAAACCCCCCCGCGGGGTTTTCTCTCCCCTGCAAGCTCGCGCAAGTACTCCCCCCCGGCGGAGAGCGTACAGCGCGCCGATTCCACCTCCCCGCCCGCGTCCTCCGCATCCCACGGTGCTACTAACGGCTCTGCTGCTGCGAGCACTGCGTCTCCGCATCCCGCGCCATCGTCGTCCGGATCGGGCAAGCTGAGCGCGAAGCTGACGTCATTCTGGCGCACGAGCTCGCAAGACTTGTCGGGACCCCAGTCCGGGCCGCAGAGGAGCGAGTCCTTGGGATCTCCGCCCCGCAGTCTCAAGTCCGCGTCGCCCGCGGACAGCAACAGGAGCTTCAAGCAGCAGCGCCCGCCGTCGCCGGGTTACTTTGAGGCGTCGCACAGCAACAAGTGGGGAGACAAAGCGTCGCACAGCAACAAGAAAGCGCCGCCGATGAAGCCGGGAATCGTGGTGGACGGGCGCGGGGGCGCGGAGGCGCACGGACAGGGGGGCGCGGAGGCGGACGCGGACGGGCTGGAGGTGACTCTAGTGGAGGGGGAGACTCCGCGGTCGCGCGGGGGCGCGCGGGGCGGAGCCTCGATGTCCTCCCGCCGACGCTCGGAGGACGGCAAAGCGGCGAACGCGGCGGACGCGGATGCATTCGACGGTCCGATCGACGGACGCAGCAGCACCACCGGTAGTCTCGTCGCGGCGCGCCCGCCGCACAGGAACGCGCTTCCGTCTCTTCCCTCGATTTCATCCCAGCCGGGCTGTCTGCATCTGGACGCCGGGACCGTCGCTGGCGCCACGGGGAACTTCAGCGACCGCCTCTGCCTCATGCCGCGCCACCCGCTCGTGCGCCCTTATAACGGGTACATGGGCGGGATCCAGATCGTCGCTGCGCAGATGAACGGCCCAGATTGGCTCCCAGGCTCGGCAGATCCCGAGTCTGCTTCCTCTGCTCCGTCCCCCTTTGAGTCTGCCGCGCAGCGGTTTATAGCGCCACTAGAGCACGCGCATATTTGCCCCCTCCTCGGCTGCTCCCCGTCGCTCCGCTGCCTTGTCTACCCGCGCCCACCTGGCAGCTCCTCATTGGCCAGTCGGCTCGCCTGCTGCGGCGCGGGCGGCGGCGGCGGTGCTATGAGTAGAACGAGCAGCAGCAATAGTCTGGTGCATAGGAGCAGCAGCGCAGGGAGTTTCAATAGTCCCGATAGTAGCACAAGTGAGAGGTATGTGGAGGGGAGTGTAGGGAATGGGTCGGCTGGGAGCAGGAGCCTGGGAGGTGGGTCTCTCAGGCCGCTGAGCTGGCAGACGCGGCTGAAAGTCGTGACTCAGACGTGCCGCGCGCTGACGTGGCTGCACCAGCAGTCGCCACCTGTCGCGGCGGGGTGCCTGGGAGTGGAGACGGTGCTGTTGACTCGCGATGACTCGTGCAAGCTGCTGCTGGCGAATGTGGCAGCTCTTGCAGCGGACCCAGGGAAAATGGCAGTGAAGCTGAATAGGGAGATGGGTATGGAGGGGTATGAGTGTTTGGCAGAGGATGGAGAGAGGAAGGCATGGGAGGGGCATGGAGTGGGCTGGAACGAGTATGGGAAGGAGAATGGGAAGGGAGAGTGTGGGGGAGCAGAGGCGGGGGATGTGTTTGCTTTTGGGTTGCTAATTCTGCATCTGCTTACAGGGTGGGTGGACGGTGGCGCGGTTAGGCAGCTTCTGGCTGCTTGCTGGGCGGCGGCAGATATTCACCGGGCGGTAGAGGTGGTGGCGCGGGCGGCACGCCAGTCGTGTCAGATGCAGCCGTGCTGTGATTGGCCGGAGGGAGTGTTGTACTCCCTGGCAATGGTTGCACTTGAGTGTGCGGAGGAATGCGAGGAGTGGAGACCGGTGCTGGTGGGTTGTGTGATGGATCAGGTCTTGGAAATTGAGGCTGATGCTGAAGAGGGCTTGTAAGCTCCTATTTACACACCTTGGTGTGTTCTTTTTGTAATAATTTCCATAAGTTATGTGTTGCTAGGCAGTATTTTGACATCTAGTGGGATTGTATTATATATTCGATAATACAAGGCCATAGAGGCTTGTATCATTGTATGCAAGCCCACTGTTTTCTGAATATGTTACATGTGCGTGGGTCTTGTTCGCAAGTGTACTGTGGGGTCAAATTTACCTGGTAGAATAATTTATTCAGGTCGGGCACACCTGATTGGTGGACGTCGGACGAGAAGCATCGAATTCCAAAATAGCTTTCCAGGGCGATAAGCTTGATCGGATTGCTGGGTTGCTTAATAGCGAGGATTTGCGAGAAGTACATACGAGCTTCTGATTGATACCGTAGTATACGAGAAATTGCGGCTCCTTCAGGTGCACCCGAGGCACGTGAGGGGGGCAGGGGGTTGGGAGACGATGTGTTCTCCCAGCGGTCGGATACGGGGGATGGCTCTGTTTTTGTCGCATTGTTAACGGGAATGGAGTGTTGGCTCCGCCTTCGCTTGGGCAACGCCGACGACTTGGTCGGATGTACGGGTGAAGCAGCCGACCGTTCGCAGTGAAGGAGCTGCTCGACGGGCTTCGTCGAGCTGCAGGATGTCACTGTGGAGCAGTCCGTCGACCTGCAACTCGACCGGGAGGTCTGGGGGGCATCCCGTCGAACTGCAGCTCGACCGGGAGGTCCGCGAAGCGTCCCTTCGACCAGCAGCTCGACCGGGAGGTCCGCGAAGCAGTTCTGGTCGACGGAAGGGGTCCGTCGACCAGGGGGTAGCTCGACGGGAGCTGTGGTCGACCAGGGGCACCTGGTGGTCGACCAGAGGGAGCTGTGGTCGACCGGAGGCACCTGGTGGTCGACCGGGGACACTGGGGGTCGACCAGGTCGACCGGGTAACCTGCTCGACGAGTTCTGCGGAGGCACGCGAACGTCGTCGAGATCGCGATGACGAAGGCGACTTCGGAATGGTATCCCGAAGTCGATGTGGCTCGTCAGGCGCAGACAACAGCCGACGGATGCCCAACAAGGCAAGTCGGGCCAATCGTCTGCGCGCACCTGCGAGCGTGCGCACTGCTGTCTTCTACGGGGCAACGCAGGGCAGCCGCACAGCTGCAACGTTGGCACGCCGTCGACCTGCAGTGTTGGCAGGTCGCTCTTCTGCAGTGCTGGCGCGGCTCCTCTACGCAATGCTGGCACGCGGTCGACCATGCAGTGCTGGCGGTCGACCAGGCTAGCTCCAGAGTTGCTAGGTGCCTGATGTAGTCAGTTCTGTCATTGCTTGTTCAATGATTCTGTAATTCCAACTTTGCTAGTGGAAACTCTTGCCAATTTCTCCCGTGAATGTGCAAGCACTAAGGAACCAAGCAAAGCTACGATCACTCCTAGTAGTTCGTGCCAACCCCCATAGTCTAGCTCACTACCGTTGTAGAGTGAATCTCCGCATGGTGCGGTGAGCGTGGACGGCCCCGCAAATTACCTTCAGATAGGAGCCGACTTTTGCACCTACTAAGTCGTTCGTAGGCCGGCAGCAGCGTTAGTCGTCATGGTCGACCTCGCTGTAGAAGCGGGTGTAGCGGACACCTTGGAGACACGCTTAGCTGATGGGAGGAGACGCCACGCGGATGGCGAGTACGGGACGATCCCCTTGACGATCGTCGAGTTGGGCATCCGGGCGCAGTGGGCGACGGAACACCCTTCCCGTCCTGCATCTCCTCGACCGGCACGAAACGAAGGTGGCGTCGACGTCGAGGTCGACGGAGGTGCTCGAGTCAGCGGCAGCGAAGGCACGAGGCAGAGAGGTGTGATCAAGGTCGACGGTGGCGTCGACGGGATTCAGGCGCGAGTGCAGCGGTCGACGGCGGCTGCAGGCAGCTCGCGTGTCGATGTGGATGGTCGACGTCGCTCTCCTCTACGAAGTGGTGGAGGTCTCTCGGCGACGACGCACGTGACAGGCGGGATTGCACCGGCGTATGGCTACTTCAAATTCTCGCCGGACCGGATCACCGTCGCCCCGCTGCAAGGTCGACGGGACCTCATCACATGAAGGGAGTCGACAGAACCTCAGCTGGAGGTCGCCGGGCTGAAAGGCTTCGCCGACGGCACCGTGCCGTTTCCGCCCGAGGAGGACGTCGAGCTGCGCGGGGAGTTTCGCGCTGCTCACCTGCTCACTTTCATGGTCATCTCGAGGTGCTGCTCGCCGGTGGTGCAGCTAGCGCTCAGGAGCTGTCGAGAGCGGCTCGACGCTGGTCACCAGGCATGGCGCTTCATCCTGTCGACGTACCAGGTGAAGGACGACCTGTACATCGGCCAGCTGGAGGAGAAGATGACTCACATTCGGATGGGCGAGCAGGAGTCGGCGACGGACTACTGCAACCGTGCTCGACGGATCCTGGCGGAGATGCGGATGGCGGGCGCCGAGTACTCGACGGCGTCCTACATCACTCACCTCGTCAAGGGCCTGCCGCGCAGCTACAACCTCATGAAGAGGATGATGATGGTGCCCGGCACGCGTGAGTCCCTCGACGAGGACTCCATCACCAGCTACATCCTCCAAGACGAGGCGATGCAGGAGGCCGAACAGCCCACGGAGCTCCTTCCGCAGGCAAACTACGCTGCACCGACGAAGCTGAATCAGCAGCAAGGGCAGCGCGGGAAGTCGGGCGGAGGTGGTAGCGGAGGTGGGCGGTCGACGAAGGACGTCGACGAGAAGAAGTCTACGCGGGGCAAGGGTCGTGGAGGTGGTGGTCGACGGCGGGAGTGCTGGGTCTGCGGCGACCCCGACCATCTCTCTTTCGAGTGCCCCGACCGCGATGACAGCGACGAGGACGACAGCAAGGGAGGCCGCGGTCGATCGGCCAGTCGTCGCCCCCGTCGAGATGAGAAGCCGTGCAAGGAGAAGAAGGCGTCGAAGAAGGCGTCGTCGACGAAGGAAGTCGACAGCTCCAGCGGCAAGGACCGAGGCGACGGGGAGGCGTCGTGCTCAATGGTCGGCGTGGTGGAGCCGACAGTCTCGCTGGCGCCGGAGGCTGGCGAGGACTTTCAGGCGGTGGCGGCAGCTGTGCAAGCTGACCCGATGGCGGTGCTGCTCGACAGCGGGTGCTCCCACCACCTGATGGGGACGAAGGCGGCCTTCGTCGACATGGCGCCGAGCGACGAGGTGAAGCAAGTGCGCGGCTTCAATGGGGCGTTGCAGCCTGTCGAGGGTCGCGGAACCGTCGCTCTACAAGGGGAGGCCGGAAAGCGGGTCCTCATCCCCGACGTGCTCTACGTTCCGGGGGTACATGCGAATCTGTTGTCATCTGGCCAACTGAAGGAGAGTGGAGTGCAGTTCCAGGGCGACGGCGACGACTTGCTGCTCGTCGCCGCAACCGGGGAGGTGCTCGGTCGAGCACGCTACACCGGACGAATCCTCTGCACCGACCTTCGCCCTTGCTCGACGCCGTTGCCGTCGACCGAGGTGGTGGCTCTGCGGACAATCGTCTCGGCAACGAAGGCGACCCCCGACAGGATGCACGCGCGGCTTGCCCATGTCAGCGTCGACACGATCAAGAGCTCGGCGAAGCATGAAGTTGCTACTGGGCTCGACATCACGCCGTCGACCGGAGCAGACCCGCCGTGTGTCTCGTGCGTCGGAGGAAAGCTGGCGCGGCACACCTTCCCCGACAAGGGCTCGGACGCCGAGGAGGCACTGGCTGTCGTGCACATTGACTTGTGCGGGCCATTTCGGGTGGCTGCCAAGGATGGCAGCTTGTACTTCTTGCTGCTGAAGGATCGCCACACTCGGTTTGTGTGGACAATGCCGGTCGCTAAGAAGAGCGACGTGCTGCGGGAGTTCCAGAAGTGGCTGGTGCTGGTGGAACGGCAGACGAAGAAGTCGGTGCCGGGGAGGGGAGTTCCTCGGACGGGATTTCACCACCTTCGTCGACGGGAAGGGCATCGTCCACGACCTGACGTGCCCCTACACTCCGCAGCAGAACGGCATGGCTGAGCGGGAGATGCGCACGGTCGTCGAGTCCGTGCGGACGATGCTGCTGCACATGGGCGTGCAGCACCACTGGTGGCACCTCGCTCTTCGACAGGCCGTCTGGGTGCGCAACTGCTTGGAGCGGTCGACGACGCCGCCGGGGACGACTCCGTACCAGCTGCTGACCGGGAAGAAGCCCGACCTCACGCTGGCGCGGGTGTGGGGCTGCATGGTGCAGTTCATGGTTCCCGAGCAGCAGCGCGGCGGGAAGCTGGCGCCGAAGGCTCGCTGGGGGCTTCACCTGGGCGTGTCGCCGGAGAGCAAGGGCTGGGAGGTGCTCGACCTGACCGACCACAAAGTGGTCACGTCGGTCGAGGTGATCTTCTACGAGACGCTGTCGCTGGAGGTGTGGAGGACGACGTATGGGCCGGCGTCGGGGCGGACGCAGGCGCACTCGCCGACGGACACCTCGACGGCGCCAGACCCCCTGCTCGCCGAAGTCGACGAGCCTGCTGATGACGATGTTGTGGAGGTTCCTCCGCCTCCCCCTGTTCTTGCTCCTCCCTCCCCCGTCGCAGATCGGTCTGCCTCGACACCTGTGTCGGCCACCGGCGATGAGGGGAGCCGTGAGGCGTCGCCTGTAGCGCCGGCCAGTGGCATCGCCGGCGGTCGACAAGGCGCCAAGCTCGTCGACCAGAATCGGAAGCCGTCGACGACAGGGGAGCAGCAGACAGGGGAGCCGGTCGAACAGGAGGCAGCAGCTGGCGTGCAGTCGACAGGGGAGCAGCAGGAGACAGGGGAGCTGTCAAAGTCAGCAGCGGACGAGCAGCCGGTCGAAGAGCCGAAGCAGCTAGTCGACGACGAAGACGTCGACGAGGAAGGGGATCTGTCAGCGGGAGAGGAGTCCACCGACAGCGACGTGGTGGAGGTTCCGGTCGAGAAGCCTGCGCCGGAGCTGCGACGGTCTGGTCGAGCTCGACGACCGCCGGAGCGGCTGAGCCTCCATGCATGCCTGCCACCAGCTGCCTTCACTTCGGTGTACGACGAGGTCGACGACGACCTGTTGTACGACGACGCCGAGGAGGATGAAGACCTGCCGGAGCTCGACCCCGACGTGCATGCCGACCCCGAACACCGCTGGGACATCGCCACAATGACGGTGAAGGAGGCTCTGGCGAGCTGGAAGGGCGACGCGGTGAAAGCCGCTATGGAAGAAGAGATTCGCAGCCTCATCGGCATGGGCACTTGGGAGCTGGTCGAACGCCCACGCGGAGTGAACATCATGAAGAACCGGTGGGTGCTGACGACCAAGTACCGCATCGACGACACCGTCGAGCGCGAGAAAGCGAGGCTGGTCGTGAAGGGCTTCACACAGGTGTACGGCGCCGACTACGACGAGACGTACTCGCCGGTGAGCAGCTACGTCACGCTGAGGATCTTCCTCAGCATCGTCGCCATCCTCGACCTCAACCTGATGCAGCTCGACATGAAGAACGCTTTCCTGCAGAGCAAGCTCGACAGGGTGCTCTACATGTACCAGCCGGACTACTTCGACGATGGAACCGGCCGGGTATGCAAGCTGCTGAAGAGCCTCTACGGGCTGAAGCAGTCGCCGCTGCTGTGGTACAGGGCTCTCGACGGAGTGCTGCTGGGGGCTGGCTGGAAGAAGAGCCAGGTCGACGAGGCGCTCTACTTCAAGACCGGCGACGACGGAGTGACCTGCTGGGTGCTGGTCTACATCGACGACCTGCTCGCCGCCAGCAGCAGCACCGCGATGCTGAAGGAGCTGAAGGAGCTGCTGCAGTCCGCCTTCGAGCTGCGGGAGATCTCGCCGGTGGTGAAGTACCTTGGGCTGGAGATCGTCCGCGACAGGCCGGCGAGGAAGCTGTGGCTGCACCAGCAGGGCTACGCCGACAAGCTGTGTAGGCGCTTCATCGACGAGGAGCAGGGCGGTCGAGTCCCGAAGACGCCGGTCTCGGTCGACGCCTACGCCGAGCTGACATTCGACGACGAGGAGGCGCAGGAGCGCGGAGAGGAAGAGGAGTACCGGCAGAAGGTCGGCTCGCTGCAGTTCGCGGCGACGACGACGAGGCCGGACATCGCGTTCGCCTGCAGCAAGCTGGGGAGCGGCCTCACGGTGAGGAGCGACCAGCATTGGCGCGAGGTCGACCGCTGCCTCGCCTACCTCGCCGACACCCGCGACACCGCCTTGGAGTTCGGCGGTGGACCAGAGTCACTGGAGCTGATCGGCTACGTGGATGCCGACGACGCGGGCGACAAGCAGAAGCGGACGAGCACGGGCGGCTACGTGTTCGTCTACGGAGGGGCCGCTGTCTCCTGGTCGAGCTCGCGCATCAAGTGCGCGACGCTCTCCTCGACCGAGTCGGAGTACGTCGCGGCCGTAGATGCTGGCAAGGAGGGACGCCGACTTCGTTTCCTCCTTGCGGAATTCAAGCTGCTCGACGCTGGGAAGCCGACCATCCTCCGCGTCGACAACAAGTCGGCAATCACGGTCGCTGAGGGCTTGGGGCTGACGGGCAACCTCAAGCACATGGAGCGACGCTACGCCTGGCTGCAGCACATGGTGAGGCGCGGGAAATTCAAGCTGAAGTACATCCCGACCACCGAGCAGCCGGCGGACTTCCTGACGAAGGCGCTGCATTTTCCGGCCTTCAACCGGTGCTCTGTCGCCATCGGCCAAGTTCGTCTGGCCGACGTCGGCGACGGCGACGACGAGGTGCAGCAGTAGGTGCCGTGCCCTTCTGCACGGCTGGTGCGGTGACGGCGTGCTGTGTGTGGGGTGCACGCCGAGGACGAGTTTTCTCCGTGGAGTACTGCCGTGTGGGCTGGAGGCCCAAGCGTGAGCGCGGCAGGGGAGTGTTAACGGGAATGGAGTGTTGGCCCCGCCCTCGCTTGGGCAACGCCGACGACTTGGTCGGATGTACGGGTGAAGCAGCCGACCGTTCGCAGTGAAGGAGCTGCTCGACGGGCTTCGTCGAGCTGCAGGATGTCACTGTGGAGCAGTCCGTCGACCTGCAACTCGACCGGGAGGTCTGGGGGGCATCCCGTCGAACTGCAGCTCGACCGGGAGGTCCGCGAAGCATCCCGTCGACCTGCAGCTCGACCGGGAGGTCCGCGAAGCAGTTCTGGTCGACGGAAGGGGTCCGTCGACCAGGGGGTAGCTCGACGGGAGCTGTGGTCGACCAGGGGCACCTGGTGGTCGACCAGAGGGAGCTGTGGTCGACCGGAGGCACCTGGTGGTCGACCGGGGACACTGGGGGTCGACCAGGTCGACCGGGTAACCTGCTCGACGAGTTCTGCGGAGGCACGCGAACGTCGTCGAGATCGCGATGACGAAGGCGACTTCGGAATGGTATCCCGAAGTCGATGTGGCTCGTCAGGCGCAGACAACAGCCGACGGATGCCCAACAAGGCAAGTCGGGCCAATCGTCTGCGCGCACCTGCGAGCGTGCGCACTGCTGTCTTCTACGGGGCAACGCTGGACAGCCGCACAGCTGCAGCGTTGGCACGCCGTCGACCTGCAGTGTTGGCAGGTCGCTCTTCTGCAGTGCTGGCGCGGCTCCTCTACGCAATGCTGGCACGCGGTCGACCATGCAGTGCTGGCGGTCGACCAGGCTAGCTCCAGAGTTGCTAGGTGCCTGATGTAGTCAGTTCTGTCATTGCTTGTTCAATGATTCTGTAATTCCAACTTTGCTAGTGGAAACTCTTGCCAATTTCTCCCGTGAATGTGCAAGCACTAAGGAACCAAGCAAAGCTACGATCACTCCTAGTAGTTCGTGCCAACCCCCGTAGTCTAGCTCACTACCGTTGTAGAGTGAATCTCCGCACGCATCTCACCCCGCATCTGACGAGGCAAGCTCCTCGTTCCCTCGTTATTATCAACCGAGGCACGAGAGGGGCGGGGTGGGGGGGAAGGGGGAGTGGTGGGGTTGGGTAGGGCAGAGGGGTGGGTGACGAGGTGTTCTTGCAAAGGTCGGATTGGGGGAATGGCACCGTTTCTTTCTCATCGCACCTCGCGTCTGACGAGGCAAGTTGCTGCGTGCCCTCAATATAATCACGCTAAGAAACCTGCATGTTGGTTACACATGTTAGGGAAAGGAGAAACCACACCCCACCCTTCACCACCCCTTCACTTCCTCCTCTTTCCTCCCCTCCCGGCTCACCATCCACAGGGCACGGAGGGATGGTGGGTGAGGCCCCAGGGGGGGGAGAGGGGCAGCGCGTGGTGGGTCATGATTGGCACTTGTTGAGTTTCAATGAGAGCACGTGGCAGAGCATGGTTCCTTTCACCCAGTTCCGCCCTCCCCGCTCACCATCCACAGGGCACGGAGGGATGGGTCAGACACAAGGGGTGCGAGTGGTGTGGCACGAGTGGCGCGTGCTGAGGTTCAACGAGAGCACGAGGCAGAGTGTGGATGATTCATCGTTTTTGTGCCCCTCTCCATTAATCCCTCCCTGTAGGACATGCAGGAGTGGGAGGAAGACGGCAGGGAATGCGCGTGCTAGGACATGAATGGTGCGTGACGAGGTTCAACGAGGGCATGAGGCAGAGCATGGTTGTTCCATCCAGTTTTCACTCTATCTCTTATTCCTCTTGTCGCTTCTCCTGTCTCTCCCATGCACAGAATGGGGAGGAATGGGGAGAGGAAGGGGGAAGAGTGCGAGGGCAAGGCCACGAGTGGTGCTTGTTGAGGTTCAACGAGAGGACGAGGCAAAGCGAGGCTTCTTCATCCATTTCCTCTGTTCCTCTGCTTCCCTCAGCCTCCTCCTGTCTCCCCCATGCACAGGATGGGGAGGATGGGGTGAAGAAGCAGGGGAGGCAGTGCGCGGGCTGGGGCATGAGTGGCGGGTATTGAGGTTCAACGAGAGGCCGAGGCAAAGCGTTGCGCGCGTGACTGTAGTGGCTGTGGATGTGAATGTTACGAAGGAAAGGGGTGTGAATGTAGAGGGGGGCGGTGAGGGAGAAGTAACAGGGAAAGGGGCTGGAGAGGGAGAGAGGAAGCACGTTGTACTGCTGTGACAACAACCAGACTGCCTCGCGTTTGAATGTATGTGCGCCCCCTCTTGCCCCCTTGCTGGTGCACACATACTTTGTCTGCCCTGCCCATCACCCATTGCCCACTTGTTGGTGTAGGCTTCTTTCGAGTGCCTTGCATTGGAGTGACCGTCGAACTTAGCTTGCCCCCTTCACATAATCCCTCTTTCTACTCGCCCCTTACTCCCATCAGCATCAGCATAAGCATAGTATTAGCTAGCCATACTATCCTTCTCGTGCTCCCTTCTTTCCCGTCTCAGTCCTCCCTCGTTTCCCCTCTCAGCGCTCCCTTGTTTCCACGTCAAAGTTGTCCCTCGGTGGCTCATCCCTTCCTTCGCTCTACTTCCCCTTCCATCTGCCCATGTCCCCTTTCAACTCCATAACAGCAGTGGCCCTCACCTCACCATCACATACACAGCTTCTGTGGATTCCTTCTCTCCCACACTCATGTTGCCCCTCCATCCTTGTCTACGTGATGCAGAGAAGACCTCAAGTCAGCAGCAAGAGCGGCCCAAACCAGTTGCTCACCTTATCTCCTTCACTGCTCTTCTCCCCTCCCCCAATATCCCCCCTCCCCTACATTCTCTCTCCCCCATTGCTCTTCCCTTCCCCCCATCTTTGCCCACATGTCGCAGACCTCAAGTCAATGGCAGCAGCGGCCCTCACTAGTTGCGACCTACACCACCCGCCCCTGCAAGTCTTTGCCCCTGCCTCTCCTACTGCCTCCCCACCCCTGCACGTGCTGTGCCTATGATTTGGAGGGGGCAGTCTGCCTCTCTTTCTTGCTCATGCTCTCCCCTGTAAGTCTCCATGCACAGCGGCCACACAACTCATGGGCGTCTCACCATGGGACACGAAACCCAAGGATAATCCACTTTCAGGACTAAAAGCGCGGGCAAAGACTGTAGCAATAGAGATGGATTCAGCAGTCATCGCGCAACCAGATGCCACATGAGCTCTCCCCCTTACCTGCGTATTCTCCCGGACTTCACCCTCCACCCCCCATCCCTCTTTTAGCCGCCCACATAGGAGTAGTGCAAATGAATTCAGCAGCAGCCACATGGCACATGGGCTATATTCCTCCCCTTCACTTTCCCCCTCCTCCCCTTACCTCAGCCGCACACATAGATGCAATGGAGATCAATCCAGCATTGATAATGGCAGCCACGCAGCACATGGGCTTCCCCACTTACTCGCGTGTCCCCCCACACGCTTCTTCCCCACTTCCCCCTCCTCCCCCCATCGCCCCCCCCCCCCCCCCCCCCCCCCGCCGGCCGCCAACATAGATGCAGTGAAGAGGAGATTGATGCAGTAGCCATCGCAGCAGCCACACGGCACATGAGATTGTCCCCTTTGCCTCTTATCCTCTCACCCCCTGCCCCCCACATCCACTTTCCCTTCCTCCACCCCCCCCCTCCCCCAGCCACCTGCATAGATGCAGTGGAGATCGAAACAGCAGTGATAGCAGCAGCCACATGGCACATGGGCTTCCCAGCATGGGCCGTGAGAGCAACTACAGATTCGCCTTCGAGAGTGAAAACAGAGGCAGAGGCGGAGAAAAACGCTCCAGCAGTGGGTGAAACCGCTATAGGAGCAGGGCAAGGGGCTGTGGCTGCGATGCCACAGCAGAATAAGAACGGGTGCTCTGGTAGGGCGTCTATAAAAGGGTGGCAGTCTATAACGAGGATGCAGTAAGCTTCGTGGCGAGGGTGGCAGAGAGGGTTGGAAGAGGAGGGGGGGATGGGGAGAGTGGTAGAAAGGGGGAGGGGGGGATTGGTAGAAAGGGCGAGGGGGAGAGTGGTAGAAAGGGGAAGAGTGCAGATGCAGGAGATGGGGAGGAGTAATAGGAGCCTTGCGATCTGGTGCTGGTGGATATGTTTGACGGCTCAGATGAGACCCCGCCGGAGCTGCTGGTTAGGGATGGCCCGTCCCTTGGAGCCTTGGCTCGGGTGGTTCATCCAAAGCATGGCACACTGGTGGTGAGTCTGTGCTGGGGAGCAGATAGGCGAGCATGAGTGTGTGTGAGCATGGTAAGTATTGAATGTGAGTACGTTGGTGGTGAGTTTGAGGGGGAAAGCAGAGTCCTGCATGACATGGTGTGCGTGAAAGTAGGAGGTTGGTATGTATCTGAAGCACGGCACACTGTTGGGGTGGAGTGTGGCGAAAAAATGAGTAATGCGTGAGTGTGGTGAGAGTGAGTGAGGGAGGTGAGGCGATCGTAAGTATGGTTGGTGGTACACACGCATGCAGAAGCGGCCCCACCATCCCTGTAGGAGTAGGTGACTCGTGCCACTCGCTACCCTACTACTCAACTCTACTCAACTCCACTCCACTCCACTCCACTCTGTGAAAGCGAGAAGAATGGTTCGACTAGGAGAGAGGGAGATACAAGTAACAAAACCTATACTCTATAGAGTCTAACCCACTAAAGCCTAAACAAACAATGTTATATAAGTTTGACAAACCCCCATAGGCAAAGTGGGGAAGACCTAAAGGCCACAAGACCAGTCAAGCAAAGCAAGCTCAGAGTGGATCACAACGTCACCACACAATCTGAGCACAAGGTCAAGGCCACAAGGCCAGTTCACATGCAGGATTATATATAAAGGCAAACAAGCAAGAGCAGGTATATAGAAAACACAGTACAAGCAAGGTCAAGAAGTGAGCAAGTGAGGCCAAGTGGGCACAAGACCTAGCATCGTACAGAAGCGCTGATGATCACAAGGCGGAAGTGCCTTGGTGAAGATATCAGCAGTGTTGGCCCGAGTGGCCACGTAAGCAAGGCGCAGCTGACCACGCTGCTGCAGCTCACGAGCAAGGAAGTAGCGGAGAGCAATGTGCTTCGTTCTGTGCTCCAGTCTCTGCTCCCGACACAAGGCCAACATTGCCTTGTTGTCTACGTACAAAACTGGAGGAGAACGAGGCGGCTCTCCCAGGTCAGTCAGCAGGTAGGTGAGCCAGCGTAACTCCTGTGCAGCCATGGCTCCTGCGTAGATCTCAGCCTCACAGCTAGAGCTGAGAACAGACGACGAGCGGGTAGACCGCCACGAAACAGAGCCGGAACCAAGGCTGAAGGTGTAACCCTGTGACGACCGCTGCGTAGCCAGGTCGTCAACCCAAGACGCGTCTGCGTGACCAGTGAGGACCACTAGGCTCTGCCCTCCAAGCACTAGCCCCATGCCCGACGTACTGCACAAGTAGCGCAACACCCTCTTCGCTGCAGCCATGTGCTCTGGTCGGTGTCTCCCAGGAGCAACATAGCGTGCCAAGATGCTAAGAGGGTATGCAAGGTCAGGTCGCGTGCAGGTCATCAGGTACATGAGGCAGCCAACAAGCTCTGGGTACGGGCCACTCGGCTCTACGGACTCATCCGAAGGCAGAGCTCAGAGCGAGTGGCGAGTAGACAGAGGAGTGGCCTGAGGCGAGGAGTACGTGAAGTCGAAGCGCTGAAGGACCTGCTGCACCATGTGTGACTGAGACAGTATATTGGTGCGCCGTGCTCTGTCCCGGGTGATCTGCAAGCCGAGGTAGCTGCGCAGTTCACCCAGGTCTGTGCACGTGTGTCGCTTCTGCAGCTCGGACTTCACGTGGGCGAGTCCAGCAGTGTCAGCTGTAGCGAGGACGAAGTCGTCGACGTACACGAGGATGTAGAACGGCGGCAAAGAGGTGTCGGTGCGTAGAAACAGCGACGGGTTGGCAGTAGAAGGAGCAAACCCAAGAGCCGCAAGCGTAGTCCTCAGTGTGTCGTGCCACTCACGTGGCGCCTGGCGGAGACCGTAGACTGGCCGCCGGAGGCTCCACTGGGTGCCAGGAGGAAACGTCCCAGTGAAGCCAGGTGGGCGGCGCAGCCAGATCTCCTCGTGCAGGCTGCCCTGTAGGAAAGCTGTGCTGAAGTCAAGAGAGTGAAGCTCGTAGTCACGGTGAGCGGCTATGTGCAGCAGCATCCGAAGAGTGGTCATCTTCGGGGTGGGAGAGAAGGTCTGAAAGTAGTCAACTCCCTGCCGCTGACTGAAGCCTCGAGCCTGGTAACGCGCCTTGAAGACAGGCGGAGAACCCTGCGGCCGCTTCACCCTGAAAATCCACATGCCACTGACGATGTTCGCCCCAGGTGGGGGAACCTCGTCAACGTAGGTGCCTGTGGACTTCCAGGAAGCCATCTCTGCGTCCATGGCTGCCTACCACTGAGAGGAGTAGGGACCCTCTATCGCCTCCGCGTAAGAGCGCGGAGTCGGGATGTCTGGTGCATCCGGGTCTCCCTCACGGACAAGCAGCGAGGACATAAGATGAGGTAAAGCAGCAGCAAGACACTGGAACTCCTCCTGCCTGTCCTCAAGGACGTCCGTGCTAAGAGCACACTCACCCCCGACAGACAGACTCAGACTCAGCAACAAGACTAGCGGCGTAGTCTAGACGACAGGCAGCAGCAAAGTCAACAAGCTCAGCAACCAAGGCAGACGCAGCAGTAGACTCAAACGACGGGTCAGTGACAACAGTGGCTAACAGACGCGTGACAGTGGGGTGCTCAGCACGAAACCGGTCAGACGCAGGGTCCAGAACGGTAGGCAGAGAGGACGCAGGGGGAAGAAGGCAGAGGAGCAGACTTCAAAGCAGAGGAAGGACGACGGACAACAAGGTGTGCGCTGGGGACAGCCGGCTGACGCGAGCGAGGAACTCAATGACCGGTACGACCAGAACGAACAGGCGAGACAGGACGTGACGCAGGCTCACGACGCTCAGCAGGACTGCCCGTCTTCTCAGTGTAAGGAGAAGGAGCAGGCAGCGGTGAGCCAGTCTGTAACGGAAGACCAGTGGACGACGGGAGAGTAAGAACCTGACGAAGAACAGAGTCAGGCTGCGGCAGCGACGACGGAGACGGCGGAGCGAAGAACAGTCGTGTCGGCGCAGCTGCACTAGCGCCAGCAGCTCCAGAAGCTCCAGCAGCTCCAGCAGCTCCAGCACCTCCAGCAGCTCCAGTGCCTCCAGTAGCTCCAGAAGCTCTAGTCTCAGAACCGGTACCTCCAGCGCCAGCAGCTCTAGAGCCAGCGTCACCAGCAGCAGCACCCCCAGAACCGGCACCTGCAGTCCCAGGGTCTCCAACCGCAGAGTCTCCCGCAGCAGCACCCCCAAGACCAGCAGCGCCGGTCCCAGGGTCTCCATCCGCAGTGTCTCTCGCAGCAGCACCTCCAGAACCAGCACCTCCAGTCCCAGGGTCTCCAACCTCAGCAGTCTCTCCCGCAGTTGCACCCCCAGGACCAGCACCTCCAGTCCCAGGGTCGCCAGCCTCAGTGTCTCCAGCAACGGCACCTCCAGGCGCAGCACCCCCAGCCCCAGCAGCTCCAGTACCTCCAGTAGCAGAGCCCCGGGCTCCAGCAGCGCGACGCTGACGGCGACCGTACCAGTCGTGCAGCTGCTGAGAGGTGAGAGGCACACGCGGACGAAGGCGGCCACTCCAAGTAGGCCGCGCACCAGCAGTCCCAGTACCCTCAAGCGTCTCACCTCCAGACTCAGCACCCCCAGACTCCGCGCACAAAGGCTCAGTACCCCCAGACACAGCACCCCCAGGCGTAGGGCCTCCAGTCACCTCACGCGCAGGCTCGGCACCCCCAGACTCCGCACCCCCAGACGCAGCACCTCCAGGAGTGCCACCCCCAACAGCACCAGAGTCAACAGTAACCGGCTGCAGAGGCGGCGAAGAAGGTCGCGGAGGGAACCCCGGAGGGGTCTCCAAGCGTGGTGTGCGGCGGTAGGCCGCCGGGGCGTCAGCAGCAGCGGTGGAAACGTCAGGCATCTGTCAGGCGGCCGAAGCAGCGCTGAGTGGTGTGCGGGCCGCCACACTGCTCCCCAGTGCGGTCACCAGTACGGAAGAAGTACGTACAGGGACCAGCACCCCCAGGATGCTGATGCCCAGCGTACCACTGGTGAAGCTGCTGGGGTGGCGGGGCCTCACGAGAGCGCTGCTGCTGCTGACCACGGCCACCACCAGAGCCTCCTCGCTGCGCGGAGCCACCCCGACCAGCGCCACCGCCACCGCCGCCACCGCCGCCACCGCCACCTCCTCCACTCCCACCGCCGCCGCCGCCGCTGCCTCCGCCTCCACCGCTGCCACCAGAGCCCCCACCTCCGCCACCACTCCCACCTCCACCCCCACCCCCTCCGCCACCTCCACCGCCACCACCACCCCCACCCCCGCCAGCTCCTCCAGCACCCTTGCCCCCCTTGCCCTTGCCGCTGCGGCGCCTCCCGCCAGGGGCAGACGCAGCGCCGACCAACTCAGCTCCAAGGAGGTCGACAGCAGCAGCAGAGGCAACAGAGGGCAAAAGGGGAACGGGGGAGCACCCCTCAAAGAAAGGGGTACGAGGGTCACCGCGAGAGGCTCCTACAGCCACTATGCTCTGCTCAGCTGCAAGGAGCTCCTTCGCAAGAAGGTCAACGGTGAGAGTGGTAGGGCAGACAGCAAGGAAGTGGTCCCTGACCGAGCGAAGGGAGTCAGGGAGCCGGGTGACTAGGTAGTAGAGGGTGATGTACATGGGGGGGGGGGGTTCTGGGCGCGGAACTGAGCAGGAAGCGCAGTGCGGTAGCGGACGTCACTAGCGAGATGGTGCGTAATGAGGTCAGTGACTGTAGCAAAGGCGGCGAGGTCAGGGAAAAGGTACGGCAGCATGAGGCGGCTAAGCGCAGCAGTGGCAGGGGAAGAGTAGCGTGCAACTACAGCGTCGTACAGGGTCTTAGCAGTCTTATACTGAGTAAAGTGCGCACGCTCAGCAGACGGCAGGTGACTACGCACAGCAAGACGGGCAGCAGCATCGCGTGTGGTCCAGCGCGAGCGAACAGTACTGTCAGCATCGGAAGCAGGTACAAGAGAGGCACCAGACGTGAGGTCAAACAGCGAGACATCATCTTTGCTATCACACTGCAGGAAGAGGTGCATATCCTCAAGCCAGACCTCAAAGTCTATGGCACGACCCTCAGCATCAAAGGTAAGAACAGGAAGGCTAGCCATGGCAGCAGGAGGAGCAGGCTAGCAGTAGCAGCAGCAGTAGGGGCGCGGCTCGGCGGTGCACTTACCAGGGGCTGGGGAGTAGAAGCCCGTAAGGGGTGGGGCAGGGCCGAGGCGCGCGAGCTGCAGGGCAGGACCGGGACGGCGGCGGCGGCTGCTACGAGCGGCGGCGGCTGCAATCACGGCAGGGGCGGTGTCGGCTGTCACGGCAACAGCGGCGGCGGCGGCTGTCGTAGGTGCAGCGGCGGCAGTTGTCACGGCAGGAGCAGCGGCGGCTGGCGCAGCAGTAGTGGCGGCGGTCGTCATGGCAGCAGTTGCGGCGGCGGCCAGCCATGGCGGAAGCGGCAGCGGC
The DNA here is from genome assembly GCA_947470075.1 of Closterium sp. Yama58-4. Classification (NCBI taxonomy): domain Eukaryota; kingdom Viridiplantae; phylum Streptophyta; class Zygnematophyceae; order Desmidiales; family Closteriaceae; genus Closterium; species Closterium sp. Yama58-4. The sequence goes on from CANIUD010000734.1 coordinate 1,329,041, forward strand.
AGCAGGTGCGACGGCCGCTGCTGCCGGGGGAGGCGGCGACGACGGGGCAACGGGGCGGCAGGGTGGCAGAGCCGCGGAGGGGCCGCGTAGGGGGCCGCGAAGGGGCCGCGAAGAGCCGCGGGCGGGCCGGGAAGTGGGGCCGCGAAGGGCCGCGAAGGGGCCGCGCGAGGGCCGCGAAGGGCCGCGAAGGGCCGCGCGAGGGCTGCGAAGGGCCGCGGAGGGCCGCAAAGGGCCGCGACGCGCCGCGACGGGGCCGCGAAGGGGCTGCGACGAGCCGCGAAGGGGCCGCGAAGGGGCCACGAAGGGGCCGCGACGTGCCTTGAAGAGGGGCCGTGAAGGGCCTTTAAGGGGCAGGCCTCTAAGGGGCCACGAATTTTCTGGGCAGGGCGCAAAGCGCGCTTCGGACAGGCTAAAAAAAAGGTCGAAACGGTGGGCCCAAGGAAGGAACGGTCCCACTAGGGGAACGTGCTCTATACCATGTGAAAGCGAGAATAATGGTTCGACTTGGAGAGAGGGAGATACAAGTAACAAAACCTCTATAGAGTCTAACCCACTAAAGCCTAAACAAACAATGTTATATAAGTTTGACACAGTCCACTCCACTCCATCCCATACTACTCCACTCCACTTTATCCCATTCCACTCCACTCAACTCCACCCCTCTCTACACCACCAGATGAACGTGCATACTGACGTGCTGTCACCATCCCTGCTTGAATGGGTGACGGGTCGATTTGGAGACGGATGGGCGGATGCGAGCATGCAGAGAGGCACGATGATTCTTTCAGAATAACTAGGCAAGAATGAATGAACTAGCAGAAGTTTGGGTACAAATATGAAACCCTAGTTGGGGTTGTACCCCATATTGGCTACCCCACTACAGCCTACCAACATATAACACATTACAATTTAACACACCCCCATAGGCAAAGTGGGGGAGAACAAAGGGTCACAAGACCAGTCCAGCAAAGCAACGCAAGCCCAGGGTGGATCACAACGTCACCACACTCCGAGCACAAGCAAAGGCCACAAGGCCAGTTCACATGCAGTGCTAGATATAGTACAAGACAAGCAACACAGTGATCAAAACCTAGCAAGCAAGCAACAAGATATATATAAAGTACAGTACAAAGAATGTCAAGCAGTGAGCAAGTGAGGAAACGTGGACACAAGGCCTAAAGAAGTACAGTGCCGCTGATGATCACTAGGCGGGAGCGCCTTGGTGAAGATATCAGCAGTGTTGGCCTTCGAGTCCACGTACACAAGCCGAAGCTGACCGCGCTGCTGAAGCTCTCGAGCAAGAAAGTAGCGAAGAGCAATGTGCTTCGTCCTGTGCTCCAGTCTGTGCTCCTGACACAAGGCAAGAGCCGCCTTGTTGTCACCGTACAGAACTGGAGGAGAACTAGGCCGCTCTCCCAAGTCAGTCAGCAGGTAGGTGAGCCAGCGTAACTCTTGTGCAGCCATGGCTGTGGCGTAGATCTCAGCCTCACAACTAGAGCCGAGAACAGAGGAAGAGCGGGTGGACCGCCACGAGACAGAACCAGAGCCAAGGCTGAAGGTGTAACCCTGTGACGACCGCTGCGTAGCCAGGTCGTCCACCCAAGAAGCGTCCGAGTGGCCAGTGAGGACAACTCTGTCGCGTCCTCCAAGCACCAGCCCCATGCCTGATGTACTGCACAAGTAGCGCAGCACCCTCTTAGCAGCCTCCCAGTGCTCTCGCCTGTGTCTCCCAGGTGCAACGTAACGAGCAAGGATGCTAAGAGGGTACGCGAGGTCAGGTCGCGTGCAAGTCATCAGGTACATGAGGCAGCCCACAAGCTCTGGGTACGGGCCACTCGGCTCTACGGACTCGTCCGGAGGTGGAGCTGAGAGCGAGTGGCTGGTAGCCAGAGGTGTGGCCTGTGGTGAGGAGAACTGGAAGCCGAAGCGCTGAAGGACCTGCTGCACCATGTGTGACTGAGTCAGGGTGATGGTGCGGCGAGCTCTGTCCCGGGTGATCTGCAAGCCAAGGTAGCTACGCAGCTCACCCAGGTCAGTGCAGGTGTGTCTCTTCTGCAGCTCCGACTTCACACGAGCGAGTGCCTCAGTGTCAGAAGTAGCAAAGACCAAGTCGTCAACGTACACGAGAATGTAGAACGGCGGCAGCGACGTGTCTGTGCGCAGAAACAGCGACGGGTCAGCAGTAGACGGCGCGAACCCAAGAGCCGCAAGTGTAGTCCTCAGTGTGTCGTGCCACTCGCGTGGCGCCTGGCGGAGACCGTAGACTGGCCGCCGGAGGCTCCACTGGGTACCAGGAGGAAACGACCCAGTAAAGCCAGGTGGGCGGCGCAGCCAGATCTCCTCGTGCAGGCTGCCCTGCAGGAACGCTGTGCTGAAGTCAAGAGAGTGAAGCTCGTAGTCACGCTGAGCAGCAACGTGCAGCAGAACCCGAAGAGTGGTCATCTTCGGGGTGGGGGAGAAGGTCTGGAAGAAGTCGACCCCCTGACGCTGACTGAAGCCTCTAGCAACGTAACGAGCCTTGAAGACAGGCGGAGAACCTGGCGGCCGCTTCACCCTGAAAATCCACATGCCATCGACGATGTTCGCCCCAGGAGGGGGAACCTCGTCGACGTAGGTGCCTGTGGACTTCCAGGATGCCATCTTTGCGTCCATGGCTGTCTGCCACTGAGAGGAGTAGGGACCCGAGATCGCCTCTGCGTAAGTGCGCGGAGTGGGGATGTCTAGTGCATCCGGGTCTCCCTCAGGGGCAAGCAACCAGGCCACGAGATGAGGTACAGCAGCCGCGAGAGAGTCAAAGTCCTCCTGCCTGTCCTCAAGGACGTCCGTGCCAAGAGCACACTCACCCCCGACGGACGGAGGACAGACAGACGCAGACTCAGACCCAGCAACAAGGCTAGCAGCGTAGTCTAGACGACAGGCAGCAGCAAAGTCAACCAACTCAGCGACCAGAGCAGACGCAGCCGAGGACTCAAAGGTAGGGTCAGTGACAACAGTAGCTAGGAGACGCGTGACAGTAGGGTGCTCAGCACGATACCGGTCAGACTCAGGGTCCGGAACAGCAGGCAAAGAGGACGCAGGAGGAGACGGCAGAGGGACACGCTGAGGAGCAGTAGAGGGACGCAGAGTCATGTAGTGAGTGCCTGGGACAGGAGGAGGACGCTCACGACGGACACGACGACCAGTGCGAGCAGTACGGACAGGCGACGCAGGACGAGACTTAGGCTCACGACGCTCTGTAAGACCTCCTGTGGGACCAGTGTAAGGAGAGGGAGCAGGGAGAGGCGAGGCAGGCGGTAACTGTGACTGCGGCTGGACAGTCGGAGGACACTCTACGGAGGGAGGAGGACAAGGAGGAGGAGCCTGCCCAAGAACCTGCTGAAGGAGCGGTACGAAGTACGGCCGCGGCCGCGCAGCGTCTCCAGAAGCAGAAGAGACTCCAGCGTCCGGGTCCCCAGCACCAGCAGCAGCGCCACCGCTCGGGTCCTCAGCTCCAGCAGCAGCTCCACCAGGTGGGTCCGCAGCACCAGCAGCAGCAGCACCCCCAGGGTCGGCAGCTACAACTCCGCTAGCGCCGCCAGCTCCAGAGTCCCCAGCTCCAGCAGCTCCAGTCGTAGTGCGCCCAGAACAACCAGTCCCGGCAGCTCCAGTACCCCCAGCTCCAGCCGAGCCACTAGGACGGCGAAAGCGCCGGACGTACCAGTCACGAAGCTGCTGTGGTGTGAGAGACTGCTCAGCACCCCGAACCGGAGCACCCCCAGACGCAGCAACCCGAGGCTCCGTAGGCTCAGTAGCAGCACCCCCAGGCTCAGTACCCGCAGGCGCAGCACCCCCAGACTCAGCACCCCCAGACTCCGCACACGCCGGCTCAGGACCCCCAGTCGCAGCACCCCCAGGCTCAGCACCCCCAGGCGCCGAACTCTCAGGCACAGTACCCTCAGCTCCAGCACCCGTAGTCCCAGCACCCCCAGGCCCAGCACCCGCAGGCTCAGCACTCCCAGCAGCACCACCTGCAGCAGCACCTGAGTCACCTGTGACCTCGACAGGCTCAGCGACGGGAGGAGGGTCTACCTGAGAGACACCTGAAGGAGCAGGACCCTGAGGGGGAAGGGGGTCTACCGGAGGGGGACCAGGAGCAAGGAAAAGCGGCGGGGGAGGGAGGGGGGCAGTACGGTAGGGGAAGAGACGGTAAAAAGGGACCGACTCGTCAAAGGTGACGTCCTGAGAGGCGAAGACCCGGCGCGAGGTGGGGTGGTAAAACTGCCAGCCCGGCGCGTCAGGGACAAAGCCAAGGAAGACACAGGGAAGCGTGCGGGAGGAGAGCTTGTCCGCGGACGTATCGCGGACAAGGGCACGAGCACCCCACACCCGGAAGCGCGACGCATCGCCAACCTCCCCCGTCCAACGCAGTGTGGGCGAGGTCTCCGGCAAGGAGACACGGGGCCAGAGGTTGAGCTGATGCGCGGCGTACCGGACAGCAAACGGCCACAGAAAATGGGGAGCCGCCGCGTGGACCAAGGAGGTACGAGCGACCTCCATGACCAGGCCAATGCGGCGCTCAGCAACCCCATTCTGCTGTGGGGAGTCCGGAAGCGTGAAGGTCTGCTCGATGCCCTCCGCCTGACAGAAGGTCCTCAAGAGGTCGGAGGAAAACTCACCACCTCTGTCAGAGTGCAGACGCAGGACAGGAAGATCCGTCCGGAAACGGCGGCGGAGCTGGAGACGAACTGTGCGGATCCAAGGGATCAGAACAGCAGGGACCTCACCCTTGGTGCGCAAGGGGAAGACCGTGGTGTAACGCGAGTAGTCGTCGACAACCAGCAAAAAGTACCGCTCACCGCCCTGACCACGAACGCGGGCTGGGCCCCACACGTCCAGGTGGAGGGTCTGCAGAGGAGCCTCTGTCGGGGGGAACGAGGAGGAGTGAGGAGCGGCGCGCTGCCGCCCCTCGACGCAAGGAAGGCAAGGCGGCGCAGGCGAGGCAGGGAGGGGAGGGAGGGACCTGGGAAGACCAGACACAAGGTGGCGACGGTGCATGCCACGGAGGCGTGGCAAGGAGGGGTGACCCAGGCGGTGGTGCCAGAGAAGAGTCTGGTGCGACAGGGAACGACACTCACAGGCGTGGGCTACCAGACCTGACGCGGACACCTGACCGACAGCAGCGACCTGAGGAGACGCAGTGGTCAGTGTGTAGAGACTCGACCCCGGCCGACGAGTAAACGTAGCCAGGTGACGGCCGGTCCTGGAGCACGTGCAGATCGCCACACGCTGTCCTCCAGGGGTAAAGGTGTCAACCCACTGATCCTGGATGACAGCGTTGCTCACCAGGTTCGTCGAGAACGAGGGGAGGTGGAAACCCGTCAACGAGCCAGACGGAACCGCCGGACAAGGGAGCACAGTGGTGGACCGGGCAAGGACCGGGCCCCCAGAGGGGTCAGCCAAGGAGACTGGGACCGGTGCAGGAAGCGGTGTGAGCTCAGTACTGTCTCGAAAGAAGCAGCGGGAAGCACCTGAGTCAAGGGTGAAGGTGTGACAGGGCTCAGCCGGTGCAGTACCTGAGAGAGCAGTCTCTGTGGGTGCTGTACCTGAGAGAGCAGACTCGCAAGCAGCAGGGACAGTGCTGGAGGGAGCAGGTACAGGGGGCACCATACCAGAGAGAGCAGACTCACTAGTACCTAGGGCAGCGGGCCCTATACCTGGGTCAGGCGGCACACACAAGTAACAGTCTCCCTCGGCACTAACAATCAATGCATACATGGCAGCAATAATAGCATCATAGTCAAGAGCAAAGATATCAACCCCAGCCCTCATCAGCTCAGCCCAGCGAGGGCGCTCAACATCCTCGCCCATCTCCTCACGCCAAGCGTCGTCAAGGCGGAAGAAGCAGCGGTACTGAGTGTGGAACTTTCCACACGTCTGCCCCTTGCGATCACCTGTGCGAATGACATAGGAACAGCGGCCACTGCCCCCCGACGTCCCACGCTGAGCAAGCCACTCACGAAGCTGCTGGGTTGACTGGGGACGCTGCTGCTGCTGGGAGCTCTGGCCCGAGCCTGTGCCTCCACTCCGACCTCCACCGCCGCCACTACCTCCGCTCCGACCGCCACCACCGCCACCGCCACCGCCACTACCGCCACCGCCGCCACTGCCGCCGCCGCCACCACCGCCACTGCTCCCGCCGCCGCCCCCGCCTCCGCCGCCTCCCGCCCCCACTCCCACCGGCACTCCCGCCACCGCTCCCTCCACCCCCTCCCCCCCCACCTCCCCCCCCACCCCCCCCCCACCCTTGCCCCCCTTGCCCTTGCCGGTGCGGCGCCTCCCACCAGGAGCAGAAGCAGCGCCAGCAGTCTCAGCACCAAGGAAGTCAACAGCAGCAGCAGTAGCATAGGAGGGAGCGAGGGGAGAGGGAGAGCATCCCTCAAAGATGGGGGTGCGAGGAGCGCCGCGAGCAGCACCTACAGCTACAATGCTCTTCTCGGCTGCTAGCAGCTTCTCCTCTAGGAGGGCGACAGTGAGCTCAGTGGGACAGCGAGCAAGGAAATAGTCGCGCACTGAGCTGAGGGTGTCAGGGAGACGGGTGACTATGAAGTGGAGTGCCCAGTACAGGGGAGGGGGGTTCTTAGCGCAGAACTCGGTGGGAAGGGCGGCACGCAGGCGAGCATCACTAGTGCGAAGGTGGGTGATAAGATCGGCGACTGTAGTAAAGGTGGACAGGTCAGGGAACAGGTAAGGCAGCATGAGACGGCTAAGCTCGGCTGTGGCAGGTGAGGAGTAGCGAGCAACGACAGCGTCGTATAGGGCTTTAGCGGTTTTGCAGTCGCCAAAGTGCTCTAGCTCAGGTAACGGCAGGTGACTGCGAATAGCCAGGCGAGCTGCAGCGTCACGAGTCTGCCACTGTGAACGTACACTAAGCTCGGCTGTGGCAGCAGGAGCAGCGGCAGCACCAGACGCGTAGTCATAGAGGGAGATGTGGTCCGTGCTATTGCTCATAAGATACAACTGCAGGTCGTCGAGCCAGGAAGTGAACTGCACGGGACGGCCCTCAGCATCGAAGGAAAGAACGCGAATAGAGGCCATAGCTCAGGCGTGAGGGCACAGCAGAGCAGCGGCAGCAGCAGAGGGGACGCGCTAGAGCGAAGCTAGCAGCCACAGCAGGAGCAAGCGGCGGTGCACAGGCAGGGAGCAGCAGGCGAGGCGGGCAGCGCTGCAGGCGGGAAGTGCGGCGGGCGGGCTGCGAAGCGGGCAGCGGGGCGGGCGGGCGACGTGTCGAGCGGGCAGCGCGGCGGGCGGCTGCGAAGCGGGCAGCGGGCGGGCGGGCGACGCTGCAAGCGGGCAGCGGGCGGGCGGGCGACGCTGCAAGCGGGCAGCGAGGCGGGAGGGCGACGCTGCGAGCGAGCAGCGGGCGGGCGGGCGACGCTGCGAGCGGGCAGCAAGCGGGCGGGCGACGCTGCGAAGCAGGTAGCGGGCGGGCGGGCAGCGAAGCGGGCGGGCCGCGAAGCGGGCAGCGAGCGGGCGGGCGGGCTGCGAAGCGGGCAGCGGGGCGAGCGGGCTGCGAAGCGGGCAGCGGGGCGAGCGGGCGACGCTGCGAGCAGGCAGCGCGGCGGGCGAGGGGCGAGCGGGCAGCGTGGCGGACGGGCGACGCTGCGAGCGGGCGGCTCGGCGGGCGGGCGACGCTGCGAGGGGCGCGCGAGGGCGCTAGCGAGGGGCGCGCGAGGGCGCTAGCAAGGGGCGCGCGAGGGCGCTAATGAGGGGCGCGCGAGGGCGCTAACGAGAGTGCGCGAGGGCGCTAACGAGGGGCGCGCGAGGGCGCTAACGAGGGGCGCGCGAGGGCGCTAACGAGGGCGCACGAGGGCGCTACGAGGCTAGGGCACGGGGTAGCGTGGTAACCGCATGCGAGCGGTGGTGGGCCCTTAAAAAAAAAAACGGTCGGTAGGTCCTAGGGACCTCCTGCTCTGAATACCATTTCAGAATAACTAGGCAAGAATGAATGAACTAGCAGAAGTTTGGGTACAAATATGAAACCCTAGTTGGGGTTGTACCCCATATTGGCTACCCCACTACAGCCTACCAACATATAACACATTACAATTGAACAGATTCATGCCATCTGCCAGGCCTACAGGTGACCGCTTACAGGTTGCTGAATCGACAGGTGACTCAAATCGCAAGCTCGTAGATGAAGGCTGCCTTGGGTTCAACTTAGAAATGAGTTGGGCGACGGGTTCATTTGGAGATGGAAACGTTTTTTTTTTTAATATTATTATTAGTTTTTTTTTTATTACCATAAGATACGGTGTCGTGATTTACAGTCGTAAATTACGGCCTTATGGTACATTCCGCTGTGGACATGTCCCAATCGTACATGTCCCAATCGGGTGTACCGCTCCGAACCGAACTAAACCAGAGAAGCGAAAATTTTGAAACTAGGGTGTAATTCGGTGTAATAAGATGCAGTGCGGTAGAATCAATAAGGACACATCGATTGGGACGCTGTCCACAGCGGAATGTACCCTTAGATACACATGATGCTCAAGCAAATTTGCCCTGCCCATTTTAAAATCCCTGCTTAGGTGTTTTTGGGGCCGAGAGTTGCACCAAGTTTAGAAGCCCACTTGAACAAGTTGCAGTGATTATGGGCCAATGGTAACGAAGAGACTAAAGTTAAAATGAAGAGACCAGAGTGAAACTGTCAACGAGGTTACGGTAAGCCCCTCTTTGCTAGCTGTGAATTTACCAAGCTTTTGCAAAACACAAGAATCCCTTGAAAGCTCTCTTCACAAGGCAAGTATGGGGACTCAAACGAGCATCAGGTGTACATATTTCACGCCGCCATCTCTCCTACCGGCCCATTCGCCATACTGTAGTTGCTCATCACGATCAGAAACTTAGTCACCCGCAAACGTTTTTTCCGCGTGATGTGACATGATTAAAACCGAGATATAAAATAGTGAAGGCAGACCCAACTTGAAATCGCTGCGAATAGTTCGAGAGAGACAACACTGTTCCAAACAAACCGTGTTGGCAGGTTGAACTCATCTGATTGGCTGAAGCCAATCCGAAAATTTCCCCTCCCGCCAAAACAATTTTCGAGGCCCAAGTTAGCCATCGCATTTTTACACGCTGCTCCCTGCACGACCGTTGCCATGCGATCGTTTCCATCGCCAGCCCAACTTCCACTTCAAGTTGGAACTGGGTGAATGACTAGCCCTCTTCCAGACCCGAAGACACTAGTGTTTAGCGTAGCATACGGTAGTAGTAAAGCTGATAGAGCCTAGATGTTCCTGGCCCAGGCACGAAGTATCAACTTAGCTCGCGTACGTAAGGTAGTAAACGACGATTTTTATAGTATACATTTTTCTCCGCTCTCGCATGTGTCACCCACCCCTTCACCTTTTCCAGCCGTCGCGCTCTCGGTATATCGCCCTCCAGTCGCTCTACATTTTTCCCGGTCGCCTTCCTCTCTCGCGCTTCGCCTATCCCTCTCCTAGTTGCCGCCTTCCTTTCTCCCGTCGCCCTCCTCTCTCCCGTCGCCCTCCTCTCTCCCGTCGCCTTCCTCTCTCCCGTCGCCCTCCTCTCTCCCGTCGCCCTCCTCTCTCCCGTCGCCCTCCTCTCTCCCGTCGCTTATCCTCTCTCCCGCCGCCTTTGCCATCCCGACGCCTTCGCGCTCATTCTCTCGTCGCCTTCCGCGCTCTCTCTCCCGTCGCCTACGCGCTCTCACTCCCATCGCTTTCGCGCTCTCTCTCCTGTCGCCTTCGCGCTCTCTTACCCGTCTCCTCCGCGCTCTCTTTCTCGTCGCCTCCGCGCTCTCCCTCCCGTCGCCTTCGCGCTCTCTCTCCCGTCGCCTTCGCGCTCTCTCTCCCGTCGCCTTCGCGCTCTCACTCCCGTCGGCTTCGCGCTCTCTCTCCTGTCGCCTCCGCGCTCTCATTCCCGTTGCCTCCGCACTCTCTCTCCCGTCGCCTACGCGCTCTCCGTTGTCACCTTCGCCTTCTCTCATCCGTCGCCTTCGCGCCCCACCCGTTTCCCGTCGCCCTCTCTTAAGATCGCCTTCGCGATCTAAACTCCCATCCCGTCGGACCCTTGTTTCCCGTCTCCCTCTCTTAACATCGCCTTGGCGATCTGCTCTCCCATCCCGTCGCCTTCCCCTCGCCATCGCCAGCTCTCATTCCTTCCCGTCGCCTCACTTGTTTCCCCTCCCTTTTGATCGCCCAATCGTTCTCGTACATTCCCGTCTTCCTGTAGTTCTCCCCTCCCCTTCCGTCACCCTTCCAATGTCCCCTGCCCATCCGTTGTCTTTCACTTCGTCGCCAGCGCACCGTTCCTCTCTATCGGTCACCCTCTTTTTCGTCAATCTAATCACCTTGCATCATCATTCTCCCCCAGCGCGGTTTTTTTCTTTTCCTCTATTCCCCGTTATTGCACCTCTCCCAGGCCCCAAGTCGAAGTCAGCACATTGCTTGGAGCTCTACTAGCTCTCACCAAGTTCAAACACACTTCCACTACCATCACGTACTTGTGTCTGCTTGGGATTTAGCATGAGTTGCTACTATATGTGATTTTGGTGATGTATTGGCTCTAGTGAATGCTGGTGTGCACATCGCTCAACCCTCCGCGCCAAATTCGCACACGTACATGTGAGGGAACCAGTCTGCCAATCAGAATTGAGAGTGAACTTTCATTCGTGGTCCCTTACGACACTCGTCTGAAGGTCGAAAAAAAAAAAAAACACAGAGCACTTACAACTTTCCTAAACAAAAGAGTTTTCAAGTTGGACCCAAGTAGAAGGGGGGGATCACTATTTTAGCTGCTGTTGTGCAAAATTCGGGGTAGTCACTAAGTTGCGGAACTCAACACCTACGGTTCATTAAAAACAAGCGTTGCCCGTCGCATACGCCAGCACCTACGTCATCTGAAATGTTTAGGGAAAATATGTCAATGGTAACTTACATGGGGCACTAAAACGCGTACGGTAACGATTTCAACGCGTTTGGTAACTCGCTTAACGCGTTTGGTAACCTGCTTAACACGTTTGGTAACTCGTTTAACACATTTGGTAACTCTACACTAGCAGCCCATCACGCGAATGGTAACTACATGAAATTCCCACCGAAATTGAGCCTGATTCTGGTTTTTCCCGCTCGCGTCAGAATAAATTGACAAATCCTGAAGCAGAAAATTCTGACACACTCTCCGAAATTCTGACACAAAGTTCCGAAATTCTGACACACTTTCCGAAATCCTGACACACTTTCCGATTTTCAAGCAAAGTACAGAAACGTAAGTTTTGTTGAAACAGTTTTTCTTACATAAATGTTTCTGGCGCACTTTCCGCAAACTGTTTGTACTTTATTCTATCGTGCAGCCGGGGCAAACAAATCTATATCCCTTTCAGATGGCAAATAAATTTGAGAGCAACAACCTTAAACTTCTTGCGACCAGGCGTTTATGGATCTTTATTTAAAAGAAAAATAAAAAGATGTAATTTTGAAAAGGTTTTTTTTCCACATGAAAAAATCTTCCAACGTTGCAGTATTAAAAAAAAAAGTAAAATTCCCTATTTCCTTTCGGGAATAGTTTTATTATCGTTTTGCAAGTTCGCGATCATGCTATCAAAATATGATGTTATCCATTTTTGTACGAGCTACATAATTATATATAAATTCTGAACTTTTCGGTCCGTGGTAATAGAACAAACGGGGTCCTTAATTTTCGTGGCGGGACGCGTTCAAGAAAGATAATGATGTGCGTAAAAGCTCTCAAACTCGATAAATTCCTTATTTTCAGGAAGATTTCGGCGGGAATTTCATGTAGTTACCATTCGCGTGATGGGCTGCTAGTGTAGAGTTACCAAATGTGTTAAGCGAGTTACCAAACGTGTTAAGCGAGTTACCAAACGCGTTAAGCGAGTTACCAAACGCGTTGAAATCGTTACCGTACGCGTTAAAGTGCCCCATGTAAGTTACCATTGACATATTTGTAAGGAATTTTCTCGAATTCCTTATCGGGGTTGACTACTGCGCGTACAACCCGATTTTCGGAGTTCGCACGTTCGGGCGATTTCCACGCTGCCGAAGCTCCTCACGTCGCCTTCGGCATTTCCATCGCCAAACCTGCACCCAACCTCGCTCGTCCGAGGTTTCCTCCTAGCTAGGCTAGCCTACATTAGTTCTCGCATTCATTGTATTCTCAGATTCATTCAGTCACAGTCTCGTTATTCGTTTACCTGCGCACTCTCTTTTACAACTCATAACACCTGGTATCAGAGCTACTTTCCTAGTTCACCCCGCTTTTCAAGGGTAGTTTGGTGGCATAGGGTGTGGTTGGTTTAGTGACTACACGACGGTTGGCTGCAGAGGTTGTTAACTCAACCCTGCCCGACTCCGATAGTTCGTGTTTTCACTTGCCGGGCGGCCACGGGTACCCAACTGCCCACCAGACGTAGTGCTAGAAACATGGATCAGGAGGCTGTTAACCGACTGATGGCGCAAGTGGCAGAAATGGCGAGGGGCATGGAATCGCTGCAAGCGGAAGTGACAACACTGAAGGAGGAAAACGCCGAGCTACGCCGGACGCGAGGTGAAGCGCGTCAGACGTCGCCTGTGGACGAAGGCGAGGGCAACAGTCAAGTGATGGGCAATCCTATAGAAGAGCTCACACGCGACTTCGAAGAAGAAGATAGGCAGCGAGCGGCGGCAGCGCCAGTTGCAGTTACGACGATCAAGATCAAGCCCGTCAACCCGCCCCCGTTTAATCCTACGGACAAGACGACTACAGTAAAGGGATGGCTGTTCGGGGTTGAAGTCTTCTTCACTGCAGCCGGAGTTAATGACGATGCTGTCAGACTCTAGAACAGAACGAGAATGGATGAACTAGCAGGAAGGTGGGTACAAGTATGAAACCCTAAGTTTGTGTACCCTCTAAGGCTAAACCCACTATAGCCTACACAATATAAACATACAATGTTTGACACACCCCCATAGGCGAAGTGGGAGACAACCAGAGGGTCACAAGACCAGTCAAAGCAAAGCAAAGCAAAACAGGCTCAGGGTGGATCTCAAGGATACCACACAAATTCCGAGCACAAGCAAGCGGTCACAAGACCAGTGACATGCAGTTTGATAATATAGCAAGAGATACAGTGATCGCAACCTAGCAAGTGTAAGCATGCAGGTATATATATAGAGATCACAGTACAAACAGAGTCAAGAAGTAAGCAAGTGAGGTCCAGCAGGCACAAGGCCTAGAAGAGTACAGAAGCGCTGATGGTCACAAGGCTGAAGCGCCTTGGTGAACACATCAGCAGTGTTGGCCTCAGTGGCCACGTAACGCAGACAAAGCTGACCGCGCTGCTGCAGCTCTCGAGCAAGGAAGTACCGCAGGGCGATGTGCTTCGTTCTGTTCCAGTCTGTGCTCCTCACACAAGGCAATGGCAGCCTTGTTGTCGACGTACAGCACTGGAGGAGAACGAGGCCGCTCTCCCAAGTCGGTCAGCACGTAGGTGAGCCAGCGTAGCTCCTGGGCCGCCATGGCTGTGGCGTAGATCTCAGCCTCACAACTGGAGCTGAGAACAGAAGAAGAGCGTGTGGAACGCCAAGAAACTGAGCCGGAGCCAAGGCTGAAGGTGTAACCCTGAGACGACCGCTGAGTAGCCTGGTCGTCCGCCCAAGAAGCGTCTGAGTGACCAGTGAGTACAACTCGGTCTCGCCCTCCAAGCACTAGCCCCATGCCCGACGTACTGCACAAGTAGCGCAACACCCTCTTAGCAGCATCCATGTGCTCCTTCCTGTGACGGCCAGGAGCGACATAGCGTGCAAGGATGCTAAGGTCAGGTACATGAGGCAGCCCACAAGCTCTGGATACGGGCCACTCGGCTCTACGGACTCATCCGAAGGCAGAGCTGAGAGCGAGTGACCTGTAGGCAGAGGAGTGGACTGAGGCGAGGAGTACGTGAAGCGGAAGCGCTGAAGGATCTGTTGCACCATGTGTGACTGAGTCAAGGTAATGGTGCGCCGTGCTCTGTCCCGGGTGATCCGCAAGCCAAGATAGCTTGTCAGTTCACCCAGGTCTGTGCACGTGTGTCTCTTCTGCAGCTCCGACTTCACGTGAGCGAGTGCCGCAGTGTCAGCAGTGGCAAAGACCAAGTCGTCGACGTACACGAGGATGTAGAACGGCGGCAGCGAGGTGTCGGTGCGTAGAAACAGCGACGGGTCAGCAGTAGAAGGAGTGAACCCAAGAGCCGCAAGTGTAGTCCTCAGTGTGTCGTGCCACTCACGCGGCGCCTGGCGGAGACCGTAGACCAGCCGCTGAAGCCTCCACTGGGTGCCAGGAGGAACCGACCCAGTGAAGCCAGGAGGGCGACGCAGCCAGATCTCCTCGTGCAGGCTGCCCTGCAAGAAAGCTGTGCTGAAGTCAAGTGAGTGAAGCTCGTAGTCGCGCTGAGCGGCTATGTGCAGCAGCACCCGAAGAGTGGTCATCTTCGGGGTGGGGGAGAAGGTCTGGAAGAAGTCTACTCCCTCTCGCTGACTGAAGCCTCGAGCAACGTAGCGCGCCTTGAAGACAGGAGGAGAACCCGGCGGCCGCTTCACCCTGAAAATCCACATGCCACTGACGATGTTCGCCCCAGGTGGGGGAACCTCGTCGACGTAGGTGCCTGTGGACTTCCAGGAAGCCATCTCTGCGTCCATAGCTGTCTGCCACTGAGAGGAGTAGGGACCCTCTATCGCCTCTGCGTAAGAGCGCGGGGTCGGGATGTCTGGTGCATCCGGGTCTCCCTCAGGGGCAACTAGCATGGACACGAGATGGGGCAAAGCAGCAGCAAAGCACTGGAACTCCTCCTGTCTGTCCTCAAGGACGTCCGTGCCAAGAGCACACTCACCCCCGACGGACGGAGGACAGACAGACTCAGACTCAGCAACAAGGCTAGCGGCGTAGTCTAGACGACACCGGGCAGCAAAGTCAACCAACTCAGCGACCAGAGCAGACGCAGCAGAGGACTCAAAGGTAGGGTCAGTGACAACAGTGGCGAGGAGACGCGTGACAGTGGGACTGGCAGCACGACGGGAGTCAGACTCCGGGTCAGGAAGAGTAGGTAGAGAGGACGCAGGAGGAGACGGTAGAGGGACACGCTGAGGAGCAGTGGAGGGACGCAGGGTCATGTAGTGAGTGCCAGGGACAGGAGGAGGACGCTCACGTGGGACACGACGACCAGTGCGAGCAGTACGAACAGGCGATGCAGGACGAGACTCAGGCTCACGACGCTCCGTAAGACCTCCTGTGGGACCAGTGTAAGGAGAGGGACCAGGGAGAGGCGAGGCAGGCGGTAACTGGGACTGCGACTGGACAGGCGGAGGACACTCTAAGGAGGGAGCAGGACAAGGAGGAGGAGCCTGACCAAGAACCTGCTGAAGGAGTGGTACGAAGTACGGTCGCGGCCGCGCAGCGTCTCCAGAACCACCAGAGACACCAGCGCCAGGGTCCTCAGCACCAGCAGTAGCTCCACCGCCCGGGTCCTCAGCACCAGCAGCAGCTCCACTGCCCGGGTCCTCAGCACCAGCAGCAGCTCCACCCCTCGGGTCCTCAGCGCCAGCAGCAGCTCCACCGCTCGGGTCCTCAGCACCAGCAGTAGCTCCAACTCCAGGGTCCGTAGCACCAGCAGCAGCTCCACCGGCCGGGTCCTCCGCACCAGCAGCAGCTCCACCGCCCGGGTCCTCAGCACCAGCAGCAGCTCCAACTCCAGGGTCCGCAGCACCAGGAGCGCCACTCCGAAGGCTGCAGCGCCGTGTGTACCACTCTCGGATCTGCTGAAGGGAGGGGAGCTCCCGGGTAGGAGGGGAAGCACTGGTACCCGCTCCAGCAGCACCTCTCCGGAGGTCGCAGTACTGTAGGTACCTCTCCTGCAGCTGCTGCGAGGAGAGGGCTCCTCCAGGTGTGGCACTCTCAGGCTCAGCACCCCCAGACTCAGCACCCCCAGGCTCAGCACCCCCAGGCTCCGCACCTCCAAGGTCTGCACCCCCAGGCTCCGCACCCCCAGGCTCAGTACCCCCAGGCTCAGCACCCCCAGGCTCCGCACCCCCAGACTCAGCACCGCCAGGCTCCTCACTCGCAGGTGCAGCACCCCTAGCAGGACGAGAGTCGACAGCGACCTCGACAGGCTCAACCGGGTCTACCTGGGACACACCTGAGGGAGCGGCACCCTGAGGGGGGAGGGGGTCTACCACAGCAGCACCTGGCGCGAGGAAGAGAGGCGGGGGAGGGAGCGGGGCAGTGCGGTAGGGGAAGAGGCGGTAGTAGGGGACGGACTCGTCAAAAGTGACGTCCTGAGAGGGCAGAACCCGGCGCGAGGTGACGTGGTAAAACTGCCAACCAGGGGCGTCCAGGACAAAGCCAAGGAAGACACAAGGAACAGCGCGACGGGAGAGCTTGTCCGCGGACGTGTCGCGAACAAAAGCTCGGGATCCCCAGACCCGGAAACGCGACGCATCGCCAACCTCTCCCGTCCAACGCAGTGTCGGGGAAGTCTCCGGCAAGGAGACACGGGGCCAGAGGTTGAGCTGATGCGCAGCGTATCGGACCGCAAACGGCCACAGAAAGTGGGGAGCAGCCGCATGGATCAGGGAGGTACGAGCGACCTCCATGACCAAGCCAATGCGGCGCTCAGCAACCCCATTCTGCCGTGGAGAGGCCGGAAGCGTGAACGACTGCTCAATGCCGTGCTCGGCACAGTAGGCTGCCAGAAGGTCGGAGGTGAACTCACCACCTCTGTCAGAGTGCAAACGCAGGACAGGAAAGTCCGAGCGGAAACGCTCGCTGAGCTGGAGACGAGCTCTGCTGATCCAAGGGATCAAGACATCAGGGACCTCACCCTTGGTGCGCAAGGGGAAGACCGTGGTGTAGCGAGAGTAGTCGTCAACAACAATCAGGAAGTACCTCTCCTGACCCTGTCCACGGACGCAGGCTGGGCCCCACACGTCCAGGTGGAGCGTCTGCAGGGGAGCAGTCGTCGGGGGAAAGGAGGAGGAGTGAGGAGCGGCGCGCTGCCGCCCCTCGACACAGGGAAGACAGGGAGGAGCAGGCGAGGGTGGGAGGGGAGGGAGCACCCTGGGAAGACCAGAGACAAGCTGCCGTTTGTGCATGGCACGAAGGCGCTGCACAGACGGGTGGCCAAGTCGGTGGTGCCAGAGAACGGTGTCGTGCGCCAGAGAGCGACACGAGCAGGGGGCCGACAGCTGACCTGACGCAGACGCGGACGCAGCTACCTGAGGGGACTCAGTGGTCAGTGTGTACAGGTCCGACCCCGGCTGCCGAGTGAAGGTAGCCAGGTGACGGCCCGTCCGAGCACACGTGCAGTGTGTCACGCGCTCGTAGGCAGGGGTGAACTGGTGAACACCCGCATCCTGGAGCGCACAACCCGCCACCAAGTTCGTAGAGAACGAGGGGAGGTGGAGACCTGACAGTGTGCCCGACGGGACCGCAGGACAGGGAAGAACAGTGGAGGAGGTCGCAATGACCGGACCCCTAGAGGGGTCAGCGAGGGAGACAGCAACTGGCCGAGCAAGCGGCTCAAGGGCAGTGCGGTCACGAAAGAAACAGCGAGAAGCACCTGAGTCCAGGGTGAAGGTGTGCAGGGCCTCAGTCGACTCAGTACCAGGGGGCGCAGACTCACTAGGACCTAGAGTAGCAGCCTCACCAGCACCTAGGGCAACAGACGTACTAGCACCTAGAGCGGCAGCCTCACTGACAGGACACGGCAGCTGCACCTGTCCACTACCAGAAGCTCCCGAACGATGCACTCCAGAGCGACTACCACTACGGCCACTCCGACAGCCCAAACTAGCGTACCACTCACGCGCACGAAGCAGCTGGGGCGAAGGAGGACACGGCAGCTGCACCTGTCCACTACCAGAAGCTCCCGACCGATGCACTCCAGAGCGACTACCACTACGGCCACTCCGACAGCCCAAACTAGCGTACCACTCACGCGCACGAAGCAGCTGAGGCGAAGGAGGACACGGCAGCTGCACCTGTCCACTACCAGAAGCTCCCGACCGATGCACTCCAGAGCGACTACCACTACGGCCACTCCGACAGCCCAAACTAGCGTACCACTCACGCGCACGAAGCAGCTGGGGCGAAGGAGGACACGGCAGCTGCACCTGTCCACTACCAGAAGCTCCCGACCGATGCACTCCAGAGCGACTACCACTACGGCCACTCCGACAGCCCAAACTAGCGTACCACTCACGCGCACGAAGCAGCTGAGGCGAAGGAGGACACGGCAGCTGCACCTGTCCACTACCAGAAGCTCCCGACCGACCCACTCCAGAGCGACTACCACTACGGCCACCCCGACAGCCCCGACTAGCGTACCACTCACGCGCACGAAGCTGCTGGGGCGTGGGGGACAACACTGAAGGAGGAAAACGCCGAGCTACGCCGGACGCGAGGTGAAGCGCGTCAGACGTCGCCTGTGGACGAAGGCGAGGGCAACAGTCAAGTGATGGGCAATCCTCTGGACGAGCTCACACGCGACTTCGAAGAAGAAGATAGGCAGCGAGCGGCGGCAGCGCCAGTTGCAGTTACGACGATCAAGATCAAGCCCGTCAACCCGCCCCCGTTTAATCCTACGGACAAGACGACTACAGTGAAGGGGTGGCTGTTCGGGGTTGAAGTCTTCTTCACTGCAGCCGGAGTTAATGACGATGCCACGCGCATTAATTACGCAGTCTCACTTCTTCGAGGTGCAGCACTTGAATGGTGGCGCCGGACCTTGGAAACAGGGACGTCGACAGGTGTGACACATGCGGCAGACGGGACCTCTACAGTGGTTAATCAAGTTGCAGAACCGATCTTCGGTGTGACCAAGATACGCACATGGAAGGAGTGGGGCGCAGCCTTACGGGATCGCTTCGAGCACATATCCGCCTCGGAGCAAGCTCGCATGAAGCTGCGTGCATGGTCGCAGATGGGATCTGTCCAAGACTACACGGCGTCATTTATGGGCTTCGCCGACCAAATCGATGACATGTCGGAAGCTGAGCGGTTGGATAAATACGTGAGCGGCCTTAAGTACGAGATACAGTTCGAAGTTCGCCGCAGCCGCCCGACATCGTTCCTCGAAGCAGTACGCGTGGCAGAGTCAACGGATGCGCTGATGCAGTACGCGAGAACGGCTTCCAGGGATGGGAGAGGTTTTCGTGGCCAGACCCATCGGGCCACAATCAACGCCGTCCATACACCCGACCGCCCTCCTAAGGGTCAGTGTTTCCGGTGTGGGAAGGTGGGTCACTGGAAGAACGAATGCAAGGAGAAAATGCCGCTGACAGAGAACGACAGGAAGGAGCAGGGAAATGGGAAGAGTCAGTAAGTAGCGGGCCCTTTACTGACTGTGCTCCGTCGCCCGAACACCACCATCCCCACCGAGTCGTGGTTCCGATTCATGCAATCGATCGCACTCGGCCGAATAACGGGGATAATCATGTGGATC
Source organism: Closterium sp. Yama58-4 (assembly GCA_947470075.1). Taxonomy (NCBI): domain Eukaryota; kingdom Viridiplantae; phylum Streptophyta; class Zygnematophyceae; order Desmidiales; family Closteriaceae; genus Closterium; species Closterium sp. Yama58-4. The sequence goes on from CANIUD010000734.1 coordinate 1,348,518, forward strand.
ACCCTGTGCTGGTCGCTGGCAAGGTGGGGAAACATCATTTGAAAATGTTCGTCGATGGAGGGGCCAGCCATAGCCTCTTCAACTTGGCGAGCGCAAAAAAATGCAACATGCAACTTGACAGGTGTCTGCCCGAAATCGACGCACGACTCGTGGATGGGACGCCTCTGGCGATAACGGAAGAAACACGGATGGTGCGGATCGAGTGCGGCGAAGATTTCGGCTTCAGCATGAAGTTCCTCGCGACGACGCTGGATGGCTGCGACGTGCTGCTGGGACGCGATTGGCTGCGACGACACAACCCCGTCATCGACTGGACAACGGGATCGTGCTGCGTCAGCAAGCACGAGGGGCTAATTAAGTTGCCTGCATGGACACCTGACTACATACAAGCCCCGTGCGTCAAAGCCATCACCATCGCCCACCACTTCAACAGGGGTGCGCAGCTGTTCGCCGTCTGCTTGCGCGAGTTGGCAGTCGACACCGACGGAAAGGACATCGAAAAGCTGTGTGCAGCTGTTCCTCCGGATTTAGCGGAGCTAATTCGACGGTACCCCGACATTTTCCCGGACGATTTGCCACCTGGGCTGCCACCCGAAAGACCCGAAGACCATAAAATCCAGCTGGAACCTGGCGCGCAACCTACTGTTCGGACACAGTGGCGGTTGACCCAACCGGAACTCGAGGAGCTACGCCGACAAATTGTTGCACTGTTGGAGAAAGGCTTCATTCGGCCGAGCACCTCCCCGTTCGCGGCACCGATCCTGTTCACTCCAAAGAAGGACGGCGGGCTTCGCATGTGCATCGATTATCGCGCGTTGAACAGGGTGACCATCAAGTCTCGCTACCCAATCCCACGCACCGACGACCTCCTCGATCAACTTCGCGGCGCTCGCTACTTCTCGAAAATCGACTTACGTGGCGGTTACCACCAGATTCGGGTCTTCGCCGACGACTGTCACAAGACCGCGTTTCGTACACGCTACGGGAGTTACGAATTTACAGTGATGCCTTTCGGCCTCACGAACGCGCCTTCGACATTCCAACTGACCATGAACAGGGTTTTTCGCGATCTTCTAGACCGATGTGTCATCGTCTATTTGGACGATATCCTGATTTTTAGCAAGACACGGGAACAACACCTCCGCAACCTGGACGCAGTTTTTAAAAGGCTGCAAGAAAACCGGCTCATCACCAAGGGCTCTAAGTGCGAGTTTTTTAAGCAGGAGTTGGAGTTTTTAGGGCACGTCATCTCCCGCGACGGCATTAAAATTGACCCGGCGAAGATTAAAACCATCCAGGAGTGGAAGGCCCCGACTAATGTCACGGAGCTCCAGAGTTTTTTGGGGTTCGTGAATTACGTCCGGCGGTTTATCCCGAATATGGCGGGGATAACCGGCCCGCTGACCGACCTGCTGCACAAGGACAAGAATTTCGTGTGGGGGGAGGAAGCAGAGGTGGCTTTCCAGGAGCTCAAGAATTTTCTCGTTTCTCCTCCTGTACTGCGCATCGCCGACCCATCGAAGCCGTTCGAAGTCGTAACCGACGCCTCTGATTTCGCCATCGGAGCAGTGCTTCTCCAGGATTTCGGGAACGGGCTGCAGCCGATCGCCTACGAATCACGCAAGCTGCAAGCTGCCGAACGCAACTACCCGATCCACGACAAGGAGATGCTCGCCATAATCCACGCGTTTAAACTATGGCGATGCTACCTGGTGGGCGCCGACGTCACTGTGCGCACGGACCACAAGTCCCTACAGTACCTGCGAGCTCAACCGAACCTCAACCCGCGACAAATTCGGTGGCTGGATTACATGGAGAGCCACTTCACCTACCGCATCACGTACAAGAAAGGGGCGAATAACATCGCCGACGCCCTGACCAGACCGACCGTACAATCCGCTGCTGTACTGATCACCCATTCGAACCCGCTACTTACAGGACTATTCACCCACGGCTACACTACGGACCCGTTCTTCACGACAGGAAATCATCAGCAGGCCACGACGCAGAAGGGGGATTATTACCTAAAAGCCGGCACCGACAGGATTTGGGTCCCCGCTTACCGGCTGCTGCGTGAACTCCTCATCCAGGAGGTCCACGATTCGAACTACTCCGGACACTTCGGGGTTGATAAAACCCAGAAATTACTGCACCGTCAATATTACTGGCCCGATTCCTCTAACGACGTGCAGCGTTACGTGTCCTCATGCAGGGTGTGCCAAGCCATGAAATCGACACGACAGCGACCAGCTGGGCTGCTGCAACCCCTCGAGCCACCCGAACGACCGTGGCAACAGGTGACGATGGATTTCGTCACGGGGATGCCAGCTGGGCCGTCCGGCAACGACGCTGTCCTCGTCGTTGTCGATCGCTTCACGAAAATGGCGCACTTCGCACCATGCCGAACGACGATCACAGCCGAAGAAACTGCGCGCCTCTTCATCTCAACGGTCGTGCGACTACACGGCATCCCTTCGGCGATCATCACCGACCGGGACCCGAAGTTTACATCCAAGTTTTGGAAGGAAACATGGGCGCAGTACGGCACGAAGCTACAGTTCTCATCGGCCTACCACCCACAGACGGACGGACAAACCGAGCGAACCAACCAGACGATGGAGCAGCTGATACGGACAAACTGCCCCGACCCCGCACGATGGGAAGATTCCCTCGCCATGTTGGAGTTTGCCTTCAACAACGCACCATCGAGCACGACTAATCACTCCCCGTTCTTCTTGAATTACGGGATGGATCCGACGGTGCCCACGGCAACTTCGCTCGACAACCCGGTCCCGCGATCACAAACTTTTGTGACGGAACTTCAGCATATACGCGAGAAAGCAGCAGACGCAATTCGCAAGGCGAATATTACTTCCCGCAAATACACCGACCTCCTACGCCGGGAACTCGTCTTGACTACTGGGCAATTAGTGCTCCTCGACACGAAGAACCTGCACCTGCCCGGTCCATCGAAACTACGGCCCCGATTTTGCGGACCGTTCAAGATTATCAAGATGGTGACACCTGTCACCGCGAAGCTGTTGCTACCAGACGACTGGCGCATTCACGACGCCTTCCACGTAAGCCTGCTTCGCAAGTTCGTGCCAGCCACGACCGACATTGCACGTCAGCAAGCTGCCCCGACAGCTCGACCTGTCCCAGAGCCGACACTCGACCCATTGAAAATTCTCGCCCATCGAGTTCGACTTGACGCAGCTGGCCGACACGTGGATTTCCTAATCCGCTGGACTGATCGCACCAGTGAGGACGACACGTGGGTGCCATCCGCCTCGCTCGACGCCTCGCCACTTGTTGGTGATTACTTGGCGCGCAAGCGTGTTTCGGATATTGACCGCCTTTCTTAAGGGGGGGGTGGTGTAAGGAATTTTCTCGAATTCCTTATCGGGGTTGACTACTGCGCGTACAACCCGATTTTCGGAGTTCGCACGTTCGGGCGATTTCCACGCTGCCGAAGCTCCTCACGTCGCCTTCGGCATTTCCATCGCCAAACCTGCACCCAACCTCGCTCGTCCGAGGTTTCCTCCTAGCTAGGCTAGCCTACATTAGTTCTCGCATTCATTGTATTCTCAGATTCATTCAGTCACAGTCTCGTTATTCGTTTACCTGCGCACTCTCTTTTACAACTCATAACACTGCTAGTGTAGAGTTACCAAATGTGTTAAGCGAGTTATCAAAACGTGTTAAGCGAGTTACCAAACGCGTTAAGCGAGTTACCAAACGCGTTGAAATCGTTACCGTACGCGTTAAAGTGCCCCATGTAAGTTACCATTGACATATTTTCCCAAATGTTTACGTGGTTACGAAACTTAAACATTGACATTCCACTTTCAGTTTACAATCACTCTTCTTCCCTTGGCGATGAAGGCGAACTGAGCGAATTGCAAAAAACTTGTTACATGCACTTCCTGCCTGGCTACCTGGTGTTCTTGAAACGATTATCGACAGTACCCCATTTTCCTTCGGCATCTTTGCCGCATTGATTGTCCCTAGCAAACAGTCAGAGCAATGTCAGTCAAAGCTAATTGCCCACCCCACCCCACCAACCACCGAAGCGCTGTGCACAAATTCGGACACATCCTCCTGATACACCCATCCCAAACCAACCGAACCCCCCTCAACCACCAATACTAGCGGCTTCATTTCTTCACCAATCAGGCACACCGCTCGCGCAACGCAAGCAAGATCTCGCACGACGAAGCCTCGTTCGGGCGATGTTCGGCTGCCACAAGGCATCGACGGGGGGATGGGGGGAGGGATCGAAATTTCAGCTAGGGTTTCTAGTTCGGGGTGGTCAGCTTGGAGTCAACTGTCGTTGACTCCAAGTCGGGGGTCCAGGCGGAAGCGGAACGTGTGGGGGAAAAAGCGCACACGAGCGATTCGGGAAATGGGGGCCCACGAAACTGCAGCCGCGCGAAACGAAACTTCGCGAGCTGAACAGTTTTCCCGAACTTACTGTTGCGATTTGTTTGGGTAACTCTTATACCTGAAATATTGTACACTGTAAATAAAACTAAGGGTGAAAATGACGTTCGACATCATATTAATTTCGCGAGTTAATTTTAAGTCTATGTGTTTAGCATTATAATTTCGAGATCCGTAATATTTGTGTTTTATTGGGTGGGGTAATTTTATAAATGAAAATCGTGGAAGGGGGCACGCATTTTTCATTCCCCGTGGCCTTGGACCACCCACGGGAATGCACTTCCCATGCCCTGAACACTAGGGCGGAGTTTTTCCGCCTTGGGGGGGAATGTGGGGGAGGACGCGACGCGGGTTCATGCCTAGCGCGGGGTTCGCGTCGCGTTTTAGGCTCACGTCCGACACTTTTTTTGCAGTTTTATTTTCTGACCGAAGTGTCGAACCAGGCGGCTCGGCGTTTCGATGCCCCACCCCATCCCCTCCCTCCCAACCCCTGTGGTAGCCGAACATCGCCTCGTTCCACCTCACTTTGCAGGAAAAAGCCAATCGTCTTTCTTCTATTACTGTACCAAAACAGCCACAGACCGTTTGCGGATGTCGGCGAATCCTGACGGTCGGAATCTACAATCCGAGGGCTGACATGCACCGATATCGAGCGACATCCAGCTACGATGGTCACTTCGAACACGCCCTGATCCGCAGCCACACGATCCGAATTCAGCCACTGTAAGCGTTTTGCAGCTACAAGAAGCTCCTTGGCCCCCAAATCCGCCATCGTGCCCAGTTGTTACATGTAGTTCAGTGAGCGTTTTCCCTCAGCTTCGCCTTGCGACCCCAAAACTGGTTTGTCGTGGTGGGGTGTCGTATCCAACGTAATATAACCAGTCGTGTCTGCCGCCGCATCATACGGCGGAACGGTACCGCAATCTGCGGGCTCGCCGAATCGCATCGTGGCTATCAAACGGGAAGAAATGGAGAGCGAGGAGGAGCAGTCTCCTCCCCAGCAGCAGCAGCAGCGCCCCGGGTCAAAGGCGGCGGCGATGGCGGCGTGGCTGGTGGAGGCGCGGGATGGGTCGCTGAGTCTCAGCGAGGACGCGCTCTCGTTCGCCATTGCGGAATGGAAGATGAGCGGCGCGACGGAATCGGCGCGCATCCACCTTGTGCACGTCCTCACGCACATCTCCATCGATCGTAAGCCCGCCCCGCGTTGCTCGGAATGCATTCGAGCCGCATTCGCGGCCTTGAGCTTCGGGGCTCCTCCAAAGGAGCCGCATTCGCGTTCTCGAGTCGCACGAGCCGACGGTGATACCGAGGCTGCATGAGCGGTTTACTGGCTTTGAGTTGATTCAGAAACTGACGGATTCCGCGACAGCCTCGAGCCGCGTCACCCATCGCTATCTTGTTTCAGTCGGACTGATAACTCATCTCTCTTTCCGTGTCCCCTTTGGCGAGCGCTCATCCCATGGTGCGACTGCTCATCCGCGAGGTCATTCCACCGCTCACGACCATCTCGTACCATTACTTACTGCCCTCCTTTCCTGCGCCACTTCCTCGGTCCCCTACCCCATGGCTGGCATGGCAGGCGATATGATGCGACTGCCAATCAGCGAGGTCAGCCCGCTGACTGCGGATACCCACGAGAGCAACATGCGCGCGCTGATTCTCGACCCGCTCGTCAAGTTCGCGCGCAAGAACGAGGTATTACTCACTGCTCTCCGATTCACATCCTGCGTGGCTGCCTGGCTGTCTTAGTAGCAGTCGGAGCAGAATGACAATCGGTATATCCTGTTCTTTCTTTGTCAAACTGTTACTGTTCCGACTTCTTGTGTGGCGGCTGCTGCGCGACACGGGCTCGTTCAAGCTTTTGCAGGGTTTAAGAGAAGCATTTTTCCTTTCCTGCGTTCCTCCCATCCGTCGCCGCATCAGGCGGAGGTGGAGGCCATAGTCGTGCGCAACGACGACCGCAAGGCGGGGTTGCTGAAAATCGCCAAGCAGCAGTCGCCGCACCAACTCCCCTCTCCCTTCCCCCTCTTTCCCTCCCCCTTCTCCCCCCCTCCCCCCATCAGGCGGAGGTGGAGGCCATAGTCGTGCGCAACGACGACCGCAAGGCGGGGCTGCTCGAGATCGCCAAGCAGCTCTCGCCGCACCGCGTCTTCGTCACCGCCAAGTACGCTGCGCGCCGATTTCCTCTCCCCGTCCCCTCCCTTATCTACCCGTTCCCTTCCCCCATTTCCCCTGATTTCCACCGCGTCTTCGTCACCGCCAAGTACGCTACAGCACGCACTTCTGCGTTTCGCGATACACTATTCCGAATGTTCATTCGGCGGTTAGTTTCTTTCTGTCTTGCTTTCTCTCTGCGACCCTTTTTCACTTCCTGCATTCATCTGCCTTTCTATCAACCCCTCGCAGGCCCAGCATGTTCGGAAAGCGGTCTGCCATAGCGATTATCGACGCATTATCCGGGCCGTTTCTCGCGGCGCATCTCCCGGACAACGCGCGGCTCGTCGTGCTGCAGGGTAAGAAGGTTCTTAAAGACATCACCATCGGCAGCCCCGGATTCTGCGCCGCGTCTCCCGTCGTGGAACTGGCGCGCCGCGGGAACGCTGCTGCGGGGGAGGCGCACTGTGTCTCCGCGCCCCAAACCCCCCCGCGGGGGTTTCTCTCCCCCGCGGGCTCGCGCAAGTTCTTCCCCCCGGCGGAGCGCGAACAGCGCGATTCCACCTCCCTGCCCGGAACGGCCTCCGCATCCCCCGCTGCTGCCACGTCATCGTCGTCCGGATCGGGCAAGCTGAGCGCGAAGCTGACGTCATTCTGGCGCACGAGCTCGCAAGACTTGTCGGGACCCCAGTCCGGGCCGCAGAGGAGCGAGTCCTTGGGATCGCCGAGCCCCAGCCGTCCTTCCGCGTCCGCGTCTCCCGCGGACAGCAGCCGGAGCTTCAAGCTGCAGTCGAACCTGTCGCAGCAGCGCCCGCCGTCGCCGGGTTACTTCGACGCGTCGCGCAGCAACAAATTGGGGGAGAAATCGTCGGCGGACGGAGCCGCCGCCGCCGCGCGCAAGAATGCGCCGCTGAAGCCGGGGGTCGTGGTGGACGGGCGGGGGGACGCGGAGGCGGAGGGGTTGGAAGTAACCCTGGTGGAGGGGGAGACTCCGCAGTCGCGCGGGGGCGCGCGGGGGGAAGCAAGCGCCTCCGCGGAGTCCTTCCTCCGCCGCTCGGAGGACATTAAGGCGGCGGCAAACGCGGCGGAGGCGGGATCAACGGATCCGCTCGATCTCAACGGTCCGTTCGACCGGCGCAGCAGCAGCACCAGTCTCGCCGCCGCCGCGCGCCCGCCGCACAGGAACGCGCTCCCCCCCGCCCTCGTTTCCCTCTCCGCGCTTCCCCCCGCCCTTGCTTCCCTCTCCACGTTCCCGTCCCACCCCAGCTGTCTGCATCTGGACGCCGGCACGGTTGCGGGAGCAACGGGGAACTTCAGCGACCGCCTCTGCCTCATGCCGCGCCACCCGCTCGTGCGCGCTTATAGCGGGTGCATGGGCGGGATCCAGATTGTCGCCGCGCAGATGAACGGCCCGGATTGGCTCTCAGGAACGGGAGATCCCCAGGGGGGAAGAAACGCGAACCTTGGGAACTCCAAAAACGGCTCTGCTTCCCCAGCTCCCTCTGCTCTGTCCCCCTTCGAGGCTGCCGCTCAGCGGTTCATCGCGCCGCTAGAGCACGCGCACATCTGTCCGCTCCTCGGCTGCTCCCCATCCCTCCGCTGCCTCGTCTACCCGCGCCCACCTGGCAGCTCCTCATTGGCCAGTCGCCTCGCCTGCTGCGGCGCTGGCAGCAGCGGCGGTGGGGGGGCGATGAGTTGTACGAGCAGCAGCGGGAGTCTGGTGCATAGGAGCAGCAGCACGGGCAGTTTCAATAGTCCCGATAGTAGCACGAGTGAGAAGTATGTGGAGGGTGGTAGTGTGGGAAATGGCTCTGTTGGGGGCAGGAATCTGGGTGGCGGTGGGTCTCTCAGGCCGCTGAGCTGGCAAACGCGGCTGAAAATTGTGACTCAGACGTGCCGCGCGCTGACGTGGCTGCACCAGCAGTCGCCACCTGTCGCGGCGGGGTGCCTGGGAGTGGAGACGGTGTTGTTGACTCGCGATGACTCGTGCAAGCTGCTGCTGGCGGGTGTGGCAGCTCTTGCAGCGGACCCTGGGAAAATGGTTGCGAAGCTGAATAGGGAGATGGGTATGGATGGGCATATGTCCTTGACAAAGGATGGGAAAGAGAGTGGGAAGGCAGAGAGTGGGGGAGCAGAGGCGGGGGATGTGTTTGCTTTTGGGTTGCTGATATTGCATCTGCTTACAGGGTGGGTGGATGGTGGAGCGGTTCGGCAGCTTCTGGCTGCTTGCTGGGCGGCGGCAGATATTCACCGGGCGGTAGAGGTGGTGGCGCGGGCGGCACGCCAGTCGTGTCAGATGCAGCCGTGCTGTGATTGGCCGGGGGAGGTGTTAAATTCTCTGGCAATGGTGGCACTGGAGTGTGCAGAGGAATGCGAGGAGTGGAGACCGGTGCTGGTGGGTTGTGTGTTGCCCCAGGTTTTGGAAATTGAGGCTGATGCTAACGCAGGGCATGTAAGCTCATAACTCACACATTGGCGTGTGTTTTTTTGTAGTATGTGTTGCTAGGCCTCATATCGAAATCTAATGACATTGTATAATATTATTGTGTTTGATGTCATAGAAGATAGATTGCTAACACTTAGTGGTTGTGAATCATTTTGCAACTTAAGCGGGTCTGGCAGTTGTACTGCACTCGATTACGGTTTGGCATTTCTGATTGGTGAGGGGACTCAGGCTCGAAAATCGAGTGCAGCTTTCTACGTTGACGAGTTTGTTGGAATCCCTGGGTCGTTCAATAGCGAGGATCTGACTGGACATTTTCTGTCTCGCAATTGCGGCTGTTACCCGATGCATATGAATTTCGCTATGGCGCATTCGGCGCCGTCTCCAGCGCTCCTGCTTACCTCATCCCATTCAACGTCGTACCCTCTCCACATTACGTCTCTAGTCAATGCTGAGACGGTTACTCGCTGCAATTCAAATCGTCCGAGCCATTTCCCCAGAAAGTTCCCGAGACTGCAGCTATGGCCCCGTTACAGCCACACTCTCCTCCAGCGACAGCCTTTGCACTCCCAAGCGCCGTACCCCAGCTCGTTACAGTCACATACGGGCTGGTCCCGCCATCTCTCCTCTCGAGCATCCCGGCGCCAGATGCCACCTGCCCCAGTCGTAGCCGCGGCGCGGCAGGTGCAGGTGCCTTCCGCGTCGCGTCGCGCGGCGGCGCGGGTGGATCCGGGCCGGTGGGACCTGTCTCCGGAGTGGTGGGGCACGCAGGGCGGCGGGTGGGGCAGAGGGGCGGGAGACGAGGTGTTCTCCCAACGGTCGGATTGGGGGAATGGCACCGTTGCTGTCACATCCCATCCCGCGTCCGACGAGGCAAGCTCCTTAGTTCCCTCGTTATTATCACCCCAGGCACGCGAGGGGCGGGTGGGGCAGAGGGGCGGGAGACGAGGTGTTCTCCCAACGGTCGGATTGGGGGAATGGCACCGTTTCTGTCACATCCCATCCCGCGTCCGACGAGGCAAGCTCCTTAGTTCCCTCGTTATTATCACCCCAGGCACGCGAGGGGCGGGTGGGGCAGAGGGGCGGGAGACGATGTGTTCTCCCATCGGTCGGATTGGGGGAATGGCACCGTTGCTGTCACATCTCACCCCGCGTCTGACGAGGCAAGCTGCTGCATTCCCTCGTTATTATCACCCTAGGCATGCAGGGCTTGGCGGGGGCGGGTGGGGCAGAGGAGCGGGAGACGAGTGGCGGGTGTTGAGGTTCAGTAAGAGCACGAGGCAGAGCGTGGTTTCTTCACCCAGTTCCGCCCTCCCCGCTCACCATCCATAGAGCGCGGGGGGATGGTGGGAGAGGCCCGGGGGTTGGGGGAGAGAGCACGAGGCAGAGCGTGGATGATTCATCGCTCTTGTGTCCCCTCTCCATCTGTCCCTCCCTGCAGGAGGGGGAGGAGTGGTGGGACGAAGAAAGCGGGGCAGTGCGTGTGTTGGGGCACGAGTGGCGCGTGTTGAGGTTCAATGAGGGCACGAGGCAGAGTGTGGATGATTCATCGTTTTTGTGCCCCCTCTCCCCCTCTCCCCCTATCCCTCCCTGCAGGACGTGCAGGAGTGGGGGGAAGAAGGCGGGGCAGTGCGCGTGGTGGGGCACGAGTGGCGCGTGTTGAGGTTCAATGGCAGCACAAGGCAGAGCGAGGCTCCTTGATCCAACCAATTCCGCTCCCTCTGTCTGCCATCGCTCCCTCTGTCTGCCCGAACCATCCACAGGATTGGGAGGATTGGGTCCAAGACAAAGAAGGCGGGGCAGTGCGTGTGCTGGGGCACGAGTGGAGGGTGTTGAGGTTCAATGAGAGCACCAGGAAGAGCGAGTCTCCTTGATCCAACCAATTCCGCTCCCTCTTTCTGCATCCCTCCCTTTGTCTGCTCGGACCATCCACAGGATGGGGAGGAATGGGGCGAAGACAAAGAAAGGGGAGCAGTGCGCGTGCTAAGGCACGAGTGGCGGGTGTTGAGGTTCAATGAGAGCACGAGGCAGAGCGTGGCGCGGGTGGCTACAGTAACTGTGGATGTGACACTGCCCGCTCTCCCCTTCTCCCTGCACCATGCACACAGGGAGCAGAGGAATGGGAAGGAGAAGGGGCAGTGCGCGTGGTGGGGCACGAGTGGCGTGTTTTGAGGTTCAATGAGAGCACGAGGCAGAGCGTGGCGCGGGTGGCTACAGTGGCTGTGACTCTACCGGGGGAGAGAGATATGACTAAAGGAGGGAAGGGGGAGGGAGAGAGGAGGCACGTTAGACTGCAGCGGCAACAGCCAGACTGCCTTGCATTCGAATGTGTGTGCGCCTCCTCTTGCTCTCTGATCTTCATCTCTCTGATCTTCATCTCTCTGATCTTCATCTCTCTGATCTTCATCTCTCTGATCTTCATCTCTCTGATCTTCATCTCTCTAATCTTCATCTCTCTGATCTTCATCTCTCTGATCTTCATCTCTCTGCTCCTTGCCCCTCGCTTGCATCTTCAGCATCAGCAATAGCATCAGCATCAGCAATAGCATCAGCATCAGCAATAGCATCAGCATCAGCAATAGCATCAGCATCAGCATCAGCAATAGCATCAGCATCAGCAATAGCATCAGCATCAGCAATAGCATCAGCATCAGCAATAGCATCAGCATCAGCAATAGCATCAGCATCAGCAATAGCATCAGCATCAGCAATAGCATCAGCATCAGCAATAGCATCAGCATCAGCATCAGCATCAGAATCAGCATCAGCATCAGCATCAGAATCAGCATCAGCATCAGCATCAGCATCAGCATCAGCATCAGAATCAGCATCAGCATCAGCATCAGCATCAGAATCAGCATCAGAATCAGCATCAGCATCAGAATCAGCATCAGAATCAGCATCAGCATCAGCATCAGCATCAGCATCAGCATCAGCATCAGCGTCAGCATCAGCATCAGCATCAGCATCAGAATCAGCATCAGCATCAGAATCAGCATCAGAATCAGCATCAGCATCAGAATCAGCATCAGAATCAGCATCAGCATCAGCATCAGCATAAAATCAGTATCAGCATCAGCATCAGCATCAGAATCAGCATCAGCATCAGCATCAGCAATAGCATCAGCATCAGCAATAGCATCAGCATCAGCATCAGCATCAGCATCTGCATCAGCATCAGAATCAGCATCAGCATCAGCATCAGCATCAGAATCAGAATCAGCATCAGAATCAGCATCAGCATCAGCATCAGAATCAGCATCAGAATCAGCATCAGCATCAGCATCAGCATCAACATCAGCATCAGCATCAGCATCAGCATCAGAATCAGCATCAGCATCAGCATCAGCACATAAGAATCAGTATCAGCATCCGCATCTGCATAAGAATCAGCATCAGCATCAGCAATAGCATCAGCATCAGCAATAGCATCAGCATCAGCATGAGCATCAGCATCAGCATCAGAATCAGCATCAGCATCAGCATCAGCATCAGAATCAGCATCAGAATCAGAATCAGCATCAGCATCAGCATCAGCATCAGCATCAGAATCAGCATCAGCATCAGCATCAGGATCAGCATCAGCATCAGCATAAGCATCAGCATCAGCATCAGCATCAACATCAGGATCAGCATCAGCATCAGCATCAGCGTCAGCATCAGCATCAACATGAGCATCAGAATCAGCATCAGCATCAGAATCAGCATCAGAATCAGCATCAGCATCAGAATCAGCATCAGAATCAGCATCAGCATCAGCATCAGAATCAGCATCAGCATCAGCATCAGCAATAGCATCAGCATCAGCAATAGCATCAGCATCAGCATCAGCATCAGCATCAGCATCAGCATCTGCATCAGCATCAGAATCAGCATCAGCATCAGCATCAGCATCAGAATCAGAATCAGCATCAGAATCAGCATCAGCATCAGCATCAGAATCAGCATCAGAATCAGCATCAGCATCAGAATCAGCATCAGCATCAGCATCAGCATCAGCATCAGAATCAGCATCAGCATCAGCATCAGCATAAGAATCAGTATCAGCATACGCATCTGCATAAGAATCAGCATCAGCATCAGCAATAGCATCAGCATCAGCAATAGCATCAGCATCAGCATCAGCATCAGCATCAGAATCAGCATCAGCATCAGCATCAGCATCAGAATCAGCATCAGAATCAGAATCAGCATCAGCATCAGCATCAGCATCAGCATCAGCATCAGAATCAGCATCAGCATCAGCATCAGGATCAGCATCAGCATCAGCATAAGCATCAGCATCAGCATCAGCATCAACATTCAGGATCAGCATCAGCATATCAGCATCAGCATCAGCATCAGCATTAGCATCAGCATCAGCATCAGCATCAGCGTCAGCATCAGCATCAGCATCAGCATTAGCATCAGCATAAGCATCAGCATAAGCATCAGCATCAGCATCAGCATAAGCATCAGCATCAGCATCAGCATCAGCATCAGCATAAGCATCAGCATCAGCATCAGCATCAGCATCCGCATATGCATCAGCATAAACATAAGCATCAGCATAAGCATCAGCATCAGCATCAGCATATCAGCATCAGCATATCAGCATCAGCATATCAGCATCAGCATCAGCATCAGCATCAGCATAAGCATCAGCATCAGCATATCAGCATCAGCATCAGCATAAGCATCAGCATCAGCATCAGCATAAGCATCAGCATCAGCATCAGCATCAGCATCAGCATCAGCATCAGCATCAGCATCAGCATATCAGCATCAGCATCAGCATCAGCATAAGCATCAGCATCAGCATCAGCATCAGCATCTGCATCAGCATCAGCATAATCATCAGCATCAGCATTCAGCATCAGCATCAGCATAAGCATCAGCATCAGCATCAGCATCAGCATAAGCATCAGCATCAGCATCAGCATATCAGCATCAGCATATCAGCATCAGCATCAGCATATCAGCATCAGTATCAGCATCAGCATCAGCATCAGCATCAGCATAAGCATCAGCATCAGCATATCAGCATCAGCATCAGCATAAGCATCAGCATCAGCATCAGCATCAGCATCAGCATCAGCATCAGCATCAGCATCAGCATCAGCATCAGCAATAGCATCAGCATCAGCATCAGCATCAGCATCAGAATCAGCATCAGCATCAGCGTCGGAATCAGCATCGGCATCAGCGTCGGAATCAGCATCAGCATCAGAAGCATCAGCATCAGCATCAGCATCAGCATCAGAATCAGCATCAGAATCAGCATCAGCATCAGAATCAGCATCAGAATCAGCATCAGCATCAGCATCAGCATCAGCGTCAGCATCAGCATCAGCATCAGCATCAGAATCAGCATCAGCATCAGAATCAGCATCAGAATCAGCATCAGCATCAGCATCAGCATCAGAATCAGCATCAGCATCAGCATCAGCATAAGCATCAGCATCAGCATCAGCATCAGCATCAGCATCAGCATCAGCATCAGCATCAGCATCAGCATCAGCAATAGCATCAGCATCAGCATCAGCATCAGCATCAGAATCAGCATCAGCATCAGCGTCGGAATCAGCATCGGCATCAGCGTCGGAATCAGCATCAGCATCAGAAGCATCAGAATCAGCATCAGCATCAGCATCAGAATCAGCATCAGAATCAGCATCAGCATCAGAATCAGCATCAGCATCAGCATCAGCATCAGCATCAGAATCAGCATCAGCATCAGCATCAGCATAAGAATCAGTATCAGCATCCGCATCTGCATAAGAATCAGCATCAGCATCAGCAATAGCATCAGCATCAGCAATAGCATCAGCATCAGCATCAGCATCAGCATCAGCATCAGAATCAGCATCAGCATCAGCATCAGAATCAGCATCAGAATCAGAATCAGCATCAGCATCAGCATCAGCATCAGAATCAGCATCAGCATCAGCATCAGGATCAGCATCAGCATCAGCATCAGCATCAGCATCAACATTCAGGATCAGCATCAGCATCGGCATCAGCATCAGCATAAGCATCAGCATTCAGCATTCAGCATCAGAATCAGCATCAGCATCAGCGTCAGCATCAGCATCAGCATCAGCATTAGCATCAGCATAAGCATCAGCATAAGCATCAGCATCAGCATCAGCATAAGCATCAGCATCAGCATCAGCATCAGCATCAGCATAAGCATCAGCATCAGCATCAGCATCAGCATCCGCATATGCATCAGCATAAACATAAGCATCAGCATAAGCATCAGCATCAGCATAAGCATCAGCATATCAGCATCAGCATCAGCATCAGCATCAGCATAAGCATCAGCATCAGCATATCAGCATCAGCATCAGCATAAGCATCAGCATCAGCATCAGCATAAGCATCAGCATCAGCATCAGCATCAGCATCAGCATCAGCATCAGCATAAGCATCAGCATCAGCATCAGCATCAGCATCAGCATCAGAATCAGCATCAGCATCAGCATCAGAATCAGCATCAGAATCAGAATCAGCATCAGCATCAGCATCAGCATCAGAATCAGCATCAGCATCAGCATCAGGATCAGCATCAGCATCAGCATCAGCATCAGCATCAACATTCAGGATCAGCATCAGCATCGGCATCAGCATCAGCATAAGCATCAGCATTCAGCATTCAGCATCAGAATCAGCATCAGCATCAGCGTCAGCATCAGCATCAGCATCAGCATTAGCATCAGCATAAGCATCAGCATAAGCATCAGCATCAGCATCAGCATAAGCATCAGCATCAGCATCAGCATCAGCATCAGCATAAGCATCAGCATCAGCATCAGCATCAGCATCCGCATATGCATCAGCATAAACATAAGCATCAGCATAAGCATCAGCATCAGCATAAGCATCAGCATATCAGCATCAGCATCAGCATCAGCATCAGCATAAGCATCAGCATAAGCATCAGCATCAGCATAAGCATCAGCATATCAGCATCAGCATCAGCATCAGCATCAGCATCAGCATCAGCATCAGCATCAGCATCAGCATCAGCATAAGCATCAGCATCAGCATCAGCATCAGCATCAGCATCAGAATCAGCATCAGCATCAGCATCAGAATCAGCATCAGAATCAGAATCAGCATCAGCATCAGCATCAGCATCAGAATCAGCATCAGCATCAGCATCAGGATCAGCATCAGCATCAGCATCAGCATCAGCATCAACATTCAGGATCAGCATCAGCATCGGCATCAGCATCAGCATAAGCATCAGCATTCAGCATTCAGCATCAGAATCAGCATCAGCATCAGCGTCAGCATCAGCATCAGCATCAGCATTAGCATCAGCATAAGCATCAGCATAAGCATCAGCATCAGCATCAGCATAAGCATCAGCATCAGCATCAGCATCAGCATCAGCATAAGCATCAGCATCAGCATCAGCATCAGCATCCGCATATGCATCAGCATAAACATAAGCATCAGCATAAGCATCAGCATCAGCATAAGCATCAGCATATCAGCATCAGCATCAGCATCAGCATCAGCATAAGCATCAGCATAAGCATCAGCATCAGCATAAGCATCAGCATATCAGCATCAGCATCAGCATCAGCATCAGCATCAGCATCAGCATCAGCATCAGCATCAGCATCAGCATAAGCATCAGCATCAGCATCAGAATAATCATCAGCATCAGCATCAGCATCAGCATCAGCATCAGCATAAGCATCAGCATCAGCATCAGCATCAGCGTCAGCATCAGCATAAGCATCAGCATCAGCATCAGCATCAGCGTCAGCATCAGCATCAGCATACTATTAGCCATGGGCTCCTTCTCGCTCTGCTTCCCTATTCCCCTTCTCTCCCACACTGCTCTCCCTCCCAACCCCTCTCCTCTCCCCCATTGCTCTCGCCTTACCCTGCCCCCAACCCCTCTCTTCTCCCCAATTGCCCTTGCCTCCCCCCCCCCCTCTCTGCTTGCCCACATGACTCAGATCTCAAGTCCATGGTAGCAGCGCCGGTGTCTTCTGTCCCATACCCGGTGTCTTCTGTCCCTTCTCTCTCACCCCACTCCACTCTATGCCGTGTACCTCACGTAACGCAGATCTCAAGTCAATGGCAGCAGCGGCCCTCACCAGTTGCCACCTGCACCAGCTGCACCTGCCTGCCTCTTCCTCTGCCTCGCCTGCTCCCTCTCCACCCCTGCGCGTGCTGTGCCTCGGGCTAGGAGGGGGCAGCCTGCCCCTCTTCCTCGCTCATGCTTTACCCTGTGAGTCCCACCCACCCACCTGCTACTTCCCATCCCTTGCACGAGGGAAGTGGCACAGAACTTAACCAATTCCACTTGCGCGCTCTGTGCCTCGGGCTTGGAGGGGGCAGTCTGCCTCTCTTCTTCGCTCACGCTCTACCCAGTAAGTCTCACCTGCACCACCCGCCCCTGCCTGCCTCTTCCTCTGCCTCCCCTGCTGCCTCCTCCCCACCCCTGTGCGTCCTCTGCCTCGGGCTAGGAGGGGGCAGTCTGCCTCTCTTCCTCGCTCACGCCCTGCCCTGTGAGTCGCACCTGCATCACCTGTACGTGCCTGTCATACTTCCCTGCCTTTCCTGCTGCCTCCTCCCCACCCCTGCGCGTGCTGTGCCTGGGGCTAGGAGGGGGCAGCCTGCCACTCTTCCAGCAGCAGCTACACAGCACATGGGCTGTCTCCGCTGCTGCCTCTCTACCTTGTCCCCAATGTGCTCTCTGCTTCTCCTCTCCTCCCAGCCGCCCTCATAGCAGCAGCTACACAGCACATGGGCTGTCTCCGCTGCTGCCTCTCTACCTTGTCCCCAATGTGCTCTCTGCTTCTCCTCTCCTCCCAGCCGCCCTCATAGCAGCAGCTACACAGCACATGGGCTGTCTCCGCTGCTGCCTCTCTACCTTGTCCCCAATGTGCTCTCTGCTTCTCCTCTCCTCCCAGCCGCCCTCATAGCAGCAGCTACACAGCACATGGGCTGTCTCGGCTACTGCTTACATTCATGCCTTTCCCCTAATGCCCTCTATTCTCTTCCCCCACTTTCCCCTTTCCGCAGCCGCCCACATAGATGCAGTGGAGATCGATCCAGCAGTCATCGCAGCAGCCACATGGCAGCACATGGGCTCTTCCCCTTACTTGCGTGTCCCCCACACGCTTCTTCCCCACTTCCCCTTCCTCTCTCTCACCCTCCCCTCCCAGCCGCCCTCATAGACGCAGTGGAGATCGATCCAGCAGTCATCGCAGCAGCCACACGGCACATGGGCTTCCCAGCATGTCCTTTCTCCCCTCACTGCCTTGCAGTCTTTCTCCCCCCAATGTGCTCTCTGCTTCGCTCCTCCCAGCCGCCCACATAGACGCAGTGGAGATCGATCCAGCAGTCATCGCAGCAGCCACACGCCACATGGGCTTCCCAGCATGGGCCGTCAGACCAAAAGGGGATTCGCCTTCGGGCTTCCCAGCATGGGCCGTCAGACCAATGACAGATTCGCGTGCGGGAGTGACAGCACAGGCAGAGGGGGAGAGTTCAGCAGCAGATGCCACAGCAGCAGCTGCAGCAGAGCGGGTGGTATGGCGGGAATTGTATGGAAGGGTGGCAGTCTATAACGAGGATGCAGTGAGCTTCGTTGTGAGGGCTGCAGAGTGGATTGGGAGAGGAGGGGGGGATGGGGAGAGTGCAGCAGGAGGGGAGGGTGCGGTGGAGGGTGGTAGACGGGGGGCAGGGGAGAGTGCAGATGCAGGAGAAGGGGAGGAGCAACAGGAGCCGTACGATCTGGTGCTGGTGGATGTGTTCGACGGCTCAGATGAGACTCCGTCGGAGCTGCTGGATAGGGACGGCCCGTTCCTGAGAGCCTTGGCTCGGGTGGTGCATCCGAAGCACGGCACACTGGTGGTGAGTGTGTGGGGGGGTAGAAAGGTCTTCGTGAGTGAGTGAGTGAGTATGGTCAGTGGTGAGTGAGTGAGTATGGTCAGTGGTGAGTGAGTGAGTATGGTCAGTGGTGAGTGAGTGAGTATGGTCAGTGGTGAGTGAGTGAGTATGGTCAGTGGTGAGTGAGTGAGTATGGTCAGTGGTGAGTGTGTGAGGGAAAGCAGAGCCCTGCATGCGATGGTGTGAGGGTGGGGGGCAGGTGATTTTGGGGGTGCAAGTAAACCCTTGAGCGTGGAAAAAGGTCAATGCAAAGAATCCATTGATCCATTCATTCCCCCAGAGGAATGTGTCTTCTCCCACTCCACTCCACCCCCACTGCACTCCACTCCACTGCACTCCACTCCACTCCACTGCACTCCACTCCACTCCACTGCACTCCACTCCACTCCACTGCACTCCACTCCACTCCACTGCACTCCACTCCACTCCACTGCACTCCACTCCACTCCACTGCACTCCATTCAACTCCTCCACACTCCATTCAACTCCTCCACACTCCATTCAACTCCTTCACACCACCAGATGAACGTGCATGCGGACATAATACCACCATCCCTGTGGGTGCTGGTGACGTAAACGCCACCCTTACCCGACTCCACCCCTCTCCACACCACCAGATGAACGTCCATGCAGACGTGCCCCCACCAATCCCTCTGCCTCGCACTACGCTGCATAGAAACGCACGACAACCCCCTTAACCCCTCTGCATTCCCCAACCACCAGTTGAACGTGCATGCAGACGTGCCGCCACCATCCCTGTGGGAGCGAGCGAGTGACAAAAAACCACCCTTACCCCTCTGCACCCCCCTCCACCCCTCTCCACCCCTCCAGATGAACGTGCATGCAGACGTGCCGCCACCATCCCTGTGGGAACGGGTGACGTGTCGATTTGGAGATGGATGGGCGGATGAGAGCACGCAGCGAGGGAGAAGGATTCACAAAATTTGCCGCGCGTACAGGTGAGGGCCGAGTGGTCCGAGTGGGCTGAATGACCTGGGTTCACTTACAGGCTGCGATATGTGACGGGTTGGTTTGGGGATGGGTGGGCGGATGAGAGCACGCAGAGAGGAAGGAGGATTCATGCCATCTGCCGGGCCTACAGGTGAGTGCTAAGTTAGGTGCCGCTGCCATCCCTGTGGGAGCGATTGACAGGTGGATTCAAGGTCGGGTGGGCGGATGAGAGCACGCAGAGAGGAAGGAGGATTCATGCCATCTGCCGGGCCTACAGGTGAGTGCTAAGTTAGGTGCCGCTGCCATCCCTGTGGGAGCGATTGACAGGTGGATTCAAGGTCGGGTGGGCGGATGAGAGCACGCAGAGAGGAAGGAGGATTCATGCCATCTGCCGGGCCTACAGGTGAGTGCTAAGTTAGGTGCCGCTGCCATCCCTGTGGGAGCGATTGACAGGTGGATTCAAGGTCGGGTGGGCGGATGAGAGCACGCAGAGAGGAAGGAGGATTCATGCCATCTGCCGGGCCTACAGGTGATTGCTAAGTTAGGTGCCGCTGCCATCCCTGTGGGAGCGATTGACAGGTGGATTCAAGGTCGGGTGGGCGGATGAGAGCACGCAGAGAGGAAGGAGGATTCATGCCATCTGCCGGGCCTACAGGTGAGTGCTAAGATGGGTCGAACGAGCTGGGTTGAGCTCACGAGTGACGGGGCGAAAGGGGATGGACGGGCGATGAGAGCACGCAGAGAGGAAGGAGGATTCATGCCATCTGCCAGGCTTACAGGTGAGTGCTGAGATGGGTAGAACGAGCTGGGTTGAGCTCACGAGTGACGGGGCGAAAGGGGATGGACGGGCGATGAGAGCACGCAGAGAGGAAGGAGGATTCATGCCATCTGCCAGGCTTACAGGTGAGTGCTGAGATGGGTCGAACGAGCTGGGTTGAGCTCACGAGTGGCGGGGCGAAAGGGGATGGGCGGGCGATGAGAGCACGCAGAGAGGAAGGAGGATTCATGCCATCTGCCAGACTTACAGGTGAGTGCTGAGATGGTAGAACGAGCTGGGTTGAGCTCACGAGTGACGGGGCGAAAGGGGATGGACGGGCGATGAGAGCACGCAGAGAGGAAGGAGGATTCATGCCATCTGCCAGGCTTACAGGTGAGTGCTGAGATGGGTCGAACGAGCTGGGTTGAGCTCACGAGTGACGGGGCGAAAGGGGATGGACGGGCGATGAGAGCACGCAGAGAGGAAGGAGGATTCATGCCATCTGCCAGGCTTACAGGTGAGTGCTGAGATGGGTCGAACGAGCTGGGTTGAGCTCACGAGTGACGGGGCGAAAGGGGATGGACGGGCGATGAGAGCACGCAGAGGGAGGTAAGCATTCAGGCAGTCTGCCGGGCTTACAGGTAAGGGCTGGCTTAAGTTGAATGAGTTGGGTTCAATTCACGAGTTAGGCTGCCTTGCGCGCACAGAGGCGGCGGCTGCCTTGCGCGCACAGAGGCGGCGGCTGCCTTGCGCGCACAGAGGCGGCGGCTGCCTTGCGCGCACAGAGGCGGCGGCTGCCTTGCGCGCACAGAGGCGGCGGCTGAGCTCGTTCAACGAGTTTCATATCAGCCTGGGTGAGGTGTCGTGTCGGGGACGGGTGGGTGGACAGATGAGTGCTCGAGGAGGGGCAGGAGGATTCCTGCCATCTGCGAGGTGATACAGGTAACGGCAAATGCTTCACGCGAATGCTTCAGGTGAATTTGCAGATGAATGTTCAGGTGATGCTCCCTTTCTCCTTCACTCCCCTCTGCTTTCTCCCTCTCTCCCCTCCCTCCCCCACAGCTCCGCCCTGCTTCACCCAGCTGAATCCCACAACTCCTCCCTTTCTAGTGGCATCGCCTTTCCAATGACCATCTCTTTCTCCTCTCTGCTCTCTCTTCCCTCTCTTCCCTCCCTTCCCCACTCTTCCCCTCCTCCGCCCACCACGGCTCCGCTCTGCTTCACCCAGCCGAGTCCCACAGCTCCTCCTCTCTTTCTAGCGGTATCGCCTTCACTACAACAACCGCCTCTCAGGGCAATATGACGCTGGTAGTGCAGCATTGACTCCTTCTCTTCCTCGCTCCCCTTCTCCTCCTTTCCCCCCATTGTTCCTACTTCCCTCCCCTCCCCTCTCCCCCCACAGCTCTGCCCTGCTCCACCAAGCTGACTCCCATGACTCATCCTCCCACAACTCCTCAGCACCTGCTGCTGGCATCGCCTTCACAACAACAACCGCCTCCCAGGGCAATATGACCCTGGTAGTGCAGCGAGGGGTGGTGGTGGGGGGAGGTGGCCAGAGAGGGATAAGGGTAATCACACCTCTTTCTCCCTCTCCCCCTGTCTCCCTCTTCCCCCGTCTCCCTCTCCCCAATACCCCCCTACAGCTCCGCCCTGCTTCAACCATCTGAATCACACAATGCCTCAGCCCAGCCGAACGGGGTTGCGTTCACAACAACAACCGCCTCCCAGGGCAATATGACGCTGGTGGTGCAGCGAGGGGTGGTGCTGGGGGATGGTGGGGAAGGGGACAGGCAGGGTGAGTTGGAAGGGAGGTTGAAGGAGGCAGCAGCAGCGGTGGAGGGGGGAGGGGCTGTACCCTTTACAGTGGCACCCAGGGTTGTTAGAGGGCTCAAGTTGCTTCCCGTGGAGTGGAGTTGCTGTGGGGCATCGCCCTCACACTAGTACTACTGGCATCGCCTTCACAATACGGTAACAACCGCCTCCCAGGGCAATATGACCCTGGTAGTGCAGCGAGGGGTGGTGGTGGGGGGAGGTGGGGAGGGGGACAGGCAGGGTGAATTGGAAGGGAGGTTGCGGGGGGGAGCAGCAGCGGTGGAAGAGGGAGGGGCTGTACCCTTTACAGTGGCACCCAGGGTTGTTAGAGGGCTC
Source organism: Closterium sp. Yama58-4 (assembly GCA_947470075.1). Taxonomy (NCBI): domain Eukaryota; kingdom Viridiplantae; phylum Streptophyta; class Zygnematophyceae; order Desmidiales; family Closteriaceae; genus Closterium; species Closterium sp. Yama58-4. Next base: position 1,371,314 of record CANIUD010000734.1, read on the forward strand.
AAGGTGCTCCTGTGGAGTGGTGAGATGGAGGGGCGGTTGAAGGAGGGAGCAGCAGCAGTGGTGGAGGAGGGGGGTGCTGTGCCCTTTACAGTGGCACCCAGGGTTGTTAGAGGGCTCAAGTTGCTTCCCGTGGAGTGGAGTTGTTGATATAAGGCTGGGGATGCAGAGGCAGAGGTGGAGGGGAGGTTGAAGGAGGGAGCAGCAGCAGTGGAGGAAGAGGGGGCTGTACCCTTTACAGTGGGACCCAGGGTTGTTAGAGGGCTCAAGTTGCTTCCGGTGGAGTGGAGTTGTTGATATAAGGCTGGGGAGGCAGAGGCAGAGGTGGAAGGGAGGACCTTGAAGGAGGGAGCAGCAGCGGTGGAGGAGGGGGGTGCTGTACCCTTTACAGTGGCACCCAGGGTTGTTAGAGGGCTCAAGTTGCTTCCGGTGGAGTGGTGGTGTTGATAGGCTGGGGAGGAACGGTAAGGGCATGGCAAAACTCTTACGGTAACATAGGCAGTAATTTGTACACGGATGTGTTGCTATGAGTGAGTTGCAACTTGTAACCTGGCACTAGTACACGTAAGTTTTGAGAGTTGCAGAGCACAAGGAAAACTCTGGGGGGTTAGTGTTGCTGAGGGGATTCGGTGCTGTTTGCAAGCAGCAACTTCGTATGCAGCTGCGCTGCACCAGTGAGACCTGGAAGCTTTGCAGACCACCATTCAGCTTGTTGCTCTTGGGGATGCTCGTGAGTTACGGTACCAGTGATGCCTCTTCTTTTTCGTTCGCTTCGCTCTACCCGTGCTATCTGCTGTATGATATTCCTCTCTTGAGATGCACAAAGTGGTAAGCAGCCGTTTGAAGTGATTCCTAATGATAGGTACACAACACGCACATACATGTGTAAGCATCTCGCGAGGTCTAGCAGAGCCAATATACAAGAAACATGGAACAAAAAAAAAGAAATCTCAAGTGAGGAGTGTTATCACATCACAAGCACAGCGGTCGAAAGGATGTGCTGAGCAGTCACAGAAACATAGAGCAGAGTCGATGTTGATTATTTATCGGAAACGCAGACAAGCCACTCACACTCACAACAGACCTTCTCCTTGTACAAGTGTTGGGCGACACAGCGAAGGTGCTGTGCGGTGGAGCGCGGCGTATATGAGGAGCAGCAGAGGGCCACTGGCGACCATTAGATGAGTCCATGCCCAGCCATGAAGGTCCACCACCCACAGTGTCCCGACCAGTGTGAAGCCAGAGCGGTGCTGCGCGGTGAAGATGATCATACGGTACCTCAGCGGCATGCTTATCTCACGTTAGGGAGGTGGGAAAGGGCGAGTGGTGCGGTGCTGTGCGGTGCAAATGGGCATGGGGTCGACGTCACGGCTGAGAAGCATGTGGTCCCTCAGGCGAATCATGTTCGGGCGGTGAGACAGGGTAGGACAGTGGTGCTGTGCGGTGCAGAAGGGCAGGCAGGTCACAGCATGGCGAGAGGCATGTGGGAAGTAACGGGGTCAACCCCATGGCTCAGCAGCATGTGATCTCTCAAGCGAGGGAGGTCAGGGAAGAGCGGGCGGTGTGGGAGGAGGGAGAGGTGGGTGATGGTGGTCATGGAGGCAGAAGACGGGCACAGGAGACAACGATACTGTCAGGGAGGGAGAGGGGGAGGAAGGGAGGGAGAGGGGGTGGAGGCAACTTTTGAGATGGCTTGAGACTCCTCAAAGTGATTCCACATGAGAGCATCTCACCAGCAACACACCCGTGACATTCCTACTGACTTGAGACATGGGGATGTGTCATACGTCTGAGCGTCATAGGATCATCACATCACAGTAACAACACACCCCTGCCTTTCCCTCAAGCGAACTCAGAACCCCCACACTCACCTCTATGACCTGATGCTCAAACAAGTTCAACGATGATGGCAACGATGATAATAATGATCCCATTTCTTGGCCTTGTGCCATCCACCCCACACAGCCACCCCACCGGCACCAGCAGCAGCACTCCCACTCACCTCGTTGCCCTGACGCTCAAACAACGACAACTGTGATGGTGATGATGCTGCCACGCCTTGGCCTTGTACCATCCACCCCACACCTGCACGTGCACCAGCAGCAGCAGCAGCAGAAGCAGCAGCAGCAGCCACCACTCCCCATGGCAGCAGCAGAAGCGAGAGGAACTCTGGAGTCCCGGGGGAAATCAGAGGAGGCAAAGGGAGGGCCGCCTCTGAACGGTTCTGCTGGGTGCCGGGAGGAGCGAGTGCGGGATAACCAGGGGGTGGCGGTCGTAGCAGGGAGGGGAGGCGGGGCTGTGGGATCAGCAGCGGCCACAGCGGAAGCAGCACTGCGTAGGCTTGATGGATCTTCCTCCCGCTGCCAGTTCACCGCACCCACGCCGTTGCCACCAGCAGAAGCACCACCACCACCACTACCATCGCTGCCACTGCCACCGACAGCAGCAGAGGCAGCAGCAGCACCATTACCAGCAGCACCAGAAGAAGCACCCCTCACTCCTGCTGCTCCCTCTGATCCCCATCCCCACCCTCCTGCCTCACCTCCTCCTCCCCTACCCCGTTCCCCATGCTCCCTCTCTCCCCCTCGCCCTGCAGAAGACCTCCCCCCACCACCAACCCCACCATCAGGAGGCATACGGGGCTGCCCGTAACTGCCCTGGTGACGTGACAAGGGGTGTTGTGATTCCTGACGGGGAGCCAAGGGGTGTGCTTCGGGTTGACGTGGCACCGGGTGTGGAGGTATGTGGCGGGGGCCCAAGGGGTGTGTTTGTGGGATGCGAGGCGGTGGTGGTGGGTGATTGCTCTGGCCAGTCTGTGGCAGAGGGTGCATGCGGGAGGACCTTGGAGAGGGGAGAGGAGACGGACGGATGGGGCGGTGGTGCCGGGGTTGGGAGGTGGAGGGATTGGAGGGAGCAAGAGGAGGAGGGGGCGGGGGGCGGGGAGGGCGAGGGGAAGGAGCGGGGCCGAACTCCCGCTCTCTCATTCCCCTCATCCATTCGTTATAGTCACCCTCGTCCTGCACCCCTCTGCCCATGGGTCTGCCCTCCCACATTCCCAACCTTCGCCTGTCCTCCTGATGTTGCATGCGGGAAGGCGGAAAACTCTCCTCATACAGGCCAGAATGGGGAAAAGGGAAACTCTCCTGATGTTGCATACGGGGAGGGGGAAAACGCTCCTGCTGCTGGCGAGAGGGAGGAAAGCCTTCATGCCACCATGATCTAGTAGCAGGATTTGGATTTGCATGCTCCCATGGCTCCCATTCCATCTCCTGCCCCCAGTTTGGCCCTGAAAACCCACTATGTGCGGAGGGGTACGAGGGAGACTGGTGGTGCATGGGGTGCGGCGGCTGGTGCTGCTGCTGCTGCTGGTGCTGCTGTTGGTGCTGGTGGTGCGGGAGGGAATGATGCGGATTGTGGGAAGACCCAGGAAAGAGAGGATGGGGGAAGGCAGGAGGAGGGGCAGGGGAGCGGGACGAGGAGGGGGGCGCACCCGAGTGAGCAGCAGCTGCTGCAGCAGCAAGGTAGGGGCACCCAGAAGCATGTGCATGGGCGGGCGGGTTGGGGGGTCGGGCGGAGGAAGAGGGACGGGTAGAGTCTGAGGGATAAGGAGAAAAGGACGGTGCAGAGGGAGCAGGAGGATTGGAAATCCCTCCCCTTGCTCCTCCTCCTCCGTCATCCCTTCTCTCCACGCCCACGCCTGCACTTGTCATATCTCTCCCTTCTCTTCCGTCTCTGCCTCCTGTTCCTCCTCGTTCTCCCTCTCCTTCTTCTGTGTGCCACCGAAAGTGACGACCTGTGATAGGAAGGGCAAAAGGGTAACGGTTAGTGGTTACTGGCATGCTGTTGGGGCATGTGTTACATCAAGTTGACTTTTGGGACGATGAGAAGGGATTAATGGTTACTGGTTACCGGCACGTGGCTATGAGAAAGGGTTAACGATTACTGGTTACTGGCATGCTGTTGGGGCATGGGTTACATCAAGTTGACTTTTGGGACGATGAGAAGGGGCTAACGATGACTGGTTACTGGCACGGTGTTACATCAAGTTGACTTTTGAGATGACAAGAAAGGGCTAACGGTTAGTGGTTACCGGCACGTGGCTATGGAATGCTATGGTATGCTATGGCATGGCATGGCATGGCATGGTATGGCATGGTATGTTATGGGATGGCATGGTATGTTATGGCATGGCATGGCATGGCATGGTATGGTATGGTATGACATGGCAGGGTATGGCATGGCATGGTATGGTATGGTATGGTATGGTATGGTATGGTATGGTATGGTATGGTATGGTATGGTATGGTATGGTATGGTATGGTATGGTATGGTATGGTATGGTATGGTATGGTATGGCATGGCATGGTATGGTATGGCATGGCATGGCATGGCATGGCATGAATACCAAGTGGTTGTTGTGATGGCATGCTCTGGTGGATGGTAGTAACTGTAAGGATGGCATGACACAGGTATTACATGCTATTGCATTCCCACTCACCCTCATCAGGTAGGGGACGCATAGAGGCCATGGCATGCTCTGGTGGATGGTAGTAACTGTAAGGATCTGAATCATACCCCGACCTGCCACACAAGAATCAGCCAGGCAGCACAGGTAGTCAGCAAGACTTGCACACATTGACGTGATGTTCCACTGGCAAAGCAGCAATGGGATGGCAAAGCAGCACTGCGATGGCAAAGCAGGGACTGAAATTATGTTGCAATAGCAAAGCAGCATGGGTGAATGAATGCGGCTGTGTACCAGAATCAATGTTTGAGAATTCTCAACGAGCAAGACAAGCAGCACATGTGAAGGGGGCTAGTTAAAAGAATCAATGTTTGAGAATGCTAAACGAGCAGCATGGGTGAATGCAACTGTGTACCGGAATCGGTTTTTGATAATTCCAAACGAGCAAGATGAGCAGCACAGGTGACTGGGGCTAGTTACCAGAAATGCCCGGCCGTAATCAAGCGACTGTTGGCGTCTGTGTAGGCACCACGAGAGGCGCGCTCGCCACGGTGGTACATCTGTAGGGGAGGGCAAGGGGAAGGGGAAAGGGGAAAAGGGGGAGGGGAGAGGGCGCAGAGGGGAGCGAGGTGTTAAGCATTAGGAGTCTGTGTAGGCACCACGAGAGGCACGCTCGCCACGGTGGTACATCTGCAGGGGAGGGCAAGGGGAAGAGGGGAGGGGGGAGAGGGGAGGGGGGAGGGGGGAGGGGAGAGGGGGAGGGGGGAGGGGGGGGGGAGGGCGCAGAGGGGAGCGCGCGAGAAAGAGGCGCTATAGGCGTGTGTGTAGGCACCACGAGAGGCGCGCTCGCTACGGTGGTACATCTGCAGGGGAGGGCACGCGCGGGGAGGGTGTGGAGGGGAAGGGGAGGGCGCAGAAGAGGGAGGTGGGGATGGGAGAAGATGAGTAAGAGGAGAGCGAGGTGCCAATCAACAGACGCCTATGTATGCACCACGAGGCTGCAGGGTGTTTTTGAGAATTCTCAAAAACACCCTGTATGCACCACGAGAGGCGCACTCTCCAGGGTGCAGGGTGGTACATCTGCAGAGGTGGGCAAGGGGAGGCAGGGCACGGAGAGGAGAAGGGAGGGAGGGGAAGGGACTACTGGCGTCTGTGTAGGCACCACGAGAGGCGCGCTCGCAACAGACATCTATGTATGCACCACGAGAGGCGCGCTCGCAACAGACGTCTATGTATGCACCACGAGAGGCGCGCTCGCAACAGACGTCTATGTATGCACCACGAGAGGCGCGCTCGCAACAGACGTCTATGTATGCACCACGAGAGGCGCGCTCGCAACAGACGTCTATGTATGCACCACGAGAGGCGCGCTCGCAACAGACGTCTATGTATGCACCACGAGAGGCGCGCTCGCAACAGACGTCTATGTATGCACCACGAGAGGCGCGCTCGCAACAGACGTCTATGTATGCACCACGAGAGGCGCGCTCGCAACAGACGTCTATGTATGCACCACGAGAGGCGCGCTCGCAACAGACGTCTATGTATGCACCACGAGAGGCGCGCTCGCAACAGACGTCTATGTATGCACCACGAGAGGCGCGCTCGCAACAGACGTCTATGTATGCACCACGAGAGGCGCGCTCGCAACAGACGTCTATGTATGCACCACGAGAGGCGCGCTCGCAACAGACGTCTATGTATGCACCACGAGAGGCGCGCTCGCAACAGACGTCTATGTATGCACCACGAGAGGCGCGCTCGCAACAGACGTCTATGTATGCACCACGAGAGGCGCGCGCGCTCGCCAGGGTGCGGGGTGGTACTTCTGCAGAGGTGGGTGCGACTTCTTTTGAGGCGCCTCAAAAGTCAACAGAAGTCTATGTATGCACACGAGAGGCACGCTCGCCAGGGTGCGGGGTGGTACATCTGCAGAGGTGGGTGCGGAAGGGGGGGGAGGAAGACGCGAAGGGGGGAATGGGGAGGGTGGAGGGACGGCACGAAGGAGGGAAGGGGTGAGAGAAAGGGAGGGGAGAGTGAGTGAGTGAGTGAGTCAAAACGCTGGAAATACTTCCCGACATTCTTGCACACGTCTTGCGTCCACGCGCACCATTCCCCCATTACCCATCCCCCACGCACATCAGCATGAATCCACGGGAGCGGAGGCAGGTCAACCCCATGCACATGCATCATCAGCCTGCCCTCCAGATCTTATTGAGTCAAACCCAAGAGTTTCAGACCCCTTATCCCTCATGCCCCATGCCTTCCAACCCATCCCCATCCCAGATCTCCCACGCACATCAGCATGAACCCAGGGCCGCAGAGGCAGGTCAACGCCATGCACATGCGCCATCAGCCCGCCCTCCAATGCCTCCTCTACAGAATGTCCCGATATAGCATACTCCTCCTCCTCTATAGCATGTTCTGATATAGCCTGCTCCGATATAGCATAGTCATCTTCTGCGTATTCTTCCCCCACAGGTTCCCCCCCCCACCACCACTCCGCCTCTCCCCCCCTCTCCTCCCCATCCTGCATCCACCCCGTGCCTCCTCCCTCCCCTACTTCCCCCCACCCCACCCCTGCTTCCCTCCACCCCGTCCCTTCTCCCACCCACTCCAGTCCTGCCCCTCCCCGCCACTCCCTCCCTACTCCACCGGTAAACCCTCCCCCAAAAGTTGCATGGAATTCGCGAGCAGCAGCGGCGGCAGCAGCAAGATCGGAGAAGGAGGCAGGGAGGGGAGGGGGAGAGGGGGCGGAGGCGGAAGAGGGGAAGGGGAAGAGCCAGTTCCCCTGCTCCTCACTGCGGCAGTTGGGACACTGCATGCGGCGCTTGGCATTGAAGGCGGAACCAATGCAGTCTGTGGGCGGGGGGTGAAGGGGAAGGAGGGGAAGGGGCGGAAGGAGGGATGAGGAGCAGAAGGGGGGAAGGAGAGGAGCCAGTGACCATGCTCCTCGCTGCGGCAGTTGGGACAGTGCATGCGGCGCTTGGCATTGAATGCGGAGCCGATGCAGTCTGCGGGGGGAGAGCGGACGAAGGAAGGGAAGGAGGGATGAGTAACAGAAGGGCAGTTCTGGCAATGCACAGTGCTTAACGTTGAACGCGGAGTCAACGCACTCGAGGGGAAGAGAGAATGAAGGCGGAGCAGAGTGGGATGGTGAAAAAACGCGGGGGAGAAAAGGCAGGGGAGAAGAGCAGACGGAGAGCAGCGATCGGCTCACCTAGATGAAAGCCGTGGCCGCATTTCAGCCGAGCTGTGGACCGTTCGATGGAGCACACATCAACGGCGTCGAGGCAAATGGAGCACACCTCCGCTTCGCTCGAAGATTCCCCCTTTTGCTTCCCCTCCGCCTTCCCCTTTCCCTCCGCCTCCCCCTTCCCCTCCCCCGTCCCCTTCACCTTTCCCTTCCCCTTCCCCTTCAACGTCCCCTTACTTCCATTTCGGGATTGATTCGCCGTCGCGCCTCCCTCTTCTCCCCCTCCTCCCCCTTCTCCCTCCGCTCCCTCCGCTCCCTCCGCTCTCTCCGCTCCCTCTCCTCCCTCCTCCGATTCCCCTTCGCTCTCCTCCTCGCTATCCTCCTCCATCTCTTCGGCTGCCCGTTTCCCTGCCCTACGGTCCTCGACGGCTTCTTCTTTCGCAATCCGGCTGCCCGGCACCGCACGTCCTGGATTCGAACGGCCAAGATTCAACGACACATCGATCGAAGCCTCCCTCAACGCGACGCCGGAGACGCCATCAGTAGCGGCGGGAGGTGCGGAGGAGAGGGTTGAGCGGGTTGCGAGAGCGGAGGCCGGCTCGTCCGTTGGTCGTGTTCCAGACGGGCGACGCGATGAGTTTAAGGATTCCATGGCCTAAATGGACTCCGTGTCGCGCGGGTAATGACCTTGGCCAAACAGCTAACCCTAATCAGTGGACCGTCACATTACGAACCCTAGTGACCATTGGCCTGCCTTGAGTTGCTCATGAAATGTCACAAGGTGTGCCTGACTGACTGACCGTCCATCCTAACTGAATTTGGATTTCCTCGATTTCTATTTGTTCCTACAGCGAGGCTCGTTTCTTGCATCTGCTGTGTGCAAAGCATACGCTTCACAGTATTTAGACACGCTATTTACAATGCAGGTTCGGGCATCTCGAAACACTTCTGATCAACAATTGAACACATTCTGTTTCTACTTAGGAAAGTAGGGCCTTGGCTTGAGAATCAAAATACGTTTTCTTCACAATCCATAAAGATCATAATTTGAAAAATGCCATGTGGAACTCGGGCTTTAATCCACCCAGCCGAATCCTACGTAAAATCACTGATACTAAACCTCTCGTAAGATCATAAATTATTTTATATGATCTCTATTAATCTTTTATAAGGAGAAATGCCGGTATATGAAATAATTGTCCAGTTTGCAGAGTCTAGTATTAAATTACTCGTTTGCAGGTAATACCAAGTTTGAGCTGTACTTTGTGTTTGTTCTAAGATTACTCGACGAATAAATGGGTATCGGTAAAACGAGTACACGACCTCCGATGTGTCCAATGGGGGCATGGTGTTCCATCTATTCTCGATCGGCTTCAATCACGGAAAGCCGTCAGATACTGGAAGCCTGTATGCATCTTTCAACGCCCAGATCAGTTCCTCGCGAACTATCCCACCAATCCAGCAACCATACCCCAGCTCCATCCTTCGAACCAGACGCGCTCCTCCAGTGCTCGAAGAATAGTGGGCTGGGGTGAACGCGAAGAGCACCCATAAGGGCGTGTAAGATCCCCGTGCATACATGTATGCGACGTCGCAATTTCACTGTAGCAGCGTATGCGACTTCGTTTTTTACTGTGGTCAGCTGTTGTCGACAGCATGGCCGATTTGAAGTCGACCACGCGTCGGAAAAGAGTCGACTGGGTTTTTCGGCCATCAAATCACAATTTTGATGGCCGAAATCGACGAGATTCGCAAACCAATCACGAAATGGTTACTTTCGCTACGGCCACCTAATTTTGATGGCCGATTCTGTGTGCACGGGGATCTTACACGCCGTAAACTCCTCTCATTCTCGCATTCTCAATCTCAAAACAGTTCCGCACATTGCTTCCACTTCTTCCATTGGAGTTTTTTTTATCAGTTGTCAGAAGGCTCAATCCACCACACTTCATCGGCACGAGCATTACATTTGAGGCCTTGTCTCTACGTGATTCGCTGCTAAGTAGCCATGTCAGGACGCGGAAAGGGAGGCAAGGGCCTTGGAAAGGGAGGCGCGAAGCGTCACAGAAAGGTTCTTCGCGATAACATCCAGGGCATCACCAAGCCTGCTATCAGGCGTCTCGCTCGCCGTGGTGGCGTCAAGCGTATCAGCGGTCTTATATATGAAGAGACACGTGGCGTGCTGAAGGTGTTCCTCGAGAATGTCATTCGCGACGCTGTGACTTACACGGAGCACGCCAGGAGAAAGACAGTCACAGCCATGGATGTTGTTTACGCCCTGAAGCGCCAGGGTAGGACGCTCTACGGATTTGGCGGTTAGATTGAGTGAAAATAGCAACCTAGTTCTCTGCAATGTGCTCCTTAGCCTGTAACTATGATAATCTAAACATTTTCTGACACTATACAACCCCTATACATGTGTAACGCGAACCATGGCTATCTGATTCTGTTGCTTCACTGTGCTCGTTTAGTTGATCTACCACATGTCACGGCTGTCACTGGTTGTCTCTGCAGCACTCTGCAAGGATATCACGGTTACAGACTGAAACCTGAAGTGCTGGAAGGCATGTGTAATTCTATGAAGTGACGAGCAGCTGGAGATCTGAATTCACAAAATGGCGACAGCCCAAGGCAAGTGGCAGGCTGCCTTGTTTTGGCTACCCTGACCATGGAGTGTTTGGCCCAGCCTATGCTGGCAGTGTAACAGTACCACCTTGTCTTGCTGATTTACCTTGAAAATCAAGTGTAGGACAACATGTCTCAGAAAAAGAGCAAGGCTGCACTCAAGCTCATCAAGGTCGCTCATTAGCTTCATTAACCAGAAGTTACTTTGAGCTGTCACTTGCTACCTGAGCCATTTTGACAAGCACTTCTAGCATTCTCTTCTGAGCTACGGTAGGTTGCGGCAGAGCCCCCAGTCATGCAAGTCAGACCCCTCCCCATCTGCTCCTGTAGGGTACGCGTGTCAAGAGTCCTCTGGAGTCACTTTTGGGCGTAACAGTACCCTATACAAAGAGCCACTATAAGAATCTCTTAGATGTTACAAGCTCCACTTTAGGCGAGGTAGCGGTAGAGCTTGCGGTCGTTGCGGTCGCGTTCCAGGAACTCCCTCTCTATGAGGCTCTCTATGCGCTTCTTGATCACTGCCGGGTTGGGCAGGAAGCGTGCCTGCAGCTGCTTCGTCACCTCGCTGCATACAGAGTGGATGCACACGGGAAACAGAGAGGAAACAGGGAATAGAGGCTCTCACCCACTCCCTCTCTATGAGGCTCTCTATACGCTTCTTGATTACAGCCGGGTTGGGCAGGAAGCGTGCCTGCAGCTGCTTCGTCACCTCGCTGCACAGTGGATGCACAGGGGAAGCACAGATGCATCAGGGAACAGAGGCTGGGTTAAAACCTCTCTTCCTCTCCCCCTCTCTATGAGGCTCTCTATGTGTCTCTTGATCACTGTTGGGTTGGGCAGGAATCGTGCTTGCAGCTGCTTCGTCACCTCGCTGCACAGAGGAAGCACAGGGGAAAACAGAGGAAACGGGGAAGAGAAACTGGATTAGAAGACCTCTCTCAATCAGACCTCTCTCACTCCACAAGGCGCTGCTTGGCGCTCTACACTGAAGTTGGGCAGTCAGCACGATGGTCGTGAATAAGCATGCCCAAGTGGTCCTGCATAAGCTCACCTGACGAGGTTGTTGTGGTCCAGCATGCGTCGTGGCTTCATGATGCGCATTACGGCGGCCTCTACTCTATCTGCAACTCTTAACTCTTCCAAGAAGCAGCCCAACACTGCTGTACCCTTTATAATCTCACCTGACAAGGTTGTTGTGGTCCAACATGCGCCGCGACTTCATGATGCGAACGATGGAAGCCTCTACACTGAACCAAATTATTGTCCTTATGCTTTCTTTCTGTACTGGAAAATGTACACAATTGTCAAATTCTCATACATTATAACAAACAACCTCATACCGGGTTCGCGTCTATGTGTTACCAGTTTGTGTTAGCACACGACTGGTACAAAAACACCCCTCGCTCTAACGAGTCAGCACTTTCTTCTCGACACCCCACACGGACAAATCTTTCCAATATCTCCCGCGCTTTATTTCTTCTGCAACTAGATCTAGATTAGCTAGGTTATGAGGAGATTACGTGCGGTTTCTACGATCTACGCGTAGCGCTAACACCCCTGCAGTATGAAGCGCCTTAGTAAGCAGAAACAGAAACGGATCATGCAGCTAATTTCGGACGGGCGTAGTTACCGCCAAATCGCCAAGGAGTTGGGAGTTTCGAAGTCCGCCGTTCATGACGAGCTACTCCGCCACCTTGGTCCGAAAACTTACGACGAGCTAGTGCCATCCCCGGCGAAGCCAGGTCGGCCGCGCAAGCTACCAGAGCAAGTCGCGAGGATAGTCGTAAGGTCGATAGTCTCTGGTGAATCGAAATCCGCCGAGGCCGCAGCGGGAATGATAGCCTCTACGCACGGCATCAATGTCACTGGCGCCACCGTCCGAAACACTCTCAAGTGGCATAGAGTTAGGGCGATTGAAAAGCCGTCGAAGCCTAGATTATCTGAGAAAAATGTCAAGGACCGTATGCAGTGGGCCAAGGACCATCAGCACTGGACGATCGATGATTGGAAACGAGTAGTTTGGAGCGACGAAACGAAGATCAGCCGGTTTAGTAGCGACGGACGTAACTGGGCCTGGATTAGAGAGGACTGGCTGTCGGAGTTAACAGACAGGAATGATTGAACTAACAGAGAAATCAGTACAAAAAGCAAACCCTAGAATTGTGTACCCCATATAGGCTAACCCACTGTAGCCTAACAAACCCAACATATATAATGTTTGACACACCCCCATAGGCAAAGTGGGGGAGACCTAGGGGTCACAAGACCAGTCAAGGCAAAGCAAGGCAACAACAAGCTCAGGGTGGATCTCGAGGATTCCACACAAATTCCGAGCACAAGCTAGTGGTCACAAGACCAGTTCACATGCAGGTTTATAACAGAACAAGAGATACAGTGATCACAACCTAGCAAGAGTAAACATGCAGGTATAGATATATATAGTGATCACAGTACAAGCAAAGTCAAGAGGTAAGCAAGTGAGGTCCAGTAGGCACAAGGCCTAGTAGAGTGCAGAAGCGCTGATGGTCACGAGGCTGAAGCGCCTTGGTGAACACATCAGCAGTGTTGGCCTCAGTGGCCACGTAGCGAATACAAAGCTGACCGCGCTGCTGCAGCTCTCGAGCAAGGAAGTACCGCAGGGCGATGTGCTTCGTTCTGTGCTCCAGTCTGTGCTCCTCATACAAGGCAATGGCAGCCTTGTTGTCGACGTACAGTACTGGAGGAGAACGAGGCGGCTCTCCGAGGTCAGTCAGCAGGTAGGTCAGCCAGCGTAGCTCCTGGGCAGCCATGGCTGTAGCGTAGATCTCAGCCTCGCAACTGGAGCCGAGAACAGAAGAAGAGCGTGTAGAGCGCCAAGAAACTGAGCCAGAGCCAAGGCTGAAGGTGTAACCCTGAGACGACCGCTGAGTGGCCTGGTCGTCTGCCCAAGAAGCGTCTGAGTGCCCTGTGAGCACAACTCGGTCTCGCCCTCCAAGCACAAGCCCCATGCCCGACGTACTGCACAAGTAGCGCAACACCCTCTTAGCGGCATCCATGTGCTCCTTCCTGTGACGGCCAGGAGCGACATAGCGTGCAAGGATGCTAAGAGGGTATGCAAGGTCAGGTCGAGTGCAGGTCATCAGGTACATGAGGCAGCCCACAAGCTCTGGATACGGGCCACTCGGCTCTACGGACTCATCCGAAGGCAGAGCTGAGAGCGAGTGACCGGTAGGCAGAGGAGTGGACTGAGGTGAGGAGTACGTGAAGCCGAAGCGCTGGAGAACCTGCTGCACCATGTGTGACTGAGTCAAGGTGATGGTGCGCCGTGCTCTGTCCCGGGTGATCCGCAAGCCAAGATAGCTTGTCAGTTCACCCAGGTCTGTGCACGTGTGTCTCCTCTGCAGCTCCGACTTCACGTAGGCGAGTCCTGCAGTGTCAGCAGTGGCAAAGACCAAGTCGTCGACGTACAAGAGGATGTAGAACGGCGGCAGCGAAGTGTCGGTGCGCAGGAACAGCGACGGGTCAGCTGTAGAAGGCGCGAACCCAAGAGCCGCAAGTGTAGTCCTCAGTGTGTCGTGCCACTCACGCGGAGCCTGGCGGAGACCGTAGACCGGCCGCTGAAGCCTCCACTGGGTACCAGGAGGAAACGACCCAGTGAAGCCAGGTGGGCGGCGCAGCCAGATCTCCTCGTGCAGGCTGCCCTGCAAGAAAGCAGTGCTGAAGTCAAGTGAGTGAAGCTCGTAGTCGCGCTGAGCGGCTATGTGCAGCAGCACCAGTCATCTTCAGGGTGGGGGAGAAGGTCTGGAAGAAGTCAACTCCCTCTCGCTGACTGAAGCCTCGAGCCACGTAACGCGCCTTGAAGACAGGCGGAGAACCCGGCGGCCGCTTCACCCTGAAAATCCACATGCCACTGACGATGTTCGCCCCAGGAGGGGGAACCTCGTCGACGTAGGTGCGTGTGGACTTCCAGGAAGCCATCTCGGCGTCCATGGCTGTCTGCCACTGAGAGGAGTAGGGACCCGCCATCGCCTCAGCGTAAGTGCGCGGGGTCGGGATGTCTGGTGCATCCGGGTCTCCCTCAGGGGCAACTAGCAAGGACACGAGACGGGGCAAAGCAGCAGCAAGACACTGGAACTCCTCCTGTCTGTCCTCAAGGACGTCCGTGCCAAGAGCACACTCACCCCCGACGGACGGAGGACAGACAGACTCAGACTCAGACTCAGCAACAAGGCTAGCAGCGTAGTCTAGACGATAGGCAGCAGCAAAGTCAACCAACTCAGCGACCAGAGCAGACGCAGCCGAGGACTCAAAGGTAGGGTCAGTGACAACAGTAGCAAGGAGACGCGTGACAGTAGGGTGCTCAGCACGATACCGGTCAGACTCAGGGTCCGGAACGTCAGGCAAAGAGGACGCAGGAGGAGACGGCAGTGGGACACGCTGAGGAGCAGTAGAGGGACGCAGAGTCATGTAGTGAGTGCCTGGGACAGGAGGAGGACGCTCACGACGGACATGACTACCAGTGCGAGCAGGACGAACAGGCGACGCAGGACGAGACTCAGGCTCACGACGCTCTGTAAGACCTCCTGTGGGACCAGTGTAAGGAGAGGGAGCAGGGAGAGGCGAGGTAGGTGGTAACTGTGACTGCGGCAGGACAGGCGGGGGACACTCTACGGAGGGAGGAGGACAAAGAGGAGGAGCCTGCCCAAGAACCTGCTGAAGGAGCGGTACGAAGTACGGTCGCGGCCGCGCAGCGTCTCCAGAAGCAGAGGAGACTCCAGCGGCCGGGTCCTCAGTACCAGTAGGAGCGCCAGCGTCCGGGTCCACAGCACCAGCAGTAGCGCCACCGCTCAGGTCCTCAGCTCCAGCAGCAGCTCCACCGTCCGAGTCCTCAGCACCAGCAGCAGCTCCACCGTCCGGGTCCTCAGCTCCAGCAGCAGCTCCACCGTCCAAGTCCTCAGCACCAGCAGTAGCTCCACCGTCCGGGTCCTCAGCACCAGCAGCAGCGTCACCGCCCGGGTCCTCAGCTCCAGCAGCAGCTCCACCGTCCGAGTCCTCAGCACCAGCAGCAGCTCCACCAGGCGGGTCCGCAGCACCAGCAGCAGCTCCAACGTCCGGGTCCTCAGCACCAGCAGCAGCGCCACCCCCAGGGTCCGCAGCACCAGGAGCACCACTCCGAAGACTGCAGCGCCGTGTGTACCACTCGCGGATCTGCTGAATGGGGGGGAGCTCCTGGGTAGGAGGGGAAGTACTGGGACGAGCTCCAGCAGCACCTCTCCGGAGGCGGCAGTACTCGAGGTACCTCTCCTGCAGCTGCTGGGAGGAGAGGGCTCCTCCAGGTGTAGCACGCGCAGGCTCAGCACCCCCAGACTCAGCACCCCCAGACTCAGCACCCCCAGGCTCCGCACCTCCTGGCTCAGCACCCCCAGGCTCCGCACCCTCAGACTCAGCACTCCCAGGCTCAGCACCCCCAGACGCAGCACCCCCAGGCTCAGCACCCCCAGACGCAGCACCCCCAGGCTCAGCACCCCTAGCAGGACGAGAGTCAACAGCTACCTCGACAGGCTCACCCGGGTCTACCTGGGACACACCTGAGGGAGCGGCACCCTGAGGGGGGAGGGGGTCTGGTACCTCAGCACCTGGAGCGAGGAAGAGAGGCGGGGGGGGAGCGGGGCAGTGCGGTAGGGGAAGAGGCGGTAGTAGGGGACGGACTCGTCAAAAGTGACGTCCTGAGAGGCCAGGACACGCCGCGAGGTGGGGTGGTAGAACTGCCAACCAGGGGCGTCTGGGACAAAGCCAAGGAAGACGCAGGGGACAGCGCGACGGGAGAGCTTGTCCGCGGACGTGTCGCGGACAAAAGCTCGGGATCCCCAGACCCGAAAACGCGACGCATCGCCAGCCTCTCCCGTCCAACGCAGTGTCGGAGAAGTCTCGGGCAAGGAGACACGGGGCCAGAGGTTGAGCTGATGCGCAGCGTATTGGACTGCAAACGGCCACAGAAAATGGGGGGCAGCCGCATGGCTCAAGGAGGTACGAGCGACCTCCATGACCAGACCAATGCGACGCTCAGCAACCCCATTCTGCTGTGGAGAGGCCGGAAGCGTGTACGACTGCTCAATGCCCTCCTGCTGACAGAAGGCCTCCAATAGGCCAGAGGAGAACTCCCCACCTCTGTCAGAGTGCAGACGCAGGACAGGGAAGTCGGAGCGGAAACGCTCACGGAGCTGGAGACGAGATCTGCGGATCCAAGGGATCAAGACATCAGAGACGTCACCCTTGGCGCGCAAGGGGAAGACCGTGGTGTAGCGCGAGAAGTCGTCAACAACAATCAGGAAGTACCTCTCCTGACCCTGACCACGGACGCGGGCTGGGCCCCACACGTCCATGTGGAGCGTCTGCAAGGGAGCAGTCGTCGGGGGAAAGGAGGAGGAGTGAGGAGCGGCGCGCTGCCGTCCCTCGACACAGGGAATACAGGGAGGAGCAGGCGAGTCGGGAAGGGGAGGGAGCACCCTGGGAAGACCAGCAACAAGGTCCCGTTTGTGCATGGCCCGAAGGCGCTGCACAGACGGGTGACCAAGGCGGTGGTGCCAGAGGACAGTCTCATGCGTCAGAGAGCGACACGAGCAGGGGGCTGACAGCTGACCTGACGCAGACGCAGACGCGGACGCAGCTACCTGAGGGGACTCAGTGGTCAGTGTGTAAAGGTCCGACCCCGGCTCCCGAGTGAAGGTAGCCAGGTGGCGACCCGTCCGAGCACACGTGCAGTGTGTCACGCGCTCGTAGGCAGGGGTGAACTGGTGAACACCCCCGTCCTGGAGTGCACTACCTGCCACCAAGTTCGTAGAGAACGAGGGGAGGTAGAGACCTGACAGCGTGCCAGACGGGACCGCCGGACAAGGAAGGACAGTGGAGGAGGTCGCAATGACCGGACCCCCAGAGGGGTCAGCAAGAGAGACAGCAACTGGCCGAGCTAGTGGCTCAAGGACAGTGCGGTCACGAAAGAAGGAGCGGGAAGCACCTGAGTCCAGTGTGAAGGTGTGCAGTGCTGCAGTCGACTCAGTACCAGGGGGGACGGACGCACGAGCACCTAGGGCAGCAGCCTCACCAGGACCTGTGGGAGCAGACGCACTAGCACCTAGAGCGGCAGCCAGACTGGTCTGAATGCCCGGGTCGGGCGGAACACACAAGTACTGAGCACCCTCTCCACTAATAGACATCGCATACATGGCAGTGAGAATAGCATCAAAGTCTAAAGCCCAAATATCAACACCCCTCTTTTCCAGATCAGCCCAGCGCGGCAGCTCAGTGGCAGCAGGAAACTGAGTGCGCCACGCGTCGTTAAGGCGCGCGAAGCAGCGCTGCGTGGGGTGCGGCCTCCCACACTGCTGGCCGCTGCGGTCACCTGTGCGAATGACGTACGTGCAGATAACGCTACGCTGCGCATACCACTCACGGGCGGCCTGAAGCGTCGGGGCGGGCTGCTGACTCTGCCCTCCGCCAGTGCCTCCACGACCACCACCCCCACCGCCGCCGCCCCGGCCACCTCCACCCCTGCCGCCGCCACGACCACCTCCGCCTCCGCTGCCGCCTCCACCACCACTCCCACCGCTGCTGTCTCCTCCCCCACTGCCGCCACCAGTCTCCCCAGCCGCGCCTCCACTCCCACCGCCTCCACCCCCACCTCCTCCGCCACCACCCCCACCCCTGCCCCCTTTGTTCCTGCGGCGCCCGCTCGAAGCAGACGCGGTCCCGACCTTCTCAGCACCAAGAAGGTCGACAGCAGCAGCAGAGGCGACAGAGGGGAGGAGGGGGGAAGGGGAACACCCCTCAAAGAACGGGGTGCGGGGGTCGCCACGAGAGGTGCCTACAGCGACGATGCTCGCCTCAGCTGCAAGCAGTTCCTTCTCGAGGAGGGCAACAGTGAGCTCAGTGGGGGAGCGAGAGAGGAAGTGGTCCCTGACTGCGCGCAGAGAGTCAGGGAGGCGGGTGACGATGTGGTAGAGAGTGATCCAGAGCGGGGGGGGGTTGCTAGTGAGAAACTCGGCAGGCATAGCAGCGCGAAAGCGGGCCTCACTAGTCTTAAGGTGGGTGATGAGGTCTGCGACAGTGTGAAAGGAGGCTAGGTCGGGGAACAGGTAGGGGAGAGTGAGGCGGCCTAGCGTGGCAGAAGCGGGTGAGGAGTAGCGGGCAACTACAGCGGTGTAGAGGTCCTTAGCAGTCTTGCACTGGCCGAAGTGCTCGCGCTCGTCTAGCGGCAGGGAGTTGCGAATAGCAAAGCGAGCATGCGCATCACGGGTCTGCCACTGGGAACGCAGAGTGCTGTCAGCAGTCGAGTCAGGGGCAGTGGCATGGCCTAGGGCGTGGTCGTACAGTGAGATATCTTCCTTGGCAGTGAGCTGTAGGAACAGATGCAGGTCATCTAGCCAGGTTTCGAACTTCACCGGACGGCCCTCGGCATCGAAAGCTAGAACGGGAGGGCTAGCCATAGCGACAGTAGCAGTAGGAATCAGGCCGCTGGAACAGTGTGCGGAGAGTCAACGGGGCCGGCTGGGCCACTAGGTAAGGCGCGGGCGGGGTCGACTGTCCGTAGTGGCACACTAGCGGCAGTAGTAGGTAGCTGGGCAGCAGGAGCTGCAACGGTGCACTGGTGGCTGGTGTAGTGGCAGCAGTGTGCACGGTAGATAGAAAATAATAGCAGTGAGAGCGTGGGCCTCGCGGGCGGCGGCTGCAGAAGCGCACGAGTGGCAGCGGCGGTGCACGAGTAGCGGTGGCGCACGGGCAGCAGCAGCGTAGGGGCAGCAACGGTGCTCGGGAGGGAGCGGTGCGCAAGCAGCAGCGGAAGAAGCAGCGTATAAGCGGCTGCGGGCAGCAGGGCGTGCGCGAGTGGGCGACGGCGGCTGCAGGCGGGCAGCCACTGAGACGGCGGGCTACGGGCCTGCGGGGCGGGTGTGCGCAGGCGACGGGCGGCTGCGGAGCGAGCGCGGGCAGGCGACGGGCTGCTGCGGGGCGTGCGCGAAAAGGCGACGAGCGGCTGCGGGGCGTGCGCGAGCAGGCGACGAGCGGCTGCGGGGCGTGCGCGAGCAGGCGACGAGCGGCTGCGGGGCGTGCGCGAGCAGGCGACGGGCGGCTGCGGGGCGCGCGCGAGCAGGCGACGGGCGGCTGCGAAGCGCGCGTTAGCGGGCGACAGGCGGCTGCGAGCGAGCGGCCGCTGCGACGGCGGGCTAAGGGCCTGCGGGGCGTGCGCTAACGGGCGACGGGCGGCTGCGAGGCGGCGCGACGGGGCCGTGAGGGGCCTCTAGGTCAAAAAACGACGGGGCCGCGGGGCCTCTAGGCGGGGCTCGATCGACGGGGCCAGCGGGGCCGAAAAAAAAGGTTAATAATAAAGCGCTCGAGGGCGCTACGTGGGAGGCGCTAAGAAGGCACTCCGGTAGTAGGTAGGTAGGTAGGTAGGTAGGTGGGCCCTTAGGACGGTCCTAGCGAAGGACCTGCTCTGAAACCATGTCGGAGTTAACAGACAGGAATGATTGAACTAACAGAGAAATCAGTACAAAAAGCAAACCCTAGAATTGTGTACCCCATATAGGCTAACCCACTGTAGCCTAACAAACCCAACATATATAATGTTTGACACTGGCACATGGAGCCGCACCATGTGAAACAGACCGTCAAACATGGCGGCGGCTCCCTCATGATTTGGGGGTGCATGACATACAACGGCGCGGGTTTCATGTGCAAGATAGAGGGCAGAATGAACGGGGAGCTATACCGTTCAATCCTACAAGACGAGCTTCAGCAGACAATCGAGCATTACGAGTTGAATCCCGAGACCGTTGTGTTTCAGCATGACAATGACCCGAAGCATACATGCAAGATGGTCAAGACTTACCTAGATGCGCAGCCGTACACTGTTCTCTCATGGCCTGCATCTAGTCCCGACCTCAACCCCATAGAACATTTGTGGGTTTATTTGAAAAAGCAGCTGCTTGCTTACCCCCGGCCCCCCGCAGACATTCTTGAGCTATGGGACAGAGTTCAAGTGGAATGGGAGAAAATCCCAGCGGCCTGGTGCAGTGAGCTGATCGACAGCATGCCTAGGCGTGTGCGGGCTGTGCTCAAGGCCAAGGGTCGGTGGACGAAGTACTAGATTCTGCTTGGTTTGCATGTGTGACTGTAATTGTAAAAAATTGTCCATGTGCAGGTATTTGCCTAGAACTATATTAGCTGAGTGTTGGGCCAAGTTTATGGCCATCATGCCGCGTGTTTACATGTACAAGACATCATGCTTTAACCTCAAGTGGACAATTATTAAGGCTTAATCACCATGGCATCACTAATGCTTGATTTTGTCCACAAAAATGAACATGTGGACAATTATTTCGTTCAGTGTATCTGCAGGCTTCCAGTCCTCCTCACAAGCTGCCCAACAACGTTGTACCCTTTATAAGCTCACCTGACAAGGTTGTTGTGATCCAGCATGCGCCGTGACTTCATGATGCGAACGATGGCAGCCTCTATCTGCGGCTTCCTGTCCTCCTCCACCTTCTGCCTTGTCTCTGCCTTCTCCGGCTCCGTCTCCTTCTGGGCCGAGATGGTCCCAATCTTCACCTGCACGTTCAAAGAATCCAAAGGGAGAATGGGGAGACGGATGAGGGGTAAGGCGCCTGGAGCTGCATCTCTGCCTTCTCCGAATCTGTTCCTTTCTGGACGGAGATGGTCCCAATCTTCACCTGCAGGCCGATAGATGGACGTCAAACGGAAACAGGTTGAGGCACAGGGACAGAGAAGCCATGGTTCCAAGGTGACGGCCTTTATCTGCGGCGTCCTCACCTTGAAGAACTTGGAAGTAAACTTGTGGTTGAAGTGGAAGGTGTCATCATCCCGAGCATGTGAGGTTGCCACCCTAGTAAGGGTGCTGCCTCCTAGCAACCCATCTCTCTTGAAGAACTTGGAAGTAAACTTGTGGTTGAAGTGGAAGGTGTCGTCATCCCGAGCATGTGAGGTTGCCACCCTAGTAAGGGTGCTGCCTCCTAGCAACCCATCTCTCATGAAGAACTTGGAAGTAAACTTGTGGTTGAAGTGGAAGGTGTCGTCATCCCCCACCTCCTTCCCCACCGGCTCACCCATTTCTCCCTGCTGTAACCGTGCACCCATCCCTACCCCTCGCACCTTGAAGAACTTGGAGGTGAACTTGTGGTTGAAGTGGAAAGTGTCGTCATCCCCCACCTCCTTGCTCAGGGGCTCACACGCATTCTTCTCTCAGAGGCTCCCTTCCCCCCTCAGCATGCCATCGAACCTTGAAGAACTTGGAGGTGAACTTGTGGTTGAAGTGGAACGTGTCGTCATCCCCCACCTCCTTGCCCACGGGCTCAACCATTCCCCCTGCACACACTGTAACCGTGCACCCATCAACCCCACCCTCCCTCGCACCTTGAAGAACTTGGAGGTGAACTTGTGGTTGAAGTGGAAAGCGTCGTCATCCCCCACCTCCTTGCTCAGGGGCTCACACACATTCTCCTCTCAGAGGCTCCCTCCCCCCTTCCCCCCTTCCCCCCTTCCCCCCTTCCCCCCCGTCATCTCACCTTGAAGAACTTGGAGGTGAACTTGTGGTTGAAGTGGAAGGTGTCGTCATCCCCCACCTCCTTGCCCACCGGCTCATCCATTGCCCCCTGCACACACGGTAACCGTGTACCCATCACCCCCCCCCCCCCCCCCCCCCCCCCTTCTCACCTTGAAGAACCTGAAGGTGACTTGTGGTTGAAGTGGAAAGTGTCGTCATCCCCCACCTCCTTCCCCACGGGCTCACACGCATTCTCCTCTCAGAGGCTCCCTTACACCCTTTCCCCCCCCCCGCCTTCTCACCTTGAAGAACTTGGAGGTGAACTTGTGGTTGAGGTGGAAAGTATCATCGTCCCCCACCTCCTTGCTCAGGGGCTCACACGCATTCTCCTCTCAGAGGCTCCTTTCCCCCCTTCCCCGCCATCTCACCTTGAAGAACTTGGAGGTGAACTTGTGGTTGAAGTGAAACGTGTCGTCATCCCCCACCTCCTTCCCCACGGGCTCCTTCCTCAGCACGTTCTTGCCTCGCACCAGCGACAGCGACTGCAGGTTGCTCTCTCATTCATGCACCTTGCATAGTGACGTTCCCGTCTTACCCTGCTCTCTCCCCATCCATCCTGCTCCCTCTCGTCTCCACCCATCCAGACCCCCATCTCACCTTGAAGAACTTGGAGGTGAACTTGTGGTTGAAATGAAAAGTGTCGTCATCCCCCACCTCCTTGCTCAGGGGCTCACACGCATTCTCCTCTCAGAGGCTCCCTTCCCCCCTTCCCCCCCCCCCTCCTCTCACCTTGAAGAACTTGGAGGTGAACTTGTGGTTGAAGTGAAACGTGTCGTCATCCCCCACCTCCTTCCCCACGGGCTCCTTCCTCAGCACGTTCTTGCCTCGCACCACCGACAGCGATTGCAGGTTGCTCTCTCATTCATGCACCTTGCATAGTGACGTGCCCGTCTTACCCTGCTCTCTCCCCATCCATCCCGCTCCCTCTCGTCTCCACCCATCCAGACCCCCATCTCACCTTGAAGAACTTGGAGGTGAACTTGTGGTTGAAATGAAAAGTGTCGTCATCCCCCACCTCCTTGCTCAGGGGCTCACACGCATTCTCCTCTCAGAGGCTCCCTTCCCCCCCCCCCTCCTCTCACCTTGAAGAACTTGGAGGTGAACTTGTGGTTGAAGTGGAAAGTATCGTCATCCCCCACCTCCTTCCCCACAGGCTCCTTCCTCAGCACGTTCTTCCCGCGCACCAGTGACAGCGACTGCAGGTTGCGGCGCAGATCCGCTGATGGGATATCAGTCGCTGCTTCTATGTCTCGGTAGGTGAGGGAATCATGAGTATTAAACAGCATGAGGATGCACATCTGGTTGGGGGGGGAAAGACGGGGGGGAAAGAGGGACCCCACCCGCATCGCAGGTCACAATAAGTCAACGGAAACCCCAATAAGCACCCAGTACGCCCCACCCACCTGGTACATGGACACGGACAGCTCGTATTTCCACAACTCAAACGTGACCTTCACGTCCACCTGGCTAGCAGGTCATAACAAGTCAACAAAAAAACCCAAAACCAACCCACCGTCTATGCCCAAACCAACCCACCTGGTACGTGGACACCGACAGCTCGTATTTCCTTGACTCAAATGTGGCCTTCACGTCCGCATGCCCCATGTTCATCTGCCACTCGATGCGAAACCCTCAACACCCACCCGCTATGCCCCACCCGCTATGCCCCACCTGCTATGCTACACCCACCTGGTATGTTGACATGGGCCCCACACACTCACCTGGTAGGTGGAAACAGACAGCTCGTATTTCCTTGTCTCAAACGTGGCCTTCACATCCGCATGCCCCATGTTCATCTGCCACGTCAGCCGCCGGCCGGTGTGCGTCGTCAGGTAGTGCCGCGTGAACTTTTCGCATATAGGCAAGATCTCCCCGGGGAGGTTGCATCTGGCACCGGCCTAGGTAGGCCACGACCCCGTAGTTAACACCTGGACGGATAGAGTCGGCCCTTGGAATAATCCACCCGCTGCCACCCCTCCTGCCGCTGATGACGGCGACGAGCCTGCTCCCGAGCCGGCTCCCGAGCCTGCTGCCGTGCCGGACGGTCCGGCGAGGGCAAGATCTGGTTCGGCGCGGAGTGCTGCCGCTGCTGCTGCAGCTGCTGCTGCTCCTCCGCGTGCCGACCCTTCCCCTTCCTCCTCCCCGCCCTCATCCCCTCCTTCCTCCCGAAAACCTGCACCAGCAACCCCAGGAGCCCCAGCCCCTGCAGCAGCCCCAGCAGCAGCAAACCCACTAGCAGGGTCCTCCACCTCTCCCTCCCCGCCCCCCCTCTCCTCCGCAACTCCCCCTCCTCCCGCCGCCGCCGCCGCTGCCGCTGCTTCCGCCTGTAACGCGCAGTGAAACGCATGCATCGTGTCCTGGGACGTCTTCATGTCAAGGAACATGCCCTCGAGTTTCGACGTGAACTGGTACCCACACTCAGTCTTAAGCTTCACGATAAAGCTCCGCTCCGCATCGTCCGAAACCGTCTTCCCCGACAGCAAGCGCTTAGCTAAGTGCTGCTTGTAATACTTCTCAAACACGTCCTTCTCCTGCAGGAACCGGAAGAGCGTCATGACCTTATCAAGCACCGCCTCGGCCTCCTCCTCGCTGGCCCCCTTAAGCCCCTTGCGCAGCTTGTCGTCTATGAAGAGAGAGATGTACTCTGCAGCGCGCGCGTTGAGATTGAGGAAGAACTCAAAGGCCGTGCTGAGGGTGGTCTGAAAGGTCTTGTCGGAGGCGAAGGAAGCAGCGATGATTCGGTCATATTTATCCTTCTCCTCTAGGAGCCTCTGTACGAACTCCACTGGGTCCTTGCACCTGAAGGGGTGAAAAGAGATGGGATGGAGTGGAGAGGAGTGGTACAGGAAGGGGTAGGTTGAGGAAGAACTCGAATGCCGTGCCGAGCGTGGTATGGAAGGCCCTATCGGAGGCGAAGGAGGCGGCGATGATTCGGTCATATTTATCCTTCTCCTCTAGGAGCCTCTGTACGAACTCGACTGGGTCCTTGCACCTGGGGGGGTGGGGAAGGGAGAGGAAAGAGAAGTGGAAAGAACTCAAAGGCAGTGCTGAGGGTGGTGTGAAAGGCCTTGTCTGAAGCGAAGGAGGCGGCTATGATCTGTTAGAATATATCCTATGATGTTATAGTTGTGCTAGTGTTACACCCAATTCTGGGTGTACACTTTGTTCGAGGCGCCCCAACCACTTTGGTTTGGGGCACCCCAACCCCCCTTATGCCACAATTATTGGGGGCCACTTTGGTGGCCCTTGCCAACCAACCAATAATTGGTGGCTCATCCCAACCATTATTGGGCAGCCAACAATGTTGGCCAGCCAATAATTCTGTGAGCTTATCTCCTAGTTTCCTCACTATTCCTTCTCCTATGTAAGCCCAATGTTTCCTTAATACAATCAACTCTTGAGTTCACCCCTTCATCCCAACTATGGGATTCTCACATGGTATAGAGCTATTTTGGCTAACGCCACCTTCGTCCTCCCTAGGAGATCCTCGGCCTCTTGCCGGCTTCATGGTCTTTGCCCCACCAGCCTGCTCTCCTCCCTCAGGCTTTTCCCCGTGGCATTTGAGGCGCTTGTACGCGCCGACCCGCGCGACGAACGCGCCTACCACTTCGCCCGTCGATTCCGCTTCCGAAGGCGTTTCGCCCGTCAATCCCGCTCCCGGCGGCGTTTCGCCCGTCAATCCCGCTCCCGGCGGCGTTTCGCCCGTCAATCCCGCTCCCGGCGGCGTTTCGCCCGTCAATCCCGCTCCCGGCGGCGTTTCGCCCGTCAATCCCGCTCCCGGCGGCGTTTCGCCCGTCAATCCCGCTCCCGGCGGCGTTTCGCCCGTCAATCCCGCTCCCGGCGGCGTTTCGCCCGTCAATCCCGCTCCCGGCGGCGTTTCGCCCGTCAATCCCGCTCCCGGCGGCGTTTCGCCCGTCAATCCCGCTCCCGGCGGCGTTTCGCCCGTCAATCCCGCTCCCGGCGGCGTTTCGCCCGTCAATCCCGCTCCCGGCGGCGTTTCGCCCGTCAATCCCGCTCCCGGCGGCGTTTCGCCCGTCAATCCCGCTCCCGGCGGCGTTTCGCCCGTCAATCCCGCTCCCGGCGGCGTTTCGCCCGTCAATCCCGCTCCCGGCGGCGTTTCGCCCGTCAATCCCGCTCCCGGCGGCGTTTCGCCCGTCAATCCCGCTCCCGGCGGCGTTTCGCCCGTCAATCCCGCTCCCGGCGGCGTTTCGCCCGTCAATCCCGCTCCCGGCGGCGTTTCGCCCGTCAATCCCGCTCCCGGCGGCGTTTCGCCCGTCAATCCCGCTCCCGGCGGCGTTTCGCCCGTCAATC
The DNA here is from genome assembly GCA_947470075.1 of Closterium sp. Yama58-4. Classification (NCBI taxonomy): domain Eukaryota; kingdom Viridiplantae; phylum Streptophyta; class Zygnematophyceae; order Desmidiales; family Closteriaceae; genus Closterium; species Closterium sp. Yama58-4. Next base: position 1,397,501 of record CANIUD010000734.1, read on the forward strand.
CCGCTCCCGGCGGCGTTTCGCCCGTCAATCCCGCTCACGGCGGCGTTTCGCCCGTCAATCCCGCTCCCGGCGGCGTTTCGCCCGTCAATCCCGCTCCCGGCGGCGTTTCGCCCGTCAATCCCGCTCCCGGCGGCGTTTCGCCCGTCAATCCCGCTCCCGGCGGCGTTTCGCCCGTCAATCCCGCTCCCGGCGGCGTTTCGCCCGTCAATCCCGCTCCCGGCGGCGTTTCGCCCGTCACCCCGCTTCCGCCCCCCCTTCCAAGGGCCATCCAGCCCACTTCCCCCCTTCCCCCTCGCTTCCTCCTCCTTCGGGCCATCCAGCCCACCTCCCCCTTCCCCCTCGCTTCCTCCCCCTAAGGGCCATTCCGCCCTTCTCCCCCTTCCCCCTTGCTTCCTCCCCCTAAGGGCCATTCCGCCCACCTCCCCATTCCCCCCTCGCTTCCTCCTTCGGGCCATCCAGCCCCCCTCCCCCTTCCCCCTCGCTTCCTCCCCCTAAGGGCCATCCAGCCCACCTCCCCCTTCCCCCTCGCTTCCTCCTCCTTCGGGCCATCCCGCCCACCTCCCCCTTCCCCCTCGCTTCCTCCTCCTTCGGGCCATCCCGCCCACCTCCCCCTTCCCCCTCGCTTCCTCCTCCTTCGGGCCATCCAGCCCACCTCCCCCTTCCCCCTCGCTTCCTCCTCCTTCGGGCCATCCAGCCCACCTCCCCCTTCCCCCTCGCTTCCTCCTCCTTCGGGCCATCCAGCCCACCTCCCCCTTCCCCCTCGCTTCCTCCTCCTTCGGGCCATCCAGCCCCCCTCCCCCTTCCCCCTCGCTTCCTCCTCCTTCGTTCCATCCAGCCCACCTCCCCCTTCCCCCTCGCTTCCTCCTCCTTCGGGCCATCCAGCCCACCTCCCCCTTCCCCCTCGCTTCCTCCTCCTTCGGGCCATCCAGCCCCCCTCCCCCTTCCCCTCGCTTCCTCCTCCTTCGGGCCATCCAGCCCCCCTCCCCCTTCCCCCTCGCTTCCTCCTCCTTCGGGCCATCCAGCCCCCCTCCCCCTTCCCCCTCGCTTCCTCCTCCTTCGGGCCATCCAGCCCACCTCCCCCTTCCCCCTCGCTTCCTCCTCCTTCGGGCCATCCCGCCCACCTCCCCCTTCCCCCTCGCTTCCTCCTCCTTCGGGCCATCCAGCCCACCTCCCCCTTCCCCCTCGCTTCCTCCTCCTTCGGGCCATCCAGCCCACCACCCCTTCCCCCTCGCTTCCTCCTCCTTCGGGCCATCCAGCCCACCTCGCCCTTCCCCCTCGCTTCCTCCTCCTTCGGGCCATCCAGCCCACCTCCCCCTTCCCCCCCGCTTCCTCCTCCTTCGGGCCATCCAGCCCACCTCCCCCTTCCCCCCCGCTTCCTCCTCCTTCGGGCCATCCAGCCCACCTCCCCCTTCCCCCCCGCTTCCTCCTCCTTCGGGCCATCCAGCCCACCTCCCCCTTCCCCCTCGCTTCCTCCTCCTTCGGACCATCCAGCCCCCCTCCCCCTTCCCCCTCGCTTCCTCCTCCTTCGGGCCATCCAGCCCCCCTCCCCCTTCCCCCTCGCTTCCTCCTCCTTCGGGCCATCCAGCCCACCTCCCCCTTCCCCCTCGCTTCCTCCTCCTTCGGGCCATCCAGCCCACCCCCCCCTTCCCCTCGCTTCCTCCTCCTTCGGGCCATCCAGCCCACCCCCCCCTTCCCCCTCGCTTCCTCCTCCTTCGCTTCCTTTCCGCCGTCCCCCCTCCGCCGCCGCAGCCCTCCCGCTGCCGCCGCCGTCCCCCCTCCGCCGCCGCAGCCCTCCCGCTGCCGCCGCCGTCCCCCCTCCGCCGCCGCAGCCCTCCCGCTGCCGCCGACGTCTCCCTTCGCCGCCCCTCCCGTTGCCGCTCTGGCCTTTCCGTCTCCGCCGCCCTCGCCTCCTCTGCTGCGCCCTCTCCCGTCGCCGCTCCTCGCACCTTCGGCTGACTTGCGCCCTCACCTGCAGCTTCCGCTGCCGCACCCCCCTCCCCCCCTTCTCCCCCCCCTCCTTCGGCCCCGGCTTCCTCATTCCGGGGTTGTGCACCACTATAACATTCATATGCTACGGGGTTGTGTTAGAATATATCCTATGATGTTATAGTTGTGCTAGTGTTACACCCAATTCTGGGTGTACACTTTGTTCGAGGCGCCCCAACCACTTTGGTTTGGGGCACCCCAACCCCCCTTATGCCACAATTATTGGGGGCCACTTTGGTGGCCCTTTCCAACCAATTATCGGTCCGCCAATAATTGGTGGCTCATCCCAACCATTATTGGGCAGCCAACAATGTTGGCCAGCCAATAATTCTGTGAGCTTATCTCCTAGTTTCCTCACTATTCCTTCTCCTATGTAAGCCCAATGTTTCCTTAATACAATCAACTCTTGAGTTCACCCCTTCATCCCAACTATGGGATTCTCACATGATCTGGTCGTACTTGTCCTTCTCCTCCAAGAGGCGCAGCACAGGTGCCCTGACATGACCTCATTCATCCAATCCAACACAACAACATACCCACTCACACCTACTCACACCCACGCCAACCCCAACCCCCACCACACCACACCTTTCCGGATCCGTGACGGGCTGCCCTGACATCACCTCCCGCATCGTCTGCACTGCACACACTTACACCCAATTCCCCCAACCTCACCTCCAATCCTCCCTCCCCATCCCCATCGCACCTGTCCGGGTCAGTGACCAGCTGTCTGCCCGTCTCCCTCAGGTGCCCCGACATCACCTCAACGTCTCACACAGCTACAGGCACACGGCCACAAATTGGCTCATCACGATCTACCATACCTGTCCGGGTCAGTCACAAGCTGCCTGCCCGTCTCCCTCAGGTGCCCCGACATCACCTCCCGCATTGTCTGCAGCCACAACCACACCAACTTACACCCCTCCCCACCTATTCCCACCATACCTGTCAGGGTCAGTTACAAGCTGTCTGCCCGTCTCCCGCAGGTGCCCCGACATCACCTCCCGCATCGTCTGCAGCCCCTGCGGCACGCGCTTCAGCAGGCGGTACATGCGCGCTATGTTCTGAAGGGGGGAAAGGGGGTGGGGGGGTGGAGGGAAGTGGGGTTGTATGAAGGATGGAGGGAAGGATGCTGCAGTTGCGTGCAATGTCTGCAACCCACTTCACCTCCCGCATCGTCTGCAGCCCCTGCCGGCATGCGCTTCAGCAGGCGGTACATGCGCGCTATGTCCTGAAGGGGGCAATGGAAGGGGCAAAGGGGATGGAAGGTCCGTGATGGGAGTGGTGAGGAGGAAGGGGCACTGCGCCTGCCACCTCCCGCATCGTCTGCAGCCCCTGTGGCACGCGCTTCAGCAGGCGATACATGCGCGCTATGTTCTGAAAGGGGGGGAGAGGAGGGGGAGTGGGTGCGCAAGCAGGGGCAATGGGGTTGAACAGTGTGTCGGAGATACAGCTACTCCCTCATCTGCCTTAGTCTTCTTGCTCAACTTCTCTTCACTGCTTCTGTTGCCTCAGCCACCCTCTTGAAAGAAATGAAACTCTCACCTCAAGGGTCCTCCCTGAGTGGGTGTCACCGTAGGCAAAGCTTAAGGCAACAAGAATCCACTATACGAAAGGATAACAAACGGAAAGCATTGTGTGTGTGTGTGAGAGTGAACTTACCTGACCCTGGCTCGAACCGTGCATTTCTCAATGTGCGGCTCGAGCCTGGGTGGGTTCATTCCCATTGGTTGCATGGATTTCACCCCTTGGTGCTCTCCTACCAACTTCGCGTCAATTTCCCAGCCCCCACCTACCCATCCTCGAATCTGCAAGCACAACATAACTACACCCTTGCTACACCCCCTTATTACTGGCACCTTATATGCACAACCGTGCATATTCGGTGACAGCTGTCGGAGATACAGCTACTCCCTCATCTGCCTTAGTCTTCTTGCTCAACTTCTCTTCACTGCTTCTGTTGCCTCAGCCACCCTCTGCCCCCTCCTGTGCCCGTGCTCGCGCAGCTTGAGCGCGGGTCACAGGACCGTTGCGCTGAGGCCCGCTTCCTCGGATCACTGCCGTGTTCGTTTGATGCTCCTTCAACTGTGCTCCCGTGTCATTCTCCAGGACCAGCACCCCCGAAGGGCGCACCTCCTTGACCTTCCAGCGGACCGTCCCCAGTCCTACATCCAAGGTGTCATGCTTTGCTCTCTTGAGGTACACCTCCTGCCCTTCGCTGACGCCCCTTGTCACCCGCCCATCTCCCTTGCGCTGCCTCTGTTCATACCTCCTGGCATCCCTCAGCTGCGCGGTGTGCAGGTTCTCCAGTGCAGCTGGCATCATGTAGCGCCTGTAGCGCGCTCTCACCTTGGACAGAGCTACCCAGTTCTTGATCGTGCCCGCCGTCACTTTATCAGTCAATACCCGCGGTGCCCCCACTGGCAGTATGGGCTCTCGTCCGTAAAGTAGGCTGTACGGGGAGTGGTCCTTCAGGGCTGCCTGTTTCCCGAACCTGTACCCTGCTGCTATCCAGTCCAACTCCTCATCCCAGTCTCTCTTCCTCTGCTCCCCATAGGCCCGCAGTCCCCGCTTAAAGGTCTGCACGGCCCGCTCAGTCAGCCCGTCGCTCTGCGGGTGGTAGCGGGAGGTCTTACGGTGCGCGATACCAGACTCCGCCAGCAGCTTCTTGAACTCTCCTTGGAACTCTGTTCCTTGATCAGTGAGTACTTCCCCGCACGCTCCAAATCGGCACACCACCTGCGCCTTGAAGGCTGCTGCAATATGCCTCGCGCTCTTGCTCGGTATGGCTCTCACCTCCAGCCACTTACTCACATGTTCCACCATGAACACTATATACTGATTCCCGCTCCTGCTCAGCGGCAGCTCCCCCGCGAGGTCTTGTGACCAGCGAAACCCCAGCCCACAGATGGGCAGTGAGTGCAGCTCTGCTTTGGCTTGCGTCAGATTGGCTTTGCTCCTCAGACACGCCTCGCACCCTTCCACCCACTCTTTCACCTGCCTGCGCATCCCTTCCCACCACCAGCCCGTCTTGAGCAGCTGCACTGTCCTTTCGTGCCCGAAATGTCCCAGCTTGTTGTGGACTTCCTTGATCACAGCGTCACGCTCTTCAGGTGCTGGCACCAGCAAACAACAGTCCTCCATCTTGATCTGTAGCTGCTGCTGATACCACCTGTAGTGGTGTCCCCGTGCCCTCACCCTTTCAGGCACCGTTTCATCTTCCTCCGTCTCTCCCTTCAGCCACTCCATTGCCTTTGCATCCAGCCATATGTCTGCTGGCCCCTTGCTCCCTTTTGCACCCGCCCGCTCTACCTCCCTCGCCAGCAGGATTAAGGTCTGTGCTGGCTCCTGCTCCGTCTCTCCCATCTGCTTGGCAGCCTGCTCTGCTTCTGGTGGTGGCGGGTTGCGGGACAGGCCATCAACGTGCTGCAGTGTCTTCCCCGGCCTGTGCCTGATCTTGAAATCATATTCCTGCAGCTTTACTGCCCACCGCGCATTCCTCCCCGTCAGGCCCGGCGTCGTCATTAGCCACGTGAGTGGCTGATGGTCTGTAACTAGCGTGAACTCTCTGCCCTGCAGGTACACCCGGAAGTGTCCTACTGCCCATACTGCCGCCAGCCCCTCCCCAATGTATGAGCTGTACTGTGCCTCTGCTGGGTTACAGCTCCTACTGGCGTAGGCTACCACTTTCTCCACTCCCTCTACTTCTTGGCACAGGATCGCCCCCATCCCCTGGCTGCTCCAGTCGGTGTAGAGGATGAAGGGCTGGTCTGCTGCTGGCAGCCGCAGCACTGTCGCCGTCTTCACTGCTGACATGAGATCGTGCAGCGCCTCCCTCTGCTTATCTCCCCACTCCCACGCCATGTCCTCTCGCAGCATCCCGTTCAGCACCATCGCTCTCTTGCTGAAGTTCGGCACGAAGCGCCTGTAATAGCTGAGGAAGCCCAGGACTGCACGCAGTCCTGACTTATCTCTTGGCTCCCTTAACTTGTCTAGCACCTGGACCTTTGCCTGCTGGATCCCAATCTGTCCCCCTGTGACCTCGTACCCCAGGTACTGCACCGTCTGCTCCCCCCATCTGCACTTGTTAGGGTGGCACGTGAGCCCTGCCTCTTCTATAGCCGTCAATGTCCTCTCCACGTCCTCCAAGTGCTGCTGCTCGGTCAAGCTGAAGATCACCACGACGTCGATGTAGCATGCTGCATGCTCTATCCCCTCAGCACCGCGTCCATGACGCGCTGGAACACCGCTGAGGCGTTCCTCAAACCAAAGGGCATGTACAGCCATTCGTACAACCCATCCGGTCCGTGGACAGCCGTTTTCTTCACATCTTCCTCTCTGATCTTGATTTGATTGAATCCCTGTCGCAGGTCTAGTGTTGTGAAATACACCCCGTCGGCCATCTTGTCAAAAAGTTCTTCCGCCATCGGCATTGGGTATCTGTCTGGCACCGTGATCTTGTTAAGATCTTTGTAATCCCCGCACATCCTCCGGCTCAGCACCTCTCCTGTCAAATCCTTCCTGGCTGCTACCACGGTCGGGGTTGCGTACTCGGACTCGGACCTCCTGATCAGCCCTGCCTCCAATAACTCCTCGATCTTCTCCTTGCAGATCGCCTCATCCCCTGGTGGCATCTTCCTCCTACGGTGAAACACCGGCTCCTCACTGCTCAGCTTCAGTGCCATTTCCTTGATCTTACACTTCCCCAACTCCTGCAGGGTGAAGGCGAAACCCTTCCTATGCTTGACTAACAGTGCCCTCATTGCCGCCTTCCCTCCCTCGCTCATGCTCTCGCCTATCTTCCATTCGTGCTCTTCTTCCGGCAGGCACGTCCACACCCCCTGTCTGACTGTCGCTACCGTGCTTTCTCCTTCCTTCAGTCCCCACTGCAGCACGGTCTCTCTCCTCATCCGCTGCACCAGCCACTTCATCATGTACCCATCCATGGCATTCCCCATCGCTCGCCGCCTCTCTTTCTCGCTCACGCCTGGAGCTGCTGTGGCATTCTCCTTGTACCCCATGGCTAGCTCCCTCTCCAGGGCCGTGGGCTCTTCCCACCGTCCCTTCCTGTGGTCTCGTACCAGTCTTGGGCCTGGCTGTTCCCCATTCATCCTATATCCCGCTGCCCCCTCATATGACACCAGGGTAGGTAGCGCTTGCCTCTCCTGCCCCACCTGGTTGCACGGATAATGTCTGCTGTAGCTTTTCTTCCTCACTGGTGCTGGCGTTCTTCCTGGCTCCAGTATATCGCTCACCTTTCGTCCTCCCGCTCTCTGTACCCCTTCAATCTCTTTCTGCAGGTCCTCCGCTGGCACCACGTTCTGCCACTACATCCTGAGCCGATGTGCGTATGCTCCCATCCGTGCAGCGTCACTGCTTACCCCTTTACCCACCTGCTGGGTCACTCTTTCCTTCACCAGCCTCACTGGTTCTCGCACATCCCCACTCATGTCCAGATGCTCTAGCAGGTATGCCAACCTGCCCTGCTTCGCATGCAGCCATTCCATGATCCTGAACAGGTCCTCCATCAGCTGCGTCCTCGGGTCTTGCTCCCCTTTCCCCCTTCCTGCCCATGATACCCCTTGGCATTCCCACCCAGCCACCAGCAGGTCCACGTGCCCCCAGCTTGCTACTTCAGCTTCTGTGATTGTCCTCACGTCATTTACTCCTCGGCTCATGGCTGCCTTGACCACTTCTTCCTTCAGCAGCTCTGGAAACTCCTTGTGTAGCTCCCACGCGTGGTGTTCCGCCTTTTTCCTCACTTCTTGTGCCTTTTCCACGTAGATCCACTGCTTCACAGCGATGCCGTTCCGCACCACTGCTGCCAGTCCCGCCCCTATTCCCCCGAACAGCTCCACCAGCCGAATGGGTTGCTGCCAGTCTGTTTGTTGGCTCGGTTCATCCATGAAGTGCATCCTTGGCCCTCCATTTCCTTTTCCATCTGCTGCCTTCTCTGGTGCCCCCTGTTCCACTGCTCCCTCCTTTGGACCAGCCCCATAAGCCCTCTTTGGCTCTGTCCTGACGAACTGCACCGGTAGCTGTCCTAGCGGATCGCCCTCCTTCCACCTGGTCCGAAACTCCACTGTCTCCTTCCAGTAGCAGATGGTCATGCCCAGTGCGAAGATCATTTCTGTGCCCACTAAGACGTCAAAGTCCTCTGACTCTGAGATCCCACACCTGATCCTGACCGGCGTCTCATGCTTCTCCCCTTTCAGCACCGTCAGCTCTATCGGCGTCCTGGTACATGGCATCCACTTGGATTCGCCCCCTTCCGCGGTCATCACCAGCATTCCTTTCACCACGTGTCGGTCTGGAGCCCACAGTCCCAGCTTCTCTGCCATCCCTTTCCCGAGTATTACACTCTGCGCCCCCGTATCTATGATCGCCGTCTTTGCCTTCTCTCCTTCCACAGTCAATGCGCCGCCTTGGATCAGCAGCATTGAAGTCTGGCACGCCAACCTCTCTTGGGGGTGCCGCGCAGCGGTGTACCTTTCTTCCTTCTCCTTAGGTTTCTGTCCCTTCTCCCTCTCCTTTCTCACATGTTCCTTCCGTGCGTCCTTTCCACCGCTGCGTAGCCCCATCTCTTCCCTTCCCCTCCATACCATATAAGCTGGCTGCTCCTCATGCTCTGTTTCCTCCTCTTCTCCTCCTTGCCACACCATTAATGCGGCCTCTTCATCCTGCTCCACGTCCTCCTCTTCCTCTTCCTTGGCGTACATCCCCGCTTCTGCTTCCCGCCGTGGTCCCATTGCCTGCAGCTGGGCTTGCAACCTGCCAATCTGCTTCTCCAGTTCCTCTGGCGTCTTCTTCGCTGCTCCCTCTCGCTGATAACATTCCTTCGCTGCATGTCCTCCCTTCCCACATACTTCACACTTCGCGGCCGTAGGACATTCCCGCCGTCGGTGCCCTGGCTTGCCACAAGAGTCACAATTCTTGCAGTCCCTGTGCAAGTGTCCTGGCTGCCCGCATCGGTGGCACGTCCGCGTGTCAGTCCTGGTCTCCCCTCTTCCCGCTGCCCTGTCAATCTCCTCTGGTATCATGGCAGCAGCCCATGTAGGTCCCCTGCCTCGCTCCGCCGGTCTGGGCCTATAAGCTTCATACCTCCTCTGCGCCAGCTCCATTTTCTCTGCCAGTTCAAACACCTCCTCCAGCGCTGTGTCAGCTCCCATTTCATACACTTTCATCCGTAGTCCGCTTCCCAAAGTGCCCTCCAGCCCATCCAGGAACTTACTCACAAGCAGGGCCGTGTCTGCGCAGGCCACATCCTCTGCCAAGTTGACCAGGCGGTTATAGTAGGTGAGCAGTGACTCACTCCGCCCCTTCCTGAAATCTTGAAACTCTCTGATTTTCTCTGCCGTGTGCCCTGGAAACTGCCGCTTTAGCCGCCTCAGGAATGCCTCAGTGGGGTCCTCCCCGTACCTTCCTGCCCTGTCCAGTAGCTCATACATCTTCATCCTGTATAACGTCTCCGCCTCCCCTTCTAATGTGTTCGGCAGACTCAGGAAGAAGTCCACTGAGTCCATGCCGCTCCTTTCGCACCGGTACCGCACGTTGCCAACCTGCATCAGGTAATTCTTCAGTGTGGGGCCCGTACGCTGGTCTCCTGAGAAGCGTGTTGGCACTTCCACCCTCGTGACCATTGCCGTGCTTCCCTTGCCTTCTCCCCACGCCTCGCTCGGCCCTTCTGCCGATCTCCCTGATGCTCCTCTCTCTCTCGCCCGCAATAATCCTTCCCTTGCCTCTCTGGCTCGCTCCAGGCTCTGCATCAGCCCACTGCCTCCTTCTCTGCTGCCGCGCTGATCCCGTCCTTCCTCACTGGCACGCCTTCCGTCATACCGCCCGTATCGATCAGGTGAGTGATGCCCATAGCCGCGCCCCCCTTCCCGGCTCTGTTGCCGTGGCCGCGAGCCATGTCCGCCTTCCCTGCTTTCTCCAGGACGCCTGTGCCACTCGGGCAAGTGCGTCTCGCTTCCCCATCTCTCTCCATGATACCGTTGCCGACCAGGCGAGCGGTAGTCGCCTCCGCGTCCCTCGTCACGTGGATACCGGGGACCTGGAGAGCGCCGCTCCCCTCCGCCTCTCCAGTCGTGATACCTCCGCGGATCTGGTGAGCGCCCACTTCCCCCGCGCCCATTGTCTTGGTACTGCCGTGGCTCAGGCGAGCGGTAGCCGCCCCTGCACCTGTCTTCATGTAGCTGCTGCCGCACTGGCGAGCGATAGCCGCTTCCATGCCTCTCGCTCCCGTGCGGACGTCGTGGGTCTGGTGAGCGTGCGCCGCTACCGCCTTCCCCGCCATAGTTCTGCCGTCGATCCGGCGCGCGCGTGTCGCCACACGCCCCCCCTTCCCGGTACATCCGCGGATCTGGCGAGCGCGCACTGCCGCCGCGTCCTCCGTCCCGATTCAGGCGCGGATCAGGCGAACGCGCGCCGCCGCCACGTCCCTCGTCACGCTGCTGACGTGAATCTGAAGCGCGTGCGCCACTGCCACGCCCCCCGCCGTCGCCTTTCTCTTCGTCGTGCGGCAGATCTCGACTACCGCCCTTTCCGTCCGCCTCCACCGTGCTCGGCTCCGCCGCCACGCCCGCCTGCGCGGGATCCTTGTCCTCGACTTCAGCAGGCTTTTCGCGCTGCTCGCCTGCGCCTTCCTCCGGGGATTCGTCATCGCCCTTGATCTCACCATCACGGTTCGTCTCCCGCACTCGATTCGCCGAGTCGGCCTCGTCGTCGCCATCCATGTCAAGATCGCCTTGGCGACCTGAGAAGGACTCCTCCAGGCCTCGCCCGCGACTTCTCTCTTCGCGACGGCGATAGCCTTCCTCCGGCGAGCGGTACGCTCCCGTGTCCTGGCGGTACCCATAACCGCCCTCAGCTCCGTGACGCCCGTCCGTCCGCCATGGGTCGCTTCCCATCGTGACAGATCCGGATCCGCCTCTTCCTTCTCGAGCGGATCTTCCCTCTTGCCGATCTGGCGCGAGAGGTACCTGATCCGCGCGAAAGGCCGGCCACCGCGGAGATCGCTCAGGTCGCCGCGGCGACCTCTCCAAGGAACGTCCTCGCTCACGTGAGCGTTCGCGCCGTGGGCGATCCTCCTCACGGCGTCCGTAATTCCTGCTGTAACGCAGCTCGTACACATCCATGCTTGTACGCGCACCCTTTCCGTTTGTAATGAAAGAAATGAAACTCTCACCTCAAGGGTCCTCCCTGAGTGGGTGTCACCGTAGGCAAAGCTTAAGGCAACAAGAATCCACTATACGAAAGGATAACAAACGGAAAGCATTGTGTGTGTGTGTGAGAGTGAACTTACCTGACCCTGGCTCGAACCGTGCATTTCTCAATGTGCGGCTCGAGCCTGGGTGGGTTCATTCCCATTGGTTGCATGGATTTCACCCCTTGGTGCTCTCCTACCAACTTCGCGTCAATTTCCCAGCCCCCACCTACCCATCCTCGAATCTGCAAGCACAACATAACTACACCCTTGCTACACCCCCTTATTACTGGCACCTTATATGCACAACCGTGCATATTCGGTGACAAGAAGGCTCACTGCTGAGCTGACATCACCTCAGTGAGAGGGGGGAGGGGGGCGAAGAAAAGAAGAGGCAAAGCAATCCCCCAGTGAGAGTGGTGAGGAGGAAGGGCGATACGCCTGCTACCTCCCCTATCACCTGCAGCCCTGCCGGCATGCGCTGAAACAGGTGGTACATGCGCACTATGTCCTGAAGGGGGAGGGGGGCGCAGGAAGGACGGAATGGAGGGGGAGGGAGCAGGAAGGAGGGAGAAAGAAAGCAACCCTTTCTCACCTCATACTTGTCGTTCACGAGCATCGGCACCAAGCCAAAGTTCTCCATATCAACGAGCAGCCGCAGGTGGTTCCCCACCATCTCTCTCTCCACCACGCCCGTCACCTTCCCCTCCGTGCGCGCATCCAGGTAGGAGTGAGCGCTTCAAGCCTCCAACCACTCACCTCGTATTTGTCGTTGACCAGCATGGGCACCAGCCCAGAATTCTCCATATCCACCAGCAGCCTCAAGTGATTCCCCACCATCTCCCTCTCCACCACGCCAGTCACCTTCCCCTCCGTGCACGCATGCAGGTACTGTGCATCCAGGGAGGGAGGGAGGTCTCACCTCGTACTTGTCATTGACCAGCATCGGGACCAGGCCGGAATTTTCCATATCCACCAGCAGCCTGAGGTGGTTCCCCACCATCTCCCTCTCCACCACGCCTGTCACCTTCCCCTCTGTGCGCGCATCCAGGTACTGCGCCACGCGCTCCGCCTCCTCCTCCAACCGCCTCTCCGCTACCCACCCACCCATCTTATACCAACCACCCCAGAGACTCAGAAAAGGGCGGAGGGAAGGGAGGAAGGCAGGAAGAAAGCAACCCCTTCTCACCTCGTACTTGTCGTTCACAAGCATGGGCACCAGCCCCGAATTTTCCATGTCCACGAGTAACCGCAGGTGGTTCCCCACCATCTCGCGCTCCACCACGCCAGTCACCTTCCCCTCCGTGCGCGCATCCAGGTACTGCGCCACGCGCTCCCCCTCCTCCTCCCCCAACCACCAGCTATGATACCCACCACCGCCACAGAGGCACCAGGAAGGAGGGAGGGAGGGAGGGAGGGAGGGGGAAAGCAAAACTTCTGCTCACCTCGTATTTGTCGTTCACGAGCATGGGCACGAGGCCAGAGTTCTCCATATCAACCAGCAGCCGCAGATGATTCCCCACCATCTCCCTCTCCACCACGCCCGTCACCTTCCCCTCGGTGCGCGCATCCAGGTACTGCGCCACACGCTCCGCCTCCTCCTCCAACCGCCTCTCCGCCACCTTGAGATAATCCGCGCAATCACACGTCGCCAGGTGGCGCTGCGCCTCGCCGCGGTAAAACGCCGCGGAGGCCTCCAGAAACGGACGCTCCAGATCCTCCGAATACACCGCCGGGCCGAGATCGGCAAACATGGACGATATGGATCGCATGAGGGCGCAGTTGATCACTTCGCCGGAGCGCTCTTGGTGGATGAGGGAGAGGAGGGTGGAGAGGAGGCGGGGGCGGATGGCGGGGGCGCGCACTATGTGGTCGCGCCAGAGCGCGAGGCCCAGGTCGTGCACAGGTGTCTTGTTGTGATTGGTCACGTAGGTGCGATCCATGTACATCAGGATGTCTCGAATCATCTGGAGGGATTTTCCATAGTCGTGCCACCTGGGGGTGAGGAGGTGAGGGAGGGGAGCGGGGGGAAGGGGGAGAGGAGTCAGAAAGAGAGGTGAGGGCTCGGTTGATGACTTCCCTGAAGTGCTTCTTGAGGCAGAGGAGGGAGAGGCGCCTCAAAGAGCGCTCTTGTTGGATGAGGGAGAGGAGGGTGGAGGGACTTGCCCTAGTCATGCCATCTGGGAGTGAGGGGGAGCACAAGAGAAGTGCATGGTGGGTGTGAGTGAGGTGGGCGGCTTCAATGGCAGCAGCCACGCCTTTGAGATGCGCCGCTGTCGTGGTGCTCACCTCACCAGCCCCGCATAGAGACGAGCTTACCCCACTGCCTGCTGTGTTACCACCTCACACCCACCTGGCGTCCAGCTCGTTGAGGAACAGCGGCCCGTGCGCCGCCTCTATAGCCGCTGCCATGCCTTTGAGGTGCGCCGTCATGGTGCACTGCTCACCTCACCAGCCCCGCATACAGGCGACCCTTCCCCACCTCACAGCCTGCCCCATGTCACCACCCCTTACCTGCCGTGTCACCTCCCACCCACCACACATGCACCTCGCATCCAGCTCATTGAGAAAGAGCGGCCCGTGCGCCGCCTCTATAGCAGCAGCGGCGCCTTTGAGATGCGCCGACATGGTGCTCACCAGCCGTCCTCACCAGCCCTACCCCATCAACCTCATTCTCTCTCTCCCCTCACCTCGCGTCCAGCTCGTTGAGAAAGAGAGGCCCGTGCGCCGCCTCTATAGCCGTTGCCATGCCTTTGAGGTGCGCCGACATGGTGCTCACCAGCCGCAAATGGAGCCAACCCCACCTCACATCCTGCTGTGTCACCTCGTATCACAGTCTCCTCCTCTCACTCTTCCCTCACCTCGCATCCAGTTCGTTGAGGAAGAGCGGCCCGTGCGCCGCCTCTATGGCCGCCGCCACGCCCTTGAGGTGGTTCGTCATGGTGCTCACCTCACCAGCCCCGCGTAGAGGCGAGCCTACCCCACACCCCTCCTTCCCTTGTTACCTCGCGTCCAGCTCGTTGAGGAAGAGCGGCCCGTGAGCCGCCTCTATTGATGCCGCCACGCCCTTGAGATGCGTCGTCATGGTTTAGGCTCACCAGCCTGCTCTGTAGAGACCACCCTACACCACCATCTGTCAGCCTGCCGTGTCACCTTGCCGTCTCAACCTCATCCTCCCCTCACCTCGCGTCCAGCTCGTTGAGGAAGAGCGCCCCGTGCGCCGCCTCTATAGCCGCCGCCACGCCCTTGAGGTGAGCTGTCATGGTGCTCACCAGCCCTGCGTAGAGGCGGTCCTAACCCACCTCACAGCCTGCCGTGGCACCACCCCTTACCTCGCGTCACACCCTCAAACCCACCTGGCGTCCAGATCGTTGAGGAACAGCGGCCTGTGAGCGGCTTCAATGGCAGCCGCCACAGTGGATCGTCATGGTGCTCACCAGCCCTGCGTAGAGGCCAGCCTACCCCCCACCCCGCTGCCTGCTGCGTCACCACCCCACACCTCCTTCCCTCCTCACCTGGCATCCAGCTCGTTCAAAAAGAGCGCCCCATGCGCCGCCTCTATAGCAGCCGCCACGCCCTTGAGACGGTTCGTCATGGTGCTCACCAGCCCCGCGTACAGGAGGTGACCCTACCCCACCGCCTACCCGTGTCACCACCCCTTACCTGGCGTCTCAACCCCACCCCAAACCCACCTTGCATCCAGCTCGTTGAGGAACAGTGGCCCCTGAGCAGATTGAATGGCCGCCGCCACGCCCTTGAGGTGGTTCGTCATGGTGCTCACCAGCCCCGCGTACAGGCGGTCGCCGTACTTGTGCAACACCATGTTGTACGCGTTGCTGGGGGGGGTGTAGAGGGGAGGGGGGAAAAGGAGAGTCTTAGCATGCTCACCAGCCCTGCATAGAGGCGGTCGCCGTACTTGTGCAGCACCATGTTGTACGCGTTGCTGCGAGAGGAGAGGTAGTGGGGGAGAGACACAGGGGGAGAGAGGAGGAGGACACTCTTAGTGTGGCCATTACCAGCCCTGCATACAAGCGGTCGCCGTACTTGTGCAGCACCATGTTGTACGCGTTGCTGCGAGAGGAGAGGTGGTGGGGGAGAGACACAGGGGGAGAGAGGAGGAAGACACTCTTAGTGTGGCCATTACCAGCCCTGCATACAAGCGGTCGCCGTACTTGTGCAGCACCATGTTGTACGCGTTGCTGGGGGGAAGGGGAGAGGGTGTAGAGGGGGTGAGATAGCAGTTAGTGCTGTGACGCAACCAGCCCTGCGTAGAGGCGGTCGCCGTACTTGTGCAGCACCATGTTGTACGCGTTGCTGTAAGAAGGGGGTTGGGGGGAGGGGAGGGGAGGGGAGGGGAGGGGAGGGGGTGTGTGGTGGGGAGGGGAGGGGTTGGGAGATAAAACCAGCTGTTAGCGCAGCGACCAGCCCTGCGTAGAGGCGGTCGCCGTACTTGTGCAGCACCATGTTGTACGCGCTGCTGGGGGGGGAGGTGGACGAGGGTACGCGGGGAAGTGAAGGGGAGACAAGGGAGAGACGCTCTTAGCATGCTCACCAGCCCCGCATAGAGGCGGTCCCCGTACTTATGGAGTACCATGTTGTACGCGTTGCTGGGGGATGGAGGGAATATAGATGGGAAAACACAGGGAGGGAGGGAGAGATGGAAGTGAAGACACAGGGAGGGAGATAGCCGGTAGCGTAGCAACCAGCCCCGCGTACAGGCGGTCGCCGTACTTATGAAGCACCATGTTGTACGTACGCGTTGCTGTAAATGGAGAGGTGGGGTTGGGGTATGTGGGGACGGGACAGAGAGAAGGCACAGAGGAGACCAAGGGATAGACACTCTTAGCGCGCCTACCAGCCCTACGTAGACACTCTTACTTGTGCAACACCATGATGTACGCGTTGCTGTGAGGGTGTGTGGGGGGAGAGGGGGGGTGATAGAAGGGAAAGACACTCTTAGCATGGCTACCGCCAGCCCTGCGTACAGGCGGTCGCCGTGCCGTACCATGTTGTGCGCGTTGCTGCGAATGTGGGGGGGGGGAGATAGAAGTGAAGACGCTGCGATGGAGGGAGAGATAGCCGCGTTCAGGGCGTGCTCGAGAAGAAAGGGAGCAAGGGAGGGAGGGCATAAGCGAGAGGCACGGAGGCCGCACGGACTGGTAGAGCTCTTGGAAGGGCGTGTTCTCGGTAGCAAAGGGACAGCACGCGGGGAGGACGGAGGGGCGTACCGGTAGAGCTCCTCGAATCGAAGCTGAGACCGGAGGCGTTGTGGTTGTAAATCTGGTGGATGGCCCACGTCGAGGGACGGAGCAAGGGACGGAGGAGGCACCGCTACAGCCTACAAGAACAAAGGGCGTACCGGTAGAGCTCCTCGAAGCTGAGCCCCGAGGCGCTGTGGTTGTAGATGCGGTGGGTTGCGACCTCGAGAATGCCGCAAGCCGAGGGACGGAACAAGGGAGAGGAGGAGGCATCGCTACGAGGACGGAAGGCGGAACCTCGAGTAGGAGGAGAGGAGGCCCCGGTACAAGAACAAAGCGCGTACCGGTAGAGCTCCTCGAAGCTGAGCCCCGAGGCGTTGTGGCAGTAGATGCGGTGACTGGCGTCCTCGAGAATGCCGCACGCCGCGGGAGGGGGCAAGGGAGGGAGGGGACACCGTTAGAAGAACAAAGGGCGTACCGGTAGAGCTCCTTGAAGCTGAGCCCCGAGGCGTTGTGGTTGTGGATGCGGTGGGTGGCGACCTCGAGAATGCCGCACGCCGAGGGAGGGAACAAAGAGGGGGAGGAGGCACCTCTAGTACGAAGGAGAGCGTACCGGTACAAGAACAAAGGGCGTACCGGTAGAGCTCCTCGAAGCTGAGGCCGGACGCGTTGTGGTTGTAGATCTGGTGGATGGCGTCCTCGAGAATGCCCCACGTCTTCTCCGCGTATCGCGGGTCCATCTCCACCTTGTGCCGAAACGGCTCGATGCGGAACGCCGACTTGCGACGCAGCTGATTCATGGCGGCCGACTCGGGGAAGAGATAGGGCGAAGGTGTGGGTTGGCGGAGGTGATGACGATGCGGTTGAGAACGGTGCGGATATCAATTCCCGGTGTATCCGCGAGGAGGGTGCTTGTTTGAGCCGAATCAGGGAGACGAAGACGGCGAACACGGCGGTTCTCCGCACGACAGGGTATTTCGCACTTATTATCTCCACAAGCACACGAATTTCAGTTATGTGTGGATTAAAGTGGACTATGCTGATGTGTCGCTACGCTAAGCCCTTGCCAGTGACGACAGCATAAAAAACACCACGGAAGCAAGACCGCCGACCCTTCTTTTCGTTCCTGCGGAACTATATCACAGGTAAAACCGTACCGAAATTCTAACTATATTCGTACAGCCCTCAACCTGCTTTCATGGATGCAGGTTTAACTCCGCTTTTATTGTTCACTCTTGCAGATGCGCGGCGATTAGGATAGGAAGGGGGCAGCAATAACAAGGAGGTCAGAACTCCCTTAGTGCTTGCTGTGATGCTGTGGGATTAGCACACGTGATGTGAAGCAGGCGCCATGGCTGACTGGTACTGATGAAAGGATTTGAGTTTGATGTGCTGCAAGGCTCTGTCGTTGCTCCATAGAAACGGTTGAGCACGACGCTGTGCAGTTTGGAGAGGTTCTATAGATTTACCGACTTGAACCGCTAATAACCTGGCCGAACTTCGATGCATGACCTGTAAACAAGTTCCCATGACGGCCCCTGACGTGAAGGGTTTGTTTGCTCCAAGAGCAGGAGGTGAGGGAGGTTTGATGTTTCTGAAAGCGCTGTACGCAGTGGCGAGGATGTGGTGAAGGCTAACATTCAAAAGTTCAGAATTCCTATAGCATCTGATGTGATCTCAAACCAGCAATTCTTCATGATTTCATGTATTCAACGCTTACAGAAAACAATATATTAATTTCTTGACTTTTTTTCTTGCTAATTTAGCATAATATGCACCCAAGCTTGGACCAAACTCACTCCCTCTAAACCATTCCATATTCCTTCCCTTTACCCTCTGTCTCCTGTTTATTAACATCATATATTTGAAATACATGTTGTATATAGCCATGACTAGTGCAACTGGAAGGTGGAAAACATGACTTATGAATTGAATAAGTTGGGCCAAAGAGTTTTCGTTGCTTGGATTGGATGTACACTAATGGGGCGAAATAGTTATCACATAAGAATGGTCTTGTAAGAAGGTCGCTCATTAGCGAGGCAGGCAAACCGACGAAACCGACAATCGTGAAGGCACCATAGTGACACGCGGGTTCGCAGCATTGGAGGATACACATCCCTTCCATGTGGCGCGTTTCTCGTGGACAGGTGTTTCCGTTCGTGTGAGTGAGAAACCCATGTTGAGAGATGGCACAAACATAGATGTGTTGAATTGGCTGGAACCCTGCATAACTGGCACCATAAGTACCAAATTGCAATTCATTTGAGCAAGCTTGAGGACACACATTGGTGAAAATGAGGTCAACCGCAAACATTTTCTGTTTCCGGAGGAGAAACAAAAAGGGTGATATTTGCGCTCAAGACACGCGCTGAGTCCCAACTCTCCGCGCCGCAGTCACGGCTCCACTAATCCATGCTGGCACAACGTCAGAACGAGAAAGCACCAGGAAAGCACATTGTGGTCAGTAAACAGCTCCACTTGTCATGCGTGGCACCGTCGGAAGTTACCACATTGTGTTGAACGGTTGACGATGATTCTTTCCTGACAATGCAATGGTGGAGATCATACCTCGGCGAATATCCTATACCCCTTCGATGCCCGAAACTCCTGCCCCATAAAAAAGGGTTTCCTTCACGTCACTTTTCCCGAACATCCGCCCGGATCCATGAATCATCCAGCATGGATAACAGCTATTCCTGACACGCCACGTCGGACTAGCGTTGAACCCAAGCGCCCACAGTCACCTGCTCAACCACTCGCACAATTCCGAAGGAAGCGCGAACTGACCAAAAACACTTTCCCGCACCAGACCCGCCAGGCTCTTGCATCCCCCATGAAGCACTGCGGCCTGACCGACCGCTTCCATCGGGAACTCCGTTTCGTATGGGTCCTCCGAAGATTCTCCACATCCGCGGAGGAGGTCTCCGCATGAAACAAAGCGAAGGCGGAGCGGAACGCATCTCCTCCCCATGCCACCTGCCCCAACCAAGCCTGCCTGGGCTCACCATTCTGTCTGCGCAATCGCCCGAAACGGATGGGGGAAGGCGGGGGCGGGAGAAATGCGGCGCTGCTAGCCTTCCCGTTCCCGCAAAGCTCCTTGCGCCGCTGGGACCTGCTGCTGGCTGACAGGCACACTCCTTTCTGCTTGGGAGCACTAGTCATCCGACTCACACGACCCTAGAAAGCAGGAGCCAGTGAGGTTAGGAATAGAAGTTTAATCAGAGTGTCTTCAGGGTTTCTGTTGGTGGTCTTTGGTTCCTGGATGCTGATGTATGTAGGAGGCTGCCAGCCTTCAGTCTGCTGAAGTTACGTGGGTGCGTTATGCTTCGGGGACAGCTGCATGCGTCCTACTAATTCAGCGGTTTAATATATTTGCTAAAGCGTTTCAGCGCGCCTTTTCTTAATGACGTGACCCCCTCACTATTGAAGCTTAATATTGACATCCTGGCCTCCTGTAACTCAGCGCGCTGTTATTGTCGTTTACCTTAGTATTGAAGTACTTCATTCTTACAAATAAGGAATTTGAAAGTACCAGTTTTTATTACTTTCACGTCATATACGACTCCCGTTTAAAGGCTTAATGAGTAACGGTCCTATCCTCGCCGAATCTCCCAATAACAGCTGCTCCTGCGACTCCCGGAGCAGCGACGGCGTTGGCGCTGATGTGAGCAGCAGGAGCAGCAGGAGCAGCAGTACCAGCGTCTCTCCTGCTGTCGAATCCGCCATTCTTCCAGCGAACGCGTCGCTATCTTCTTCATTCTTTGACATCGCACCACCTGCTACTCGTACTGACACGCCACCACCTTCCCGCTCTTTTTTGAGCTTGCTTCATTTCGCTTCCCTTACCAAGCGCCAGCAGCAGCAGCCGGCTTCTCGTGCTGGCGTGTCAGCAGTGGGAGGCTCGCTGCTTGAATTGCTCGATGAGGGGTGGTTCTCCAGCAATGTCGCCGCTTGGCCCCATGATTCCAATTTAACCACAATCCAGGAAGCCGTTAACGAGACAGAGGATGCTGATAACGGGGATGCGCTTCCAGGGGTCCCGGAAACGGGGAGGATTGCGTGTGCGCACGTGGATTTAAACGCTCCGAATTTCGCCAGCAACTTCCGCGAAGGTGCAGGTGGTGCGGCAGTGGAGTGCGCTTGCGCGTCGGCTGATGACCGAACCAGCGGGGGTGCTTCGGCTGTCTCCGAACCAAGCGGTTGTTCCAGGTCTGGCAGTCCCGAGCCGGACCCTGAAGGCAGCTTCGGAAAGTACCGGCGCCGCCGCGGCCGGTCGGGAAGCAGGCGGCGACCGAAGCGCAGCAGCAGCCTCGACGCGGCGCGCATGTCAAGACGCGTGTCGATGCCTCCGCATCCCCCGCTTCCGGCGGACGAAGAGCAGCGGGATTCGATAGAGACGCGGAGCAGCGATGGCGAATGCTACGAGCGCACTGCCTCCCCTTACGCTTCGTCCGGGCGGGGAGCATACGCGGAAAGGCGGGGAAGCGCTGGAGAACATTTCTCCGCGTTCCACCCATCTCCCCCTTTCCGATGGTCCGCGGGAGGTACGGGGACGGCGGAAGCGGAGAATGGAGCGGGTGGGGGGAGTTGCGGAAGCAGAAGTTCGGGGAAGCCGCGGTATTTGCGCACGCGGAGTGTGTCGGATTATGACTCGGCGGAGTACGAGCGCAACAGCTCGATGCGGCAAGGCGCATATGAGGCGGACGCGGACGCGGAAGGGGGGGACGGGCTCCCCTTGACGCCTTCCGCGCGTGCAAGAAGCCTGACAGGTTAGCAGTGGGATTATCGAAGCGGGTGTGATTCCAAGATAGGGACTGCAAACAGTGGGTTTGCGAATGTCCCCGTTTCCTGCTCCGCTGCTCGGTTCAAACCCTAACTGGAAAGGAGAGGACTCATAGTCCTCGCCGCGTTCCCCTTCCCCTTTACCTCACTCAACCACTGAATCTATCCACCTTTTCCCGATCCTTCCCGCTACTCCGCCTTTCAGTTTTTTAAGTCATTTCTTCCCGTTGCCACGTGTACCCTGAGCAGAGGCTGACGTGGAGGAACTCCGGGGATTCATGGATCTGGGGTTCAACTTCCGCCAGGCGGACATGAGCGCGCGCATGACCGCCACTCTCCCCGCGCTGCGCCTGTACCAGGCCGTGGGGAGCGTGCAACAGCGACTCATCTCCCGCCACCATCATCACGCCGCTCCCGCTACAGCCGCTTCCGCCACAGCCGTGGGTGCTACAGATGCGGAAGGTGCTCACGGTGCTGCTGGCGGTGCTGCGGACGGCAGCGTGACCGTTGGGGTTGGCAGCGGCACCTCGTCGCCACGGATCTCGTGCTCCCCTGGGGACCCATTCGTTGTCGCCCGCTCCTCTGAACCCCATGCCATGGTACGACCGCTTGCCTGAATCGCTCACGTCTCGCATTCAGCTGCTGCGAATTTCATAGGCTATCGCTTGCTTTGCCTGGTGTTGTTCCTAAATTTAACTCACTAACCATCCCCACCTGACCGGCTCCCTTGTCCTCCCCCTCCCCCTCTGTTTCCCCCCCATTCTTCAACGGCAGCAGCAGCGAGGCAGCTCCATGCCATCCTCGCCACGCCACATCCCATCTCTCATCAGCACCACCACCACCTGTGTCAGGAGCCATAGCCATGGGCACAGTCCAGAGCATGAGCAGGAGCAGAGGGGAATGAGTGGCAGCCTGGACGCGGAGTGGTCATTTGCCAACCCGCAGGACCCGCCCTCAGATGTCAAGACGCACCTCAGGCTCTGGGCTCAAGCCGTTGCCAGCACTGTCAGGCAAACGTGCTAGCCACTGTGCTGCTGTGCTGTGCTGCGATTGCTGCTGTGCTGTGGTGCCCTTGCTGCAATGTGCTGCCATGGCGGTTACCAGCCCAGCGAGCACTGCCTGAGTGAATGGATGGCTAATGCCATTATGCCACTGCGAGGTACTGCTGGCAGTCAGGGGCACTGGGATGCAGTTGGTGGGATATGCGGGTACTTGAAGGTAGTGAAGGAGGGCTTTGGCTGGCATGCTTTGCGGTGCAGAATTGATGCATTGCCACTGCCTTCTTTTCTCCTGGTCGTTGATGCAAGTCCGTGACTGACATAATTATTACGATTTCGCCCCTTGTACAGTGAGGTTTACCTACTAGAAGTGCTTCTGCATTTACTGTGCATTTATCCTTGGTATGATGCCACATGTCTTTTGTTTAGAGCTAACACCTGTCAAACATATGCTGCATATTGTCTAGGCTGTAGTGGGGTAGCCCATATGGGGTACAACTCAAATTAGGGTTTACTTCTTGTACTCCTGCATGCTGCTAGTTCAACCATTCCTGCTGCTAGATTCTAACATGGTTTCAGAGCACTAAGGTCCGTAGGACCGTTTTTTTTTTCGGGCCCACCTACCGCTGCGGTTACCGCGCTACCCCACGTGCCTGCCTTGCCTTGCCTTGTGACGTGCTGCACTATGCGCGCCGTCCAGCAGCCCTAGCGCTGCCTCCTGCTGCCCTAGGCCAGCGCGCTGCCCCTAGAGGCCCGTAAGGCCCGCGCGCCGCCCCTACACGCCCGTCAGGCCCGCAAACAGCCCCTGCAGACCGCTAAGCACGCTGCTGCCGCGCACTGCCCGCACCGAGCCGCGCGCAGCCCGCTGCAGCCGCGCGCAGCCCGCACCGAGCCCACGCAGCCCGCGCCGAGCCGCGCGCAGCCCGCTGCAGCCGCGCGCAGCCCGCACCGAGCCGCGCGCAGCCCGCTGCAGCCGCGCGCAGCCCGCACCGAGCCGCGCGCAGCCCGCAGCTGCCGCGCGCAGCCCGCGCCGAGCCCACGCAGCCCGCGTCGAGCCGCGCGCGGCCTGCTACGGCCTCGCGAGGCCCGCGCGCGGCCCGCAACAGCCCGCGCCGAGCCGCGCGCGGCCCGCTACTGCCTAGCGCGGCCGCGCGCGGCCTGCAGCAGCTCAGCGCGCTGTCAGCGCAGCCCGCGCCGAGCCGCGCGCGGCCCTCTGCCTCGGCCCCGACCTGCCGCTGATGCGGCCTCGCCCTGCAGCTGCCACGGCCCCGACCTGCCGCTGACGCGGCCCCACCCTGCTACTGCCGCTGACGCGGCCCCGCCCTGCAGCTGCTTCGGCCCTGCTCTGCAGCCGGTGTTGCGGCCCCGACGTCGCCGCTGTCGTGCGCCTACTCGGCCGCCGCCCGTCGAGCGCTGGCCCTACTCGCCCGGTGAGCGCCTGCTCTCCCAGCCTTTGGTGAGCGCCTGCCTGCCTGCCTGACGGCCTGCCTGTCTGCCTGCCTGCCTGCCTGCCTGCCGGCCTGCCTGCCTGCCTGCCGGCCTGCCTGTCTGTCTGTCTGCCTGCCTGCCTGCCTGCCTGTCTGCCTGCCTGCCTGCCTGCCTGCCTGCCTGGCTGCCTGCCTGCCTGCCGGCCTGCCTGCCTGCCTGCCTGCCTGCCTGCCTGCCTGTCTGTCTGTCTGCCTGCCTGCCTGCCTGCCTGTCTGCCTGCCTGCCTGCCTGCCTGGCTGCCTGCCTGCCTGCCGGCCTGCCTGCCTGCCTGCTTGCCTGCCTGCCTGCCGCGCCTGCCCTGCCCGCGCTACTGCTGCTGCTACTGCTACTGGCAGGTGGCCAGATGCAGCTCCAGCGACGTTCCCGCGAGCCTCTCACGCCCCAGCAGCTTAGTGAGTGGTATACTAGCTGGGGTTGTCGCGGTAGCCGTCGTAGCTGTCGCCCTGGAGCTGGTCAGTTGGGAGCGTCTGGCAGTGGCCAGCTGCAGCTGCAGGGGCGTCCACGCGAGACACTTACGCCCCGGCAGCTCCAGGAGTGGTACGCTCAGTGTAGCAGGTCTACGCGTACAGTTCGCTGCCCGTACGTCATTCGCACAGGTGCTAGGACTGGTCAGCCTTGTGGGACGCTTGGTCACACACAGTCCCGCTGCTTCGCCCGTCTGAGCGACGACTGGCGCACAGTGTTTGGCGACGAGGCTGAGCTCCCCACCTGGCTGGAGCTGCATGGACAGAGGGTAGATATCTTTGCGCTTGACTATGATGCTATTCTCACTGCCATGTATGCATTGCCTACTAGTGCTGATCGTGCCTGTTACCTGTGCGTACCGCCTGACCCTGGTGAGGCTGCTGCTCTAGGTGCTAGTGCGTCTCCTGCTCTAGGTGCTGGTGAGGCTGCTGCTCTCGGTGCTAGTACGTCTACTGCTCTAGGTACTGGTGAGGCCGTGGCTTCAGGTGCTGGTGAGTCTGCTCTCTCTGGTATTGCGCCCACTGCGGTCTCGCACACCTTCACCCTTGACTCAGGAGCTTCCCGCTCCTTCTTTCGCGACTGCACCACACTCACGCCGCTTAGTCGGCCAGTTCCAGTCTCCCTGGCGGACCCCTCCGGGGGTCCGGTCCTTGCCCACTACTCCACGGTTCTGCCGTGTCCGGCCGCCGGCTCGCTGTCAGGTCTTTACCTCCCCTCGTTCTCTACGAACTTGGTGAGTGGAGCTGACCTCCAGGATCGGGGGGTTGACCAGTTCACTCCTGCGAGTCAGCGAGTGACTCACTGTACGTGTGCTAGGACGGGCCGGCACTTGGCCACGTTCACCCGTGCACCTGGCTCGAGTCTGTACACACTGACCACTGAGTCCCCTCAGGTAGCTGCGTCCGCGTCTACGTCTGGTCAGCTGGCGGCCCCCTGCGAGTGTCGCGCTTTGTCGCACGACACTCTCCTGTGGCACCACCGCCTTGGTCACCCCTCCTTGCCTCGCCTACGTAGCATGCACTCTCGCTCCCTGGTCTCTGGTCTTCCCAGGTCTCTGCCTGCCCTCCCTCCCTCGCCTGCGCCGCCCTGCATTCCTTGCGTCGAGGGGCGGCAGCGCGCCGCTCCTCACTCCTCCTTGTTTCCTCCCACAGAGGCTCCACTGCAGACGCTCCACCTGGACGTGTGGGGCCCAGCCCGCGTCCAGGGACAGGGCCACGAGCGGTACTTCCTGCTGGTTGTCGACGACTATACGCGTTACACCACGGTCTTCCCCTTACGCACCAAGGCAGATGTCCCTGCTGTTTTGATCCCCTGGATCCGCGCAGTTCGTCTCCAGCTCCGCGAGCGGTTCCGGTCGGACTTTCCTGTCCTGCGTCTGCACTCTGACAGAGGTGGTGAGTTCTCCTCCGACCTCTTGGCAGCCTACTGTGCGGAGCACGGCATCACCCAGTCGTTCACGCTTCCGGCCTCTCCGCAGCAGAATGGGGTTGCTGAGCGTCGCATTGGCTTAGTCATGGAGGTCGCTCGTACCTCCATGATCCATGCGGCTGCCCCCCATTTTCTGTGGCCGTTTGCGGTCCAGTACGCCGCGCATCAGCTCAACCTCTGGCCCCGTGTCTCCTTGCCGGAGACCTCGCCCACACTGCTGTGGACGGGGAAGGTTGGCGATGCGTCGCGTTTCCGGGTCTGGGGTGCTCGTGCCTTTGTCCGCGATACCACCGCGGACAAGCTCTCCGCCCGCGCTGTTCCCTGTGTCTTCCTTGGCTTTGTCCCTGACGCGCCTGGTTGGCAGTTTTATCACCCCACCTCGCGCCGTGTCTTTGCGTCTCAGGACGTCACGTTCGACGAGTCGGTTCCCTTTTACCGTCTCTTCCCCTACCGCACTGCCCCGCTCCCCCCCCCCCGCCGCTCTTCCTCGCTCCAGGTGCTCCCCAGGTAGACCCCCTCCCCGCTCCCGGTCCTGCTCCTTCAGGTGTTTCTCAGGTAGACCCTCCTCCCTTGACTGCGCCAGTTGAGGTCACTGGTGACTCAGGTCCTACTGAGGGTGGTCCTGCTCGGGGTGCTACTTCTGGGGGTGCTGAGCCTGGGGGTGCGGAGCCTGGGGGTGCTGAGCCTGGGGGTACTGAGCCTGAGGGTGCGGAGCTTGAGGGTGTGGAGCCTGGTGGTGCTGAGCCTGAGTGTGAGGGGTCTGGGGGTGCTGAGCTTGGCGGTACTGACGCTGGAGGTTCTGGAGCTACTGAGGGTGCTGGCGCTGGAGGTTCGGGAGCTGCTGGAGGGCCTAGTACTGGTGGCGCTGGAGCTGGAGGTTCTGGAGCTGCTGAGGGTGCTCGCGCTGGAGGTTCTGGAGCCGCTGGAGGTACTGGTGCTGAGGGTACTGACACCGGAGGTTCTGGAGCCGTTGGGGGTGCGGGCGCTGAGGGTTCTGAGTCTGCTGTTGCGCGGTCTCCTTGGAGTAGCCGCCTTCGTCCACGTGTGCCTCTCACCCCACAGCAGCTGCAGGACTGGTACGGTCGCCGTCAGCGTCGCGCTGCTGGAGCTAGGAGTGGTGCTGGTCCTTTGTCTACTGGAGGTGCTGGAGTCGCTGGTTCTGGAGGTGCTCGTGCTGGAGACACTGAGGCTGGAGACCCTGGGACTGGAGGTGCTGGTTCTGGGGGTGCTGCTGCTGGAGACACTGAGGCTGGAGACCCTGGGACTGGAGGTGCTGGTTCTGGGGGTGCTGCTGCTGGAGACACAGAGGTTGGAGACCCTGGGACTGGGGGTGTCTGTTCTGGGACTGGAGGTTCTGGAGCTGCTGGAGGTACGGGAGCTGCTGGAGGTACTGGAGCTGCTGGAGGCACTGGAGCTGCTGGAGCTGCCGGTACTGGTGCAGCTGCGCCGACACGACTGTTCTTCGCTCCGCCGTCTCCGTCGTCTCAGCCGCCGCCTGACTCTGCTCTTCGTCAGGTTGTTACTCTCCCGTCGTCTACTGGTCTTCCGTTACAGACTGGCTCACCGCTACCTGCTCCCTCTCCTTACACTGAGCAGACAGGCAGTCCTGCTACGCGTCGTGAGCCTGCGTCGCGTCCTGTCTCGCCTGTTCGTTCTGGTCGTACCGTTCGTCGTGTCGCTCGTGCGCGTCAGCCGGCTGTCCCCAGCGCACACCTTGTTGTCCGTCGTCCTTCCTCTGCTCCGCAGCCTGTTCCTCTGCCGTCTCCCCCTGCGTCCTCTCTGCCTGCCGTTCCGGACCCTGAGTCTGACCGGTTTCGTACTGAGCACCCTACTGTCACGCGTCTCCTAGCCACTGTTGTCACTGACCCGTCGTTTGAGTCTACTGCTGCGTCTGCCTTGGTCGCTGAGCTTGTTGACTTTGCTGCTGCCTGTCGTCTAGACTACGCCGCCAGTCTTGTTGCTGAGTCTGAGTCTGTCTGTCCTCCGTCCGTCGTGGGTGAGTGTGCTCTTAGCACGGACGTCCTTGAGGACAGGCAGGAGGAGTTCCAGTGTCTTGCTGCTGCTGTACCCCATCTTGTGTCCTCGCTACTTGCCCCTGAGGGAGACCCGGATGCACCAGACATCCCGACTCCGCGCTCTTACGCAGAGGCGATAGAGGGTCCCTACTCCTCTCAGTGGCAGGCAGCCATGGACGCAGAGATGGCTTCCTGGAAGTCCACAGGCACCTACGTTGACGAGGTTCCCCCACCTGGGGCGAACATCGTCAGTGGCATGTGGATTTTCAGGGTGAAGCGGCCGCCGGGTTCTCCGCCTGTCTTCAAGGCGCGTTACGTGGCTCGAGGCTTCAGTCAGCGAGAGGGAGTTGACTTCTTCCAGACCTTCTCCCCCACCCCGAAGATGACCACTCTTCGGGTGTTGCTGCATATTGCTGCTCACCGTGACTACGAGCTTCACTCTCTTGACTTCAGCACAGCTTTCTTGCAGGGCAGCCTGCACGAGGAGATCTGGCTGCGCCGCCCCCCGGGCTTCACTGGGTCGTTCCCTCCTGGCACCCAGTGGAGCCTCCGGCGGCCAGTCTACGGTCTCCGCCAGGCGCCACGTGAGTGGCACGACACACTGAGGACTACGCTTGCGGCTCTTGGGTTCGCACCTTCTACTGCTGACCCGTCGCTGTTTCTGCGCACCGACACTTCCCTGCCGCCGTTCTACATCCTCGTGTACGTCGACGACTTGGTTTTTGCCACTGCTGACACTAAGGCTCTCGCCCACGTGAAGTCGGAGCTGCAGAAGAGACACACGTCCACAAACTTGGGTGAGCTGCGCAGCTACCTTGGCTTGCAGATCACCCGAGACAGAGCACGTCGCACCATCACCTTGACTCAGTCACACATGGTGCAGCAGGTCCTTCAGCGCTTCGGCTTCACTTGGTCTTCAGCACAAGCCACTCCTCTGGCTACAGGTCACTCTCTCTCAGCTCCACCTTCGGACGAGTCCGTAGAGCCGAGTGGTCCTTACCCAGAGCTAGTTGGCTGCCTCATGTACCTGATGACTTGCACTCGACCTGACCTCGCGTACCCTCTTGGTCTTCTGGCTCGCTACGTGGCTCCTGGTCGGCACCGACCTGAGCACATGGCTGCTGCTAAGAGGGTACTGCGCTACTTGTGCAGCACATCAGGCATGGGGCTAGTGCTTGGAGGGACGAGCCCAGTTGTCCTCACTGGGCACTCAGACGCTTCTTGGGTTGACGACCAGGCTACTCAGCGGTCGTCACAGGGTTACACCTTCAGCCTTGGCTCTGGTTCAGTTTCGTGGCGTTCTACACGCTCGTCTTCAGTTCTCAGCTCCAGTTGTGAGGCTGAGATCTACGCCACAGCCATGGCTGCACAGGAGTTACGCTGGCTCACCTACCTGCTGACTGACTTGGGAGAGCAGCCTCGTTCTCCTCCAGTGCTGTACGTCGACAACAAGGCCGCCATTGCCTTGTGTGAGGAGCACAAACTGGAGCACAGAACGAAGCACATCGCTCTGCGTTACTTCCTGGCTCGAGAGTTGCAGCAGCGAGGTCAGCTTCGTCTTCGTCACGTGGCCACTTGGGCCAACACTGCTGATATATTCACCAAGGCACTCCCGTCTTGTGATCACCAGCGCTTTTGTACCCTGTTAGGCCTTGTGCCTACGTTTCCACACTTGTTGTAGTCTTTGCTTGTACGGTGATCTATATATATACCTGCATGCCTGCTTCTGCTAGGTAGACATCACTGTACTGTTATTGCTTCATATATATATCTCTGCATGTGAACTGACCTTGTGGCCCTTTGCTTGTGCTCGGAGTGTGTGGTGACGTTGTGATCCACCCTGAGCTTGCTTTGTTTCTCTTGACTGGTCGTGTGACCCCTTGTTCTCCCCCACTTTGCCTATGGGGGTGTGTCAAACATATGCTGCATATTGTCTAGGCTGTAGTGGGGTAGCCCATATGGGGTACAACCCAAATTAGGGTTTACTACTTGTACTCCTGCATGCTGCTAGTTCAACCATTCCTGCTGCTAGATTCTAACAACACCACACCAACCCAACCGACACAAGAAGCAAAGCGTAGTGATATTTTACGAAGGCAAAACGAACGAAGGGTAGGGTAGGGTAGGGTTTTTGGTGTGCTGCGTAGGGTTTACTTCTTGTTGAAGTGCTTGATGTCCTGCACTAACGAAGGCATCCGATTGAGGTTCTGACATTTCATTTCCGAAAGCAATGGCTGGGATGGAACGTTTACAGTTGGCTTTGAAAAAACCTGTGGAAACCTGTGAAAACAGATCTAGTCCGTACTAGGTAGTAGGTAGTACCGTACATAAGACAAGCTCGAGTATATACACGTGCGTGCAAAAACGCACAAGCACAGTGTTGGACTGAACTTCTGTTTCAGCGGACCTATAGGTGGACGGATGGTTGAACACTCCCTGACCCAGGAGATACGGAGGAGATGGCGTGAGGCGGCTGGCCTGGGTGGTCAGACTCGGCGGGTATTGCAGGATCAGACAGTGACAGACAGCAGACAAACCCAAGATGATCAGTACCGTCGCGGGCTGCGAATCTGTCTGCCGTGATCTGTCGCCGATATACGCCGAAGAGCGTCTAGAACAAGTCGGGAGGGATGATGACGTTGTTGATGCCTTGGACACAAATCAGATTGACAAACTCGCCCCCCCGATGTCGCTTCGGGTTACCACTGCCATCTGCGACGAAGTCGTTGCACCAGGAGGCCCGAGCGTCACGGTGCTGTTGAGCTCTGCTTTTTGCTTCACGATCATTACACCGTATACGGTGGGGAACTTCGAACCAGGCAGTAACTTCTGAAGGGAGGCGAACGGAATCTTCGAGATAATCATGTGGTAGTTTAGTAGCCGGACGAGCTTGGAACCGGAGAGCTGCGACTTGACGCGTATGGGGAGGGTGATGAAAGCATTGTCGTTGGGGACGATCAGGGTTACGGGCTGCGTGGGAATGTACCGCGCGAGGACGGGGTCTAAACCTGAATAGCAAGGGAGAAAATAACGAAGAAAATAATGAGTTTGCCGATAAGGGTTAAACAAAGAAGACGAAAAAAGGAAGTGGAAATATAAAGAGAAACTTAACGAGACGGGTGATGAGGCAGGCGGTCTGACGGAATGCAAGAGAGGACGTGCAAGGACGTTAGGGTTGAGAGGTTACCAGATGATCGGAAGAACGACAAGTACGTGTTGTACTTGCCCGTCGCCGTCAGCGCCGCTAAAGCCTTATTTAAATCGGCTCGTCCGTCCACCGCTGTAAACGCGCAGGCTACTGAGAGGAGAGCGAGAAGCGTGAGAACTCTTGCTACGACGTGCGTCATTGTGCGACGTAGGAATGAAAACGACCTAAGCAACGTGGGCCTTCGAAGCGTTTTTGTAGCGGAAGGATCGATAACGTGAGAAATGAATTCCTAGAAAGCATCGGCGATTCGTGCTCTGCTGGTGCGGGAAACATACATTGCCATTCTTGATTTGTTGGTGCGGTGCGGTGCGGATGATGTACTGTGCAGGTGCAGGAGTGTTCGAGCGAGTGCAAGGATCAGGGCGTTTTTCACTTTGCCAGGTTCGACAGGTGTTGATTTTGTCGAGCTGGACGCCCAGGGGCCTTCGCAAGTTTATCGCGAAGCGCGCCCACATAATCAGAGCTTGCTTTTCCAGGTGTTCTAATTTTTTTAATGATCCGGGTTTGGCGGCGTGTAACACGGCCGTGGAAGTTCGTGGACGAAGCTATAGGCCCAATTTCTACACCATACCGCATATTGTCCAGATAAACCATACAACTAAGGCTCATGATTAACCCTGACTTTCAGAATTCTCCAAAAAAACCTGTACTATACATGACATCATTGAACTACTCCAAGCCCCAATAGACATCAAACAAATTCAAGTCAGAAATTAGAGGAAGGCGCTGGCGAGGAGCATTAGACAACTGTGCTCTTTGTAACAGACAACAGTATGAACAAACACTATGAATAAAATAATACCAGAACCGAGTTTTTTAATAAACCCGTATAGCTGTTTATCGCAAACGAATGAAAAAATAACGTCAGGTTTTTTTTTCCCCAAAGAAACGCCTCGGTAAGTCGAGCTCAAACTGACACGAGCGTGGAATCGCGCGGTTGCGGATGGGAGACGGAAGGACGACGGACGGAGAGAGTCTTGACGATGTGGAGGAGCCATGGACGGGAGGTTGATAAACGCGACGTTTAGAATCTCCCTGTCCCGTGAACAGACGGAGGCGACGGCGCGGCTGGCATGGTTGGTCCGTGTGGGCGGGTTGAGAAGAATCAACGGTTGAAGACAGCAGACGATCTCATCAAGATCGAGAACGGGGAGACAATGGAATTACGTCACTCCGATCACGCCGAAACCAAAGCGGCGTTTAGAAGAAGACGTTGGGAGGGAGGATGACGTTGTTGGTGCCGTGTAGGCACAGCAGCATAAGCTTCGCCGCCGCCATGTCCCCCCGGGTTACCACTGCCATCTGCGACGGCATCGTCGCGCCCGGAGCGCCAAGAATCACGGTGTTCTTGAGCGCGGCTTTTTGCTTAACGAGCGTTACGCCGTACACGGTACGGAACTTCGAGCCGGGCTGCGCCATTTTGAGGAAGCCGGAGGGAAGCTTCTGGAGAATCATCTGGAACTCGAGGAGCTTAATGAGCTTGGAGCCGGATAGCTGCGCCTTGACGCGCATGGGGAGGGTAGCGAAAGCCTTGTCGTTGGGGACCAGCATGGTTACGGGCTGCGTCTGAATGTACCGCGCGAGGATGGGCTCGAAACCTGCATTAGGAAGGAGAAAATAGCGGGAGAGATGGAAAGAAAAGTTTGTTAATATAAATGACAAAAAATGACAACAAATAAAAACACAAAGCAGGCCAGGTAATGCAGCTGACACAATGACGGCGTTTACTGAGGATGTGCGTGGATTTAAGGGTCGAGAAATTACCAGATGATTGGAGGAGGGTCATGTACGTGTTGTACTCGCCCCACTTCTTCAGCGCCTCCTTAGCTTTCATCAAGTCGGCGTTTCCATCGACCACTATTGCGGCGCAGGACGAGACGAGAGCGAGAAGCGTGAGGACTCTTACTATGTGCGCCATTGTGCACGTAGGGATGAAGACGACCTAAGCAACGTCGTACTTTGACACGTTCAGATAACGGCAGGAACGGTTATTGAAGCTTTCAAGGGAGTCTCGGCGATTTTTGCTCTGCTGGTGTGGGTGATCAACTGCAGTGCTGGAGCGGAGAGATGAGCGGAGTGGAGAAGGGAATGGAGGTGGTAGGGATATGAAGAGGACAGGGAAGAGGCCCAAGAGGCGGGTGCGCGGAGGAGGGGGGGGACAGGGTAACAAGAAGGGACAGGGGCGCGGAAGTGGAGTTGGCGGGGAGGGGAAGATAAATTTCACTGCACAAAGGAGAAGGCGGAGGTTGTTGGGGAAGGAGGGGGAGAAGTGCACCTGACGTGGCTGGAGGATTGTGCCAGGGGGATCGACTGACTCACCTCACGCGGCATCAATCGAACAGCAGTTTGTCTGCTGCAAACGAATGCCAGAGTGGTCACCACACGACAAGACAGAGGTGTCCTGGACAGAACAGAACGACAGTCAAGCGCCAGCTGTTCCACGAGGGGCAATCGTTCAGATTTTTCTTCCCTTGTGGCTGGGCTTGCAGTTTGAGAAGCCCGTATTTAAGAGGGTGAATTCCCGAATCAACCATCGTTCCAACAATCTCACCAAATCAGGGGAGAGAGGCCGGTAACGCCTTCAAGTCGGAGTCAGTTCCGTGAGGAAAAAAAACCAACATCCTGGTACGTGTACCAAAACCATAAATTCTGTTTCTATGTTCCGAATACTGGAACACAAAAAAAAACAGAAAACTAAATATAGCCAACTGTGAACAGCTGGATTTGGTAGGTGTTCAAGGATCACGACAAACAAGGGGCTGTTAGAGCTTTCGCGAATGTGCTTCTTTCCGCAGCTGCGACTTTTGCGAATGTTTCGCCATTGGCATCAGGGATGGACGTCAGTTGGTGGGTCCGAACTCGTCGTGTGCAAGGTGTAACGGCAAAGCGACATGGCGACTCTTTCTCGTATGCGACAACGAATCTACTTTAGTACTTGACCTCGGCATAAGACGGGCTAGGGGCCCTATGTGGTTTGTCAGGGTGCGTGATCCGAAATTCACAATGTTTATATTCATAAATGTTTGATACTTGAAGTTGGATTCTATGAGTGAGCGATCATTGCAATCAAGTGATAAAATATGAATGGAAGCATGATAAAAGTAAATATTTAATCTTTTTTTTACAATATTCTATGGTGTTGGTGCCGAGGTTTTGCTAGAGTTGCGGTTGACGTAACATTCAGCAGGAAAATGGTTCACGTTAGCAGCTGGGGCTGGAAGATGAGTGGTGAACGCATCGTCAAGCCTAAGCGAAGGAGTTGGAAATTCCTTGTAATAGCATACGGATAGGTTGCTTGTCCATTATTTAACGGTAAGTTTGACTGGAAGTGTATAATCACATGGTATCGTATCAATTTACCTTGTCGCATCGCATGCACACGTTTCCGAGACCCCGTGATCCATGGACCAACAGCCCGTCACCGCGACCCGTATGCTGGAGGACGAAGAGTGGCGGCGCGGGTTCTCCTCTCCACACAAGCACACTCCGTATTGTGCCCTTGACTCACCCCTTCAGGACCGCTGCAGGAAAAGCAGGGCGCAGCATGGAGCACGCAGCACGAATACGCTCAGGCACCACAGCCACGCTTGCGACACGCGCAATCGAGGCGCTTTTTCACCGTCAAGGCCAAACGCGTTCAGCTAACCGATCAAGCGGTGCTCTCTCTCCAGCTCGTTGCTTACGCAGCTCTGCGCCTCGACTTGTGAACATCAGGTACAAATACACTCCTTGCCACCAGCATCGATTCATCCAGCAACCACCAACCGAGCCTAACAATCAAACTCCATTCAACAACTTCAACTCTTCGCCTTCGCTTTCCACCCGCCGCTTCTCGTCGACTTTGCAAATTAGACTCGGTCGCACCAGCCATACCCGTCAAGATGAATACTCTCCGCTTATCCCTCCTCGCGCTCTTCGCGGCGGCGCTAGTGATGCACATGCTGCCGGCGCGCGCGTCCGACGTCGAGTCGGCGATCGCCCACGACGTCGACGACGCTGACGACGACGTCGCAGACCGTCGCATCCTGGCCGGCGCGACGGGCACGTACAAGCCGAAGCACAAGAAGCGCCACAGCGCGGCCGGCGACGGCACCGGTTACTGCCCCTATGCCGGCAAGTCTGGCGTGTCGCCCAAGGAAGAGTACTGCGGCGGTGCGTGCTGCATTGTAAGTTTCATCGAGATGAGCCCACTACATTCCACGTCCCTTATTCCCCTGTCATTTGTACCATTTTCCTCGATTGCCTGTTAGTGTTTTCTGCACGACTCTACCATCGGTCTGCGTGTCCGTAGTGCTCGCTTTCCCACTCCCCATCCCCATACCCCTCGTGCTCCCCGATTCTGAGCCTATCGTGCCGCCGTGGCCATACGCAATGCGCGGCTCTTGCTCTAAACTTTTCACCTGCGCCCGTTTTCCTACCCTCCAAACACTCGCGTGTGCGCGCAGAGCCCCGAGTACCCGTGCTGCGGCGGCGACAAGTGCTGCAAGAAGGGCGGCTGCTGCCAGAAGAACGGCGTCTTCGTCTGCTGCAAGAGCTACTAGCTCCGCACCACCGTCGCCGCAAGCGCTGGGCTTTAGGCTCTCGGGCCTCGAGACTTTCGAGCCCGGCCTACTAACCTGTAGAAGGACGTGACCTTGTTTTAGGTGCTGGCTTGGCGCGTTGCAGCGTGACTTGAAGCCTTAGGTGCTCTTCTCGCTTGGTTTTGATGTAGTGCGAAATTTTCTAAAATGGAGGTAGATTAGACGTAGATTGCCTTGATGCCTTTGTGCGTTAGGTGGAGGTCCGTGATTGCATCGGATGTGTAGTTTGGCTGTGTATCTGGAATGAACTTTCACATTGGCCGTGTACTTCGTTTGTGGCTGAAGACTCAAGCTCATACAAGAACCAAGAGTGGGCCAAAGAGAGCTGTTTAAGTGTGCTATGCGAGGCGTAGCGAGATCGAAGGCCAATCCTCTCGCAATGTGAAAGGGACCTTAGTGAAGGCACATTTTGCTTTGACTCTGTAAGATCTGAGCTGTATCATGCGAATGATGGGATGTGCAATCTCATTATCCATGCTCGCTTGCTCCTGCTGTTGCCAACCTGTGGTGCTGCCCGTGCTGTCGTCCCAGCTGCAGGTGTTGCTGCCTCTAGGCTACCAATTCATGCTGCTTACCCGTTTCGAATGGAACCAGTACCTAAGGTCCTGCCACTACCGAGCCAAGCGCAGGCAAAATGACTCTTCACCGGCGCCCAATGGACAAGGATAGGCCAGATTTTATATTTGTTGCCGTAGAACCTACCAGGCCATAGTACCATGTAAGTAATCCGCTCTTGCGCCAATGATGATGGCATGCCTCCCATCCCATGTTGCCACTCACGTTTGGTGTCCTGATGCTGCCACATTTAGCCCGTATGCACTGAAGCCCGTTTAGTGCCACATAAACACACTAATTGATCGCAATGAGTGCCACCCTAAACAAAGCAGCAGCTCTTCTGATTTTGGTCAACATGCTGCCATTTATTTGACACATATTTTTATGACTGGAAGGGAATGTATTGTAAACACAGTAATGGATTTCTGACGGGGTCTCGAGCAAGGAACCCAATGCGGGTGCAAGCACGCATCTCTTTACAAGCACTCTCCTATGCTCTTGACTCGGCCCAGCAGGGTACAGTACAACTCCCTTGATTTTACACCGCGCTTCGGTACCTTCAACCCAATCTTCCCGTGTATGGGGCTGGAGAATAGACGGCTCTCATCGTGCGGACTCATGTTATCCAACGATGAAAAAGGGATCATCTTGGGATTGTAGTTGCACACTCCAGCGCTTGTTTGAGACGTCGCGACTCGCGACATATCTTTGCGACAAATTTGCGGCTGTGAACTGGGCCATCATCGCTCGTCTTTTCTCGAGGGAACACGGAAAATGTGATGCACGTGCCCCCGAAAGCAAGTTTGGTCAGGGTGGATCATTTCTTTTTGAATCACAGTTTCGACTCCCCACTCAATTCATGCCTTTCGCTGAGTCAGCATCACCGAACCGCAACGTCGCGTGAGATTATAGGAGAGATTTTGGAGCACAGCACAGGCTAGCATAGTGTAGTTGATACCAGAACAGAGCCATGCTGGCGGCACCGCAATCGAGGCGCCGTGTCATGTCACTCACGTGACGACAAGTCTAGTCGTGCTGATGAGACCTCTCCAAGACAGTTCGGTCGGTCGGTCAGGCAGGGTGCAGAAATGCGCCTCGTCAGAGAATGTTGCTAGTTCGGCACGAACACGTATGAGTGCGTCTGTTAATTACCAGCTTTCTGCATTAGACCATCCAGTCCAGTCTCAAGACAGATTCGAACTACAAGCTCTGTTACCCAGCGCCAACATCAATCGCGCTTTTTATTTCATCGAGCCTGTTGAGAGCCTATTCCGCCTTGCTTATTTAGTATCTGCCACACGAGCCGTACCCTCAAGTATGAACGCTCTCCGCTTCTCTCTCCTCGCGCTCCTCGCGGCGCTCCTCGTGCTGCACCTGTTGCCGCGTGCGACCACGTTCCCCGTCGAGTCGGCTATCACAAGCGGGGACCTCAGTTTCGACGACGCCGCCGGCGACGTCGCAAGCTTCCTCGGCGACGGCGCCAGCGATCTTCGCAATCTAGCCGGCAGTAGCAGCGGCTCGTCGATCGGCGTTGGCACGGACGGTGCGAAGTCTGGCAAGAAAGGCGGCTCGAAAAAGCGAAAGCCAAAGAAGCACGGCAAGGGTGCTTCCACGGCGGGCAATTTCGTATTCTGTCCGTACGCCAGCTAGTCCGTCGGACCGCCTAAACGCCGAGAAGTGCAGCGGCGCAGTTGCAATTTCGTCGAAATAGGCCCCGCTGCAGTGTTAGGCCCCGCTGTTAGAAAAATTGGTGTTCGTAGAATGCGTAGTTAATGCTGTGCATTAGTTGGTGACGTGTCAGCTCATGCATCGGTACACTTACCAGAGTTGTAAATAATTGCTGCATTCAGCTTTCATTTGTACGTGAGAATTTTCTGTCACCGTGTAATCAAGTTGGTTATGAATAATAACCAATCAACCTCTATATTGAGGCACGATACCAGTACATGCCCAGCGCCCCTTCTACAAAAACTTTTGGCTGCCTGAATGAGCGCCTGAGGCCACCCGGAGAGGCCCTGAGCCATGCCGTCTGCCGTCCACTTCATGGCCTTGGGCTTCACCTCTAGATCCCTCTCCCTGTCCCACATCCTCCATCCCGCCTCCCCTCCTCTTCCTCCCTCACTCTCCCCCTTCCCCTTCCCCTTTCCCGCACCCTCCCCTTCTACAAAAACTTTCGGCTGCCCGTCTGTGCGCCCGAGAACCGCCCTGAGAGGCCCTGAGCCATGCCGTCTGCCGTCCACTTCATGGCCTTGGGTTTCACCTCTAGATCCCTCTCCCTGTCCCACATCCTCCATCCCGCCTCCCCTCCTCCCCCTCTCTCACTCCCCCCCCTTCCCTTCCCCACGCCCTCCCCTTTCCCCTTCCCCTTCTCCTTCCCCTTGCTCTTTTTCTTGCTCTCTTCAATAAGTTTCTTCCGGTGCTGCTCCACCAATGAGACCGCTTGCTTCTGGGCGGCAAGGTTGTCCACTAGTGCCGCCGTGCGCTTGTCCTGTAGTGACTGCAGGGCGGCTGCTGAGTCAGCAGAAGGGCCCTCAAGGGCATTAGCAGCAGAGGAATATGCCTCCAGGTGCCTGCGTGTAGGTTTCAGTCGAACCAGTCGGGGTTGGGGCATTGCAGGGTGGGGAAAAGGGGGCATCAGCAGCAGAGGAACAAGCCTCCGGGGCTGTAAAGCGGGTTTAGTCAGAATCGGTTGGGGGAGTTGGGGCATAGCAGGGAGGGGAAAGAGGGGAATGGCAGTTTGGGAACATGGCGGCAGGTGTCCGGGTATGACTCAAGCTGGGGTTGTGGATGGGGGAAAATTGTGGCCCTGGACTGGTTATTGGTCGCTGGCCCTGGCAGGCTGCAACTGAGTCTAGGATCCTGCAGGCGTGCAAGACAATGGTGGGGGCTGGGTCGAGATCTGCAGGGAGCAAGAGTGAGGGGATTTGTGGCTGTGCATGTGGCAGGCCGGAGTGTGCGTGTGAGGGGGAGGTGAGGCCGGGCAGAGCAGGGCATGAGATGGGAGCATGCCGTGAGTCGCGTCCAGACACATGAGCTATCTGCCCTTTCATCTAATCTGCCTGTGCTCAGCCCTTCCCATTAGGTTGCAGGGCAGAAAATTGCAGAAAAAATGAGAGGTAAAACAGGGATGCAGAGTTGTGCGGAGTGGTGAGGCAAGCAACCTAAAGCTCACTGCTGTCTGTTCATGCTGACGAGTGAGGAGTGGATGAGGCTGTCAGGAGTTGCGTGTGTGAGGCAAGCAAACGAGCGCTCACTGTTGCTTGGCTCTGGCAGCTCGCTGCTCGGGGTTGTCGGTCCATGCTGACGTGTCGCCCCGCCCCACCTTGTCACTGCGACTGAAAAACGTGTTGGTCTGAGCTGGCGGGCGCGCCTGGAAGGGCATGGACGGGGGGAGATGGAAGGGGGCAGCGTTTGGGAGAAGGGGCAGGGAGAGAGAAAGGAAAGGAAATGGAGCAGACTTTTGAGTCGACTCAGAAATGGAGCAGAGGGTAGGCATGAGGCCACTTCGGCACACTAAAGAGTTGGGGAGGGGTGCGAGGAAGGCGGTTCCATGATGCCACACACTAATGAGTGCGATGCAAATTCTGCAGCTGAACACGCACGACCATGTGCTTCACAAGGTGCACGTTGACTCATTCAAACCCTCTACCCGCAACCACCATGCAAACACGGCCACGACCAGAGCGAACCAAAGTTCAAATGGCTCACAGGATATCCATCCCAAGACTAAGTAGCCACCACCACATGCCAGACTAACCCAACCCTTCCCCAACTCCTGTACTGTCGAGGTTCAGGGTTTTCTTCACCTGTGATTTGATTTGATTTGATTGGAGGACCTTGTGCTTGCTTGTCCAGTGTGCCATTGTTACGAGGCGACTTTGAGTCGACTCAAAAGGCACCTGGTGATTGTCCAGTGTCACCAGACCACACACCAATCCGTGGCTCGGAGAATCCCGTGCCTGCACATGCAATCCGATTTGCTTCTGCCATGGCACGCCACGCCACACCCACCTGTCGTTCCGGAGGCAGCTCCGTCATCCATGTCTCACACTTCACACAACATCACGCTGCACCACACCACACCACACCACACCTGACTACACCACATCTGACTACGCCACACCTGACTACGCCACACCTGACCACACCACACCCCACCTGCCGTTCAGTTGGCAGCTCCGTCATCCACGTCTCGTGCTCCACACCACATCACACCGCACCATGCCGAACCACGCCACACCACACCCACCTGTCGTTCAGGAGGCAGCTCCGTCATCCATGACTCGCGCTCCACACCCTCCCACCTGTCTCGAGGGTCTTCGCTCATAGTGGAAGAGCAGCAAACATGTTTCGGCTTACGGGGATCATACCCGCTTAGCCTTCATCAGTGTGACTCAGATCCACAAAAGAGAAAGAGTTCGGACAGAAGCAAGCTAAGTAGCTAGCAAAATGCCCTCGAGATCTACATATGTACAGTCGACTACCCAGAGTGACATGCACTCGGCCAACAAAGCAAATGGGGTACACCCAGGGTGCAAAGTCAGCCTTCGAGAAAAGTCTTCGTCAACCAATTCGTTGATGTAACCGCGCGCGCACCAGTAACTTTTGCAAGTTACACGCACACTTCCAAGCTGTAATAATCCTCTCCGTATGAAATCCGCGAGCAGTGAGGTGCATTTTGAGGCGCCTCAAAAGGACCCCCAGCCTGAGGCGAACTGTCACCGGAGTGAACAGAACCTTCAAGACCAGGGGTCCGCGTTGGGGGAGAGGGATGAGCTTGTGAGCTTGGCGCGCAGCAGTAGTCTCCAAAAGGAGAGGGCGGTTTCGGAAGAACACACTCCGAAAAATGGGCAGAAGAAAGTCCCCAGGATAACCGCGACGTCTAAGCCGATGGAAAAATTCGTGCTTAGAGGCTAGGAAAGCTTTGGCAGATGTCGAGCGTAACAGGTACCGTCTCAGTTCTGCAAGGATGAAGCTAACCTTGCAGTGTCGCGGGTGGTAAGAAGAAAACGGCAGGTACAGGTAACTATTCATGGGTTACTGAAATGTCTTCAGATCCAGGTTACCCTTCTCGGCAAAACGTGGTCCCTTGAAGATGACCATATCAAGAAAGTCAGCCGAGGAGTCCGAGATGTGCCACGTCAACTTGATGTTGGGATCCAAACCGTTGAAAGTGCTGAGATAGCACTCCAACTCACTCCGAGAACCTGGCCAAACAATGAAGCCATCATCGATGTATCTCACGTGGCACAACGGCTGCGTCCCGGACCACCTGTGTTTCAGCACCTCGTCCAGACGGCTCATAAACAGCACCGCGAAACACACTGCTGCAGGAGTTCCCATAGCAGTTCCTTGTCGCTGTAAGTACAACTGGCCGTCGAACTCAACAACAGAGTTCATCATCACCCACTTCAGCAAGGCGATGACCGGGAGGT
This sequence comes from Closterium sp. Yama58-4, assembly GCA_947470075.1. Taxonomy (NCBI): domain Eukaryota; kingdom Viridiplantae; phylum Streptophyta; class Zygnematophyceae; order Desmidiales; family Closteriaceae; genus Closterium; species Closterium sp. Yama58-4. The sequence goes on from CANIUD010000734.1 coordinate 1,438,844, forward strand.
GATTATGGTACTTCCCACTCTGAAGAATGCTACTCACTGCGTCGATACCTCTCTGAAGTGGAATGCTGGGGTAGAGAGCAGTAACGTCGTAGGTGGCTAGGAAGATCCCTTTCGGGAAGGCGGTTTCTTCCAGTTTCAAGAGTAGCGAGAGGGAATCACGGAGGTATGTCTGCTGCTGCAGTACCCACGGTCGTAGTTCAGCATCGAGCCAACGGCTAACGTTCGAAGTCACCCATGAGTGTGAGGCGGCGATCGGGCGCCCCACAAGCTTCTTCTTATGCAGCTTCGGCAAGATGTAGAAGGCCGCGGGCTTCCACCCTCCAGGCGGCTGGTTGAAAAAATACTTCCACAAAGTTTCGGGAAGAGCAGGGCCCCAAACGCTGTGCAGTTCACGTAGCTTCCGGTAGACATCGGCGGTAGGATCGTGAGAGAGCAGAGAGTAAGTCGTGCTGTCACCAAGGTGCTCCATGCACAACCGAATGTAATGTCCCCGATCCATCACGGTAATCCCAACATTCTTGTCAGCCGGTTTAATCACCACGTCTCGATCCGCAGCGATGGTGCGCAACGCCTTCCTAACGCCAGCTGAAAGATTCCGACGTCGGTCAGGCTGAGATGCCTTCAACAAGACGGACAAGTCAGAAGACGAGTCCTTGAAGACCTGCTCCGGAATCACCATCCGATCGAGCAGCCACGTCGGGTTACGCACACGAAACCGCGAATCCCTAAGTGGACCGTCCGCATCCTTGAAGAAAAAATGTAACGAGATCTGCCGGAAAAGCTGATCGAGCTCAATTCCGGCCGAAAGGGAAACGGTGGGCGTGGGGATGAACTTCAAACCCAACCCCAGCGCTGTCTTCTCATCCGAAGATAAGATTTTAGCGCTAAGGTTGTGTACTCCGCGGTTTTGGACGCGCAACGCAGCTTGCCGAGGCGTCAGCCGTCCAAACCAACGGAGAGCCAGCTCATGGCTGGTTAGTTCTTCTTGCGCGGCCCTTTTTCGGGGCCGCCTCCGCCGTTTTTTGGTCCCTTGGCCGCATCAGATTTGACAGGGCCTCCCGCCTGCTTGTCTTTGTCGGTGCCGGAATTCTGCTTCTGATTCTTTTTCTTCCCACCCCGCTTCCTCCTCGGCTTCGATCCAGCAGGTGCAGCGTTGCCATTCTCCTGACTTTTCTGCTTTCCCGCCGTATTCTTCTGCTTCGGATTGGCAGCAGTGGCCTGCGCAGGGTCTTGTTCCTTAAGAGAGAGATTCTTCTGCAGTTTCTTCGTAAGACTGGCCTCAACCTTCGCAGTAATTTCCTTGCGAAGCTTGTCTTCAATCTTCTTAACATGCTTCGCGAGAATCTCCTCTAACGCAGGTTCTAGCTCCATCTCCTGCACCTCCTCAGACGCAGCAGCTTTCTTCAAATCCTCGGCGGCTTTCTTGCGTTGTCTATCCAGCTCCCGGATGGTAAGTTCATCCTTGGCAGCAGCGATGTCGGCTTGGGCTTTCTCTATGCAGAATCCTTTGAGTAGACGAAACTTCTCCTTGGCAGCGTCAGACACCACCAGGTCCGGATCCGCACTCAGCCCCTGTATGTAATCCTCCATCCTTGTCGCCAGAGCAGTGATACGCGAGTTAGCCGCCTTCGCGATCTCCTCAACCTCCAGTGCTTTCGAGGCGATAAACTCTGCCTGGATCCGCTTCTGATTCTGCAGATGGATTTCAGCAACGGACGCCTTAGCTTTCTCCCTGACAGAGTCAATGTTAGTCTGGAAATCGACAGCTTTAGTACGGATGCTATGCAGAATCGTGCCTTCAGCATCGAGTTCCATCATCTTCTTAAGCTTGCTTTTCGCCTTAAGCAGCTTCTTGAAATCGTCCCGGAAATCTCTCACTGCTTCCGCAAGCCATCCCTTGAAAGGATCCTGGATGGGAGTCGCACCAGTGGATTCCGCCATGACGGTAGGACGAATTCGAGAAGGTCCAGCGGGAGGATCACGCGGTTGCTCACTTCGTAGAATCGGTTCGTAGGTTAACGCCAGCTGCGGAAATTTGTTGCCGGTCTGCTGCTGCCCGGAAGCCTTTCGAGCAGAACGCGACTTGTTTCCACTCCTACGTTGCCTCTTCAACGAGTTGCGTTCTTCAGAATCGGCGTCTTCCTCTTCAGATGGAAACCATTCAGTGTCCCAAGGGTCTTCGCTCATAGTGGAAGAGCAGCAATTCTAAAGAGTGGCGCTTAAAGCAACAAAAGGAAACGAAACTGAAAAAATCTTTCCTGGAAAAACGATCAGTAGAAACCGTAAAACCCCTTCGCTAAAGAGAATCCTTACAGCACAAACATGTTTCGGCTTACGGGGATCATACCCGCTTAGCCTTCATCAGTGTGACTCAGATCCACAAAAGAGAAAGAGTTCGGACAGAAGCAAGCTAAGTAGCTAGCAAAATGCCCTCGAGATCTACATATGTACAGTCGACTACCCAGAGTGACATGCACTCGGCCAACAAAGCAAATGGGGTACACCCAGGGTGCAAAGTCAGCCTTCGAGAAAAGTCTTCGTCAACCAATTCGTTGATGTAGCCGCGCGCGCACCAGTAACTTTTGCAAGTTACACGCACACTTCCAAGCTGTAATAATCCTCTCCGTATGAAATCCGCGAGCAGTGAGGTGCATTTTGAGGCGCCTCAAAATGCACCTCACAGCTCCGTCATCCATGACTCGCGCTCCACACCCTCCCACCTGTCTCGCACTCTCACCGCCCACCTGTCCCTGGGGCGGCAGCTTGACACACCACACCACACCACACCACACCACACCACACCTGACCACACAAACCTGTCGTTCAGGTGGCAGCTCCGTCATCCATGTCTCGCGCTCCACGCCCTCCCTCTTCGACGTCCCCAGCAGCTCGTCATCCCCGGGCAGGGCCTCGCCTGGTGGTCAAGGGCAGTCAAGCGCAGTCAAGGGTGATCAAAGGTGGTCAAGTAGAAAGGAGTTAAAGGCGAAGGTGTTATGCTTGCTAAACCCCAGCAGCTCGCCATCCCCTGGCAGGGCCTCGCCTGGTGCATGTGCAGTCAAGGGTGGTCAACGGTGGAAGGGTTAAGGAGTCAGATAGGGAGGAGTTAAGGCTGGAAGGGTTGCGCGCACTTGACCCCCCCTCTCTCCCCTCTCTCCGGCCTCGCCTGGTGAATGCAAGTATAGTCAACAGCAGTCAACGGTGGTCACGGGTGGTCACTGGTGGTCACGGGTGGTCACGCTTGCTTGGTCACGGGTGATTACGGGTAATCACGCTTGCTTGGTCACGGGTGATTACGGGTGGTCACGCTTGCTTGGTCACGGGTGATTACGGGTGGTCACGCTTGCTTGGTCACGGGTGATTACGGGTGGTCACGCTTGCTTGGTCACGGGTGATTACAGGTGGTCACGCTTGCTTGGTCACGGGTGATTACGGGTGGTCACGCTTGCTTGGTCACGGGTGATTACGGGTGGTCACGCTTGCTTGGTCACGGGTGATTACGGGTGGTCACGCTTGCATGGTCACGGGTGATTACGGGTGGTCACGCTTGGTCTGAGCCTGCGCCACTCCGCCGCCTTCCTCCTCGCCCTGAGCTCCGCCTGAGGGGATGGAAAAACCTGCCCTGCCCTTCTCCCCACCTCCCCCACCTCCCCTTTTCGCCTCCCCTTCCCTTCCTTGCCCCCCCCCCCCACCCACCTCTGAGCTTGCGCCACTCAGCCGCCTCCCTCAGAGCCTTTAGCTCCGCCCTTTGCTTCCCCCCTTTCCGCTCTCCCCCCCCACCCACCTCTGAGCTTGCGCCACTCAGCCGCCTCCCTCAGCGCCCTCAGCTCCACCTGAAGGGGAAAGGGGGAAGACGACACAAGACGAGGGTTTCAGTTGACGAGAGAGGGAGATGGGAAGTGGGAGATACAAAGGGACGTGACAAAGAGCCGTGGGATTGGCATGGCACCATGGAGACGTTGTCCCATTCCCCCCGTTCCCACACTCCATACGAGCTGGTTTTTGAGAATTCTCTAAAATCCCCATTGCCCCACTCTACCCATCCCCCATTCCCTTGCCCCCCAGGTATCATTTTTCCAAGACTACATCTCAGCACATGCATCGCTCCCAAACCGCACCACACACATCCTACTTTTATCCCACCAATTGCATCCCTAAGATCCCACCAACAACATCCTTCATATCCCACCAATGCTCATATCTCTCCCAAAAACCCTCCAATCCCCCACGCCCGCCCTCTCACCTCCATGGCCTTCCGTTCTTCCCTGGCTGCAATTTCCGCATCCACCACTGACCTCTGCACTCCTTCAACTCGCCACACCCCAGTGCCCTTTCTCCTCATACACCAAATGACACCATATGCCTCCAGAATACACCTCCAGTCCCCCATGCCCTCCAATCCCCCATGCCCTCTCACCTCCATGGCCTTTCGCTCTTCCCTGGCTACAATCTCCGCATCCACCACTGACCTCTGCACTCGTTCACCTCGCCATACCCCAGTGCCCTTTCTCCTCATACACCAGATCACCCCATATGCCACCAGAGAACCCCTCCAATCCTGCATGCCCTCCCTCTCACCTCCATGGCCTTTCGCTCTTCCCTGGCTGCAATCTCCGCATCCACCACTGACCTCTGCACTCCTTCAACTCGCCACACCCCAGTGCCCTTTCTCCTCATACACCAGATCACCCCATATGCCACCAGAGTACCCCTCCAATCCCCCATGCCCTCCAATCCCCCGTAGCCTCTCACCTCCATGGCCTTCCGTTCTTCCCTGGCTGCAATCTCCGCATCCACCACTGACCTCTGCACTCGTTCACCTCGCCACACCCCAGTGTCCTTTCTCCTCATACACCAAATGACACCATATGCCTCCAGAATACCCCTCCAATCCCCCATGCCCTCTCTCTCACCTCCATGGCCTTGCGTTCTTCCCTGGCTGCAATCTCCGCATCCACCACTGACCTCTGCATATTCAGCCATGCACAGCCATGCATGCATTCATGCATGCACACACAAACACACGTCACACATGCGCACACATGCACACACACATGCGCACACACATGCGCACACGCATGCACACACACATGCGCACACATGCACACACATGCACACACACATGCGCACACATGTGCATACACGTACACCCCGCATCCATCAGAATTGATGGGAGTAGGATGCTTACGCACATGCATATGCATACATCCATGCAGGGATAGAAGCTTGCAGACATCAAAAGCATGCAGGGAGCAGGAAAATGGGCATGCATACGATATGAATTGTTCATTTGCAGGGAGACAAACATATGCATACACATGCGTACGACTGCACGCATGTCTGGTGGCACACCACACCATAGGGCTAAACAAGTTCAAGAGCAGCGCACCTTACTGGGGTTTAGAGTCACTGATCTTCAGAAACACAAACGATGGGCGCAAGCAACAACTCTAGCGTTCTAGCGTTTGAAGCGCACATCACATGCACAGCTGCACACATCACCCCCACTCATGCGTTCAAGAGCATCATCCCACCTTGGTGGGATCTTTGAGTCGGTCCACTGCATCGTTCAGCCGCAGACACAGACACATATGTACGCACAGGCAAACGCCTTACCTCTTGACTTGGACGCTTAAAGGGCTGTCAAGAGCATCATCACACCTTGGTGGGGTCGTTGAGCCTCAGAGGCACTGAGTAGTACCTTGGTGCGCACATCACGTGCACAGCTGCACACATCCCTTCCACTCGTGCGTTCAAGAGTCATCCCACCTTTGTCGGGTCCTTGAGTCGGTTCACTGCATCGTTGAGCCGCAGAAACGCCTCCTGAGCGCGCGGGTGGCTGCACTTGTCTGGATGCACCAGGAGCGACGCCTTCCAGTACCTGTGTGCAGTGGGGGGGAGAGATGGAGGGGCGTTTCGGATTCATGCTGTGGGATGGAGATGGCGTGAGGGTGATTCATGACGCCTCCTGCGCACGCGGGTGGCTGCACTTGTCCGGATGCACCAGCAGGGATGCTTTCCAGTAGCTGTGTGGAGTGGGGTAGAGATGCAAGGGTGTGAAAGATTCATGCTGTGGAATGGAGTGGGTAAATCACGGCACCTCCCGTGCACGCGGGTGGCTGCACTTGTCTGGATGCACCAGCAGGGATGCCTTTCAATAACTGGTAAAAGGGCATGGCATGGTAGGGAGAACGGAAATGGGATTGTGGTTTCGATTGAAGCAACGCCGCCTTCCAGTATCTGAGACAGATTGTTCGAACGGGACGAGGATAGACTCGGGGTTTTGAGTGCGAGAGAAATGTAGGTGCTTCAGGAAGGGACTGGAGGTAGAGAGATGTCGGTGGGAAGGAAACAGCTTCGGTAAGAAGGAGCAGGAACGGAGCAAGAAAGGAGCAAGAAGGAAGCAAGAAAGGAGCAAGAAGGAAGCAAGAAAGGAGCAAGAAGGAAGCAAGAAAGGAGCAAGAAAGGAGCAAGAGGGAAGCAAGAAAGGAGCAAGAAGGAAGCAAGAAAGGAGCAAGAAGGAAGCAAGAAAGGAGCAAGAAGGAAGCAAGAAAGGAGCAAAAAAGGAGCAAGAAGGAAGCAAGAAAGGAGCAAGAAGGAAGCAAGAAAGGAGCAAAACAGGAGGCAAAGAGAGACGCAGAAGGGAACACATGGCAACTGGCGGGCTTGCAGTAGCTAACTCCTCCATGAAAGGTGGATCCACATTCACGATTCCCCCCTCTACCAGGAATCCCCCCACTACCAGGAATCCCCCCTGTACCAGGAATCCCCCCCCTACCAGGAATCCCCCCCCTACCAGGAATCCCCCCTCTACCAGGAATCCCCCCCCTACCAGGAATCCCCCCCCTACCAGGAATCCCCCCTCTACCAGGAATCCCCCCCCTACCAGGAATCCCCCCCCTACCAGGAATCCCCCCCCTACCAGGAATCCCCCCCCTACCAGGAATCCCCCCCCTACCAGGAATCCCCCCCCTACCAGGAATCCCCCCCCTACCAGGAATCCCCCCTCTACCAGGAATCCCCCCCCTACCAGGAATCCCCCCCCTACCAGGAATCCCCCCCCTACCAGGAATCCCCCCCCTACCAGGAATCCCCCCCCTACCAGGAATCCCCCCCCTACCGGGAATCCCCCCCCTACCACAGGAATCCCCCCTCCAACACCTCCTCTCCTCCTCCATCCTCCATCCCCCCCCTCCCGCCCCCTCCCCATCCTCACCGCTTCTTGATCTCGCCGTCGCCAGCAGCAGGCGTGACCCCCAAGATAGCGTACGCGGTGAGCTCGGGGTCCAGAATGCGCTCCACCTGAAGGGGGAGGGCGAGAAGGGCATGTGAGTGGGAGGGCAAGCGTGACTGTGAGCAGCAGGCGTCACCCCCAAGATAGCATACGCGGTCAGCTCCGGATCAAGAATGCGTTCCACCTGGGGGGGGGGGGGGGGGGGGGTGGAAGGCATGAGCGCAGGAGGGGAGAAGTTGATGGAAACACGGCGCCCCTGCCAGCGTGCAACGCGCAGCAGCAGGCGTCACCCCCAAGACAGCGTACGCGGCAGGCATGCAGTGCATGGCAGCAGCTGCCAGCAGCAGGCGTGACCCCCACGACAGCGTACGCGGTCAGCTCCGGGTCGAGAATGCGCTCCACCTGAGATTGGGGTGAGGAGGGAGGAGGGTATTTGTGAGCATGATATGGTGAAGTGCCGTGCAGGCAACATGGAGCAGCAGCCGCCACCCCCAACCCAAGATAGCATACGGGGTGAGCTCGGGGTCCAGAATGCGCTCCACCTGAAGGGGGGGAGGGGGGGAGGTGGGAAGGGGGAAGAACACGATGCAGGCGATGAAGAGTAGGCAGGCATGCAGTGGCTGGCAGCAGCATCAGGCGCCACCCTCACGATAGCGTACGTGGTGAGCTCGGGGTCCAGAATGCGCTCCACCTGAAGGGGGAGGGCGAGAAGGGCATGTGAGTGGGTGGGCAAGCGTGACTGTGAGCAGCAGGCGCCACCCCCACGATAGCATACGCGGTGAGCTCCGGGTCCAAAATGCGCTCCACCTGGGGGGGGGAGAGGGGGGTTGGGTGTTGAGGGGGGAAGAACACAATCCAGGCGATGGCGAGCAGGCAGGCATGCAATGCAGGCAGCAGTAGCGGTCACCCCCGCGATGGCGTATGTGGTGAGCTTGGGGTTGAGAATGCGCTGCACCTGTGTGATGGGGGTTGTGTTGTGAGGTAGGCATGTGAGTAGGAGGGCACGCGTGAACATGATACGTTGGAGAGCAGGCAGGCATGCAGTGGCTGGCAGCAGTGGCGGTCACCCCCGCGATGGCATATGCAGTCAGCTCGGGGTCCAGAATGCGCTCCACCTGGGGGGAGGGGGTGGGAGGGGGGGGAGAGGGGGGAGGAGGGGAAGCACAATCCAGGCGATGAAGGGGAGGCGTGCAAGCAGCAGGCAAGCAGTACGTGTAAGCCATGCTAGCAGCAACAGCAATCACCCCCACAATGGCGTACGCGGTAAGCTCGGGGTCCAGAATGCGCTCCACCTGGGGGGGAGGGGGGGAGGTGGGAAGGCATGAGCGCAGGAGGGGAGAAGTTGATGGAAATACGGCGCCCCTGCCAGCGTGCAACGCGCAGCAGCAGCGGTGACCCCCACAATAGCGTACGCCATCAGGTCCGGTCCAGAATTTGCTCCACCTGTGTGGTGGGGGTGTGCGTGAGGTAAACAGTGAGAGGAGGAGAGAAGATGATGGGATGGGAATACGCGAGCAGCATACGATGGGGCAGGCACGCACGCACGCACACAGGACAGGCACACAGGCAGTGCACGGCAGCAGGCGTCACCCCCACGATGGCATACGCAGTCAGCTCCGGGTGAAGAGACAGTAGGAGGGGAGGCGGAACACATGATGTGATGGCCGGCAGGCAGTGCACACGCCTCCTATTCCCCACTCCACTCACTACCCCCCTTGCCACACCTCCTCGTATTTCTCCGCCTGGGTCGCGTTGGCCGCCTCAGCAGCCAGAGCAGGGGGTATGGGCCTCCCTCTCGCCACCACACCTATCCCTCACCCTCCTCACTCCACTCAATACCCCCCCCTCCCCCCTCTCACCTCCTCGTATTTCTCCGCCTGAGTCGCGTTGGCCGCCTCAGCAGCCAGGATGGGTGGCATGGGACCCCTCTTGCCCCCCCCCTCCCCACCTTTCCTCAGTTCCTATTCCCCACCCCACTCACTATCCCCCTTACATGCCCTCACCTCCTCGTATTTCTCCGCCTGAGTCGCGTTGGCCGCTTCCGCAGCCAGGGCAGGGGGCATGGGGCCCACAAAAGGGCTGTCTTGCAATGCTTGCTCCGCCTCCCTGCAGTGATTGGGTGGTGGGGAAAGGATAGGGGGAAGATAGGGGGAATAGAGGGGCAATGTTGGCTGTTGGGTTTGGAAGCGCCTCAGCAGCCAGGGCGGGGGGCTTGGGGCCCACAAAGGGGCTGTCTTGCAATGCTTGCTCCGCGTCCCTGCAACCACGGGAGGGGGGGGCGCAGTGGCATGATGGGGGTATGCTGTTGGTTGTTGGTGGTGAGAGCGCCTCTGCAGCCACGGTGAGCGGCATGGGGCCCACAAAGGAACTGTCTTGCAATGCTTGCTCCGCCTCCCTGATGATGGGGATGACGAGAAGATGGGGAGACGATGTTGGCTGTTGGTGGTGAGAGCGCCTCTGCAGCCACGGTGAGCGGCATGGGGCCCACAAAGGGGAATGTTTCGCAGTATCTGCTCCGCCTCCTTGCAGTGATTGGGAGCGGAAGACGATGGTCTGAGGATTTTGGGACGATGTTGGTTGATGGGGGGTGAACGCGCCTCAGCAGCCAGGAAGGGAGGCATGGGGCCCACGAAGGGGCTGTTTTGCAATGCTTGCTCCGCTTCACTGCAACCACGGGGAATGGTGGGGAATGGTGGGGAATGATGGGCGTAGGATAGGGGGCAATTGTTGCGAGTGCAACAGGCACCTCAGCAGCCAGGAAGGGAGGCATGGGGCCAACAAAGGGGCTCTCCTGCACCGCCTGCTCGGCCTACCTGCAGTGATTGCGATGAGATGCAGTGAGGGGGATGATGGGGGATGATGGGGATGGGTGGGGTACGGTCGGGGATGGTGGAGAATGATGGGGGATGGTGGGGGATGTTGGCGGGGTTATTGAGGATCGATGGGCGCGTGATTCAGGATTGATGATGGGGACTACACCCTGTGCACCCACGCCCACACCCCGCCCCTCGCCCCCCCACTCACTGCATCTCCTTCACGGCGCGGGTGAGTGACGCTGCAGCTGCAGCTGCACCTATCCGTGTGCTCTCCCTGCGATATAACGCCCACACCCCCCATTCCCCATCCCCTCCCCCCACCACTCCCTCCATTTCCTCCACGGCGCGAGTGAGCAACACTGCAGCCACCAACTGCGCTGCTGTGGGCATGGCCCCTCACTGCACCCACCCTTTCCCTCTGCATGCACCCACGCCCAACCCCCAACACCCGCCCCTCTCACTGCACATCCCTCCCACCACTCACTCCATCTCCTCCACGGTGCGGGTGAGCGACGCTGCAGCCGCCAGCTGCACCCACGCTCAACCCCTCTACACCCCTCTCCACCCCTTCCCCCCCTTCTTTCCCTCCCCTCCCCCCCAACACTCACTTCATTTCCTCCACGGCGCGGGTGAGCGACGCTGCAGCTGCCAGCTGCGCTGCTGTGGGCATGGCGGGGCCAATGCACCTGCAGGGAGAGCGGGGAAAAGAGGGGGAAGTGGGGGGGTAAATGGGGGCAACATGTCAGGACTGGGAAGACCAACTGCGCTGCTGTGGGCATGGCGGGGCCGATGCACCTGCAGGGAGAGCGGGGAAAAGAGGGGGAAGTGGGGGGGTAAATGGGGGCAACATGTCAGGACTGGGAAGACCAACTGCGCTACTGTGGGCATGGCGGGGCCGATGCACCTGCAGGGAGAGCGGGGAAAAGAGGGGGAAGTGGGGGGGTAAATGGGGGCAACATGTCAGGACTGGGAAGACCAACTGCGCTGCTGTGGGCATGGCGGGGCCCATGCACCTGCAGGGGGAGAGAGAGGGGAGGGGGAATGGGGGGAGGGGGGACAATGGGGGGGGACGTGTGAGGACTCAGACGACCACCACCTGCGCTGCTGTGGGCATGGCGGGGCCCATGCACCTGCAGGGGACCGGGGGAGTTGGAAGGAGCTGGGGGGAGTTGGGGAGGACTTGGGGGGAGTTGAATAAAATGCGAGCATATTGGGGGAATACTATGGGGATACCGGGGGAACGTGTCAGAAGACCCTGCGCTGCTGTGGTCATGGCAGGGCCGGTGCTGCTGCAGGGGGAGAGAGAAGCGGGGTGAAATGGAGGGAGGGGGGGTATTGGGGGGAAAACATGTAAGGACCATCTGTACTGCTGCAAGCATGGCCTGGCCCATGGTGGTAGGGGGGTATTGGGAAAGGGAGGGGGGTTGAGGAGGGGGGGTTTGGGGGGAATTGGGAATGCTCCTTGAGGAGGGGGGAGGGGGCGCGTGTGCAGGGGGGGAGGAGGTTGCGCGTGCAGAGGGGGGTGCATAACCCTCCGTGCAGAAGGAGGGGGGCTGCTATGCAAACAAGTGAAGAGTGGTACAGGGAGGTGAGGGAGACGAGGGCGAGAGGGAGCGGATGGTGTGGAGGGCGGGTTCCACACGTGGTGTGGGGCAGAGGGGGCACACAGGCACCGCTGCAATGAACCAACCACGGCAAAGCCCCGCTCCCCCTCCAAGCACACACCCGCGCTCCACTAAAACGCCCCAATTCCTTCCCATGCCCATCTTCCCATCTCTCTTCCCGCAAATGCCCCTCTTAAGCTCTTTTCCCCATCGACTACTGCTCACCGTTTTCTCCTCGCCGCCTCTGCTGCCTCCCCCTCCTCGCCCTCACCCCTCCCTCTCCCTCCTCTCCCCACTCCGCCCTCCGCCTCCCCCTCCCCACCCCCCTCGCCCCCCTCGTCGCCCCCTCCCCTCAGCGAGGGGCCTATCACCACTGCCGCTTCGTCTCCTCCCCTTCCCAACCCCCCTTCCGCCAAGTCGCTTCCGCCTTCCTTCCCCTCTCCGCGCTCTTCCCCCTTCCCCCCACCGCCACCATTTTCCGCCCCAGCCCCACCAGCCCCAACAGCAGCAGCATCGGGATCCGGCAGATTCTGCAGCAGATTGGCCACTAGCGGCACGACACGTGGCAGGCAGCGCGGAGCCGCACTGGGAAGGTGGTACAGCGAAGCGCGGGAGGACGACGAGGCGCGCTTACTCTTACCGCCTTTCCCTTTGCTCTTGCCTTGGGAATCTATCCCCAGCGAGCGGAAGATGCTTCCGAGAAGCTTCTTGAGGCGGCGGTCGGGGACGCCGCCAACGTCCACCGCCTCGCCGCCGTCGACGCGCTCGAGGAGGCGCACGAGATCGTGCGACACGTCCAACGGGAACTCCCGCATCATCCGCCGCAAATCGCGCTCCAACCGGTCCTCTGCCGAACCGCCGTCCTGCTCGTTCTCCCTCCCGCCTTCCTTCCTTCTCCGCTTCTCCTTCTCCTTTCCCCGCTTCTCCCGCTTCTCCCGCCGCCGCTTCTTCTTGCGATCGTCTGACGACGAATCAGAATCCGCATCGCTGCTGCTTTTGCTCTCACTACCGCTGCTATTACGACTGGAGCCCGACCAATCAGAGCTCGAGGCGTCATCGTCGCTTACAGACCGTCGCTTTTTCTCCCGTCGTTTCCGTCGCCTCTCGCCTTTCTCCCGTCGCCCTCCTTTTCGCTCCTTCTCCTTCCTCTCCTTCCTCTCCCTCCCTCCCTCCTCGCCCCGCCTCCCCTTCCCATCCTCCTCTCCGTCGCTCTCGCCGTCGTCCCCGTCACGCGTTCTCCGCTTCCTGTCATCCTTCGTCATGAGTCGCGCGTCACCAGGTGAAATGCGAATAATAAGGAAAACTAGTAACGACGTGAGCGTGACGACGAGATTCGTTGCTCGCTACGGGGTTCGCAGATTTCACTGTCGGGAATTGTGAACACGGCTCAGAAGTTCACATTACTTTGCTTAGTACACCGATTATTATTGGCGCTATACAGAAACGTTTATCACAACTGCAACCCAGGTATCAAACATTCGCAAACCGAATTGTAGCGAATCATTTTCAGCGCAAGAAAATGCCCAAAATGGCACTGGCGAGGGAGAAGAGTGCGAAGATCACGAGGGCAAAGACAAAGAAGCCGGCCACTATGGTCAGGACCGGCACTCCCGAGGCTGATGTTGACTCTGCCGAGGCGGCCTCAGGTGTGGGCTTGCTCCCTGCCGAAGCTGCAGCTGCGGCAGCAGGGGAATCAGTGGCTGGCGTGTCTGAAGATTCACCTGACGCCCTGACAGTGAGCGCTGCAGAGGAAGCAGGGTGACGGGCGGGGGGGAGAGGAAGCAGGGTGACGGGCGGGGGGGAGAGGAAGCAGGGTGACGGGCGGGGGGGAGAGGAAGCAGGGTGAATGGGGGGGAGAGCACGCAGGGTGAATGGGCGGGGGAGAGGAAGCAGGGTGGAGGGAGGTGGGAGAGCAAGCAGGGGGTCATGGGGGGAGTGTTACAAGGAAAGGAGCATGGAGGGGGCATGGAGGGGGTGGGGGTATGGCAGGAGATAGGGGGGAAGAAGGGAAGGCAGCACGGGGGCATGGGGGGAGTGCAGAAGGAATGGAGCATGCAGGGAGCATGGAGGGCGGTGGGGGTATGGCAGGAGAGATGGAGGGACTGTGCTTGGGTGAGCGCGGGCGGTAACACAGAGTGCTGCTGCCCGGTCACCAGCGCCAGCGCTGCCCGGAAACATCCAGAACTACCCGGAAACATCCAGAGCTGCCCGGTAACACCCAGCTCTGCCCAGAAACACCAGCGGTGCCCGGAAACACCCATCGCTGCCCGGAAACACCCATCGCTGCCCGGAAACACCCAGCGCTGCCCGGAAGCACCGTCATTCATACCCACCCACGGGCCATGGCGCTGCGTCGCGCACCACAACAGACGCACGGCGACACATGGCGATGCGACACACACGGTCATGCGACTGTCGACTTACATGTGCGACGAGACTGGCTCTGCGACCGACTGATCGCGTACGACACCCTGGCACGACGATGGAGGGTAAGCAGAGAGGCGGATAGTGAGGTGTGCTTTACGCGATGCGATGCGTCGAATTTGACGACAAAATAAGAGAGTATTTCAGGAACACATTCGATGGCTGTTGGCCGCAACTGCGGCGAGACCCGTTTGCTAATCAGCCATGACGAGGAGAACGCAACGACGCGCACTCACGCTCCCCCTCGTCTAGTCAGCCGCACCTGAGCCTGTTGATGGGCGACACGTGGACCAATGGCTTCGATTCAGCAGAGCGCGCCGAGCTGACGGCGCAGGACGCTACGGACGCGAGCGATGCGGCGACGGCGGCCATTAGGGGTGAGATAGCAACCGCGAAAGACGGCGGGAACAGCGCAGGCTATTCGCGAAGGCTTACTGATTGGGCGGATTAACGCGTCGCGCTACCAGCAAATCTACTCTCGAGGAGGCGAGCGTGGTGGTCAGCGAAGCGAGTCTGGCGGCCGTGGTGGGAGCAACTCTTGAATCTCGAGTCAGCCAATCAAAATCGGCGTTGGGAGATTCAGCGGTTGGAGGGACGGATTTCGGTGGCCATGATTCTAGAAATCCCCGATACAAATGTTTCCTCGATAATTTCAGGTAGACTTCAGCCAAACCAAAACTTGGCATACACCGCCACAAGTAGGTATACGTGAAGGAAAGTCGATAAAAAAACAGAGATCAATACAATCCGATCCAACCCAAACCAATCCCAGGCTATCCAACTTTAAGTTGTTTGCTTGGCTCAGCAAGATTCTTCTTTCCAGCCACATATATTCACCTGTTATTCTGATCTACAGTGATCGCCATAATAAGGTGGACAACAAAGAACAACCCCCTCCGCTCCCCCCTCCCTCCCCCCTTTCCCATTACCCTTCTGACAGGGGTGAGTTTGATCCCTCTCTCAACATGTCCCCCTCCTGCTCGTCCCCCTCCTCTCCCTCCTCGCCTCCCATCCCTTCTTCCCCCTCCTCCCTCTCCTCATTCCTCCCCTCCTCCTGTCGCTGCTCCTCCCTCTGCTGCTGCTTCACCAGAATACAATCCAGCAGTCCCCCCACCCCCACTATCGGCAACAGCCGATCCACACGCACCAATCGCAGCCCTTCCCGCCTCAACTCGCTGTCCACGTCACCCTTCCCCCCAGGCCCCCCCTCCGCGCTGCATCCAGCACCCTCCCCTGCCTCCCCACTCTCCCCCTCCCCCTCCTCTCTATTGCGGTTCTGAGGGGTGTAGAGCTCTGATAGCTCCTGCAAAAGCAGAGGGGGGGGACAGCAGGAGAGAGGTGGAGTGGGGAGAAGGGGTGAGTAGGAGAGTGCGCAGATGGAGAGTGAGGAGAATGGGGCGAGGGGTGCAGGAGCGAGGGGATGAAGGGATGAGCAGGGAACACACTGGGAGGAGGAGGCAGAACAGCAGGGAACGCAGCGGGGGTGGGCAGCAGAGCAGCACTGAACGCACCATGACCTGCTGCAGCAGGAAGCGCACGTAGTGAACGGCCTCCAGCAGGAAGCTCTCTGTGGTCATTGTGGCCGCCCCCGGCACCAGCCCCTGCAGCACCCTCATGCGCGCATTCACCCTCTCCCGCCGCATCTGAAAGGGGGGGTGCAGGGGAAGAGTCGGGAAGAAGAAAAGGCAGCGCCGGCGCATGAGGGAGGAGTGGGGACGGGAGTGCGTGTGGGGAGCACTGGGGACCAGCCTCCAGCAGGAAGCGCTCTGTCCTCATTGTGGCTGCGCCCGGCACCAGCCCCTGCAGCACCCTCATGCGCGCGTTCACCCTCTCGCGCCGCATCTGAAGGGGGCGAGGGATGGGGGGAGGGGGCGAGGGGACGCAGGGGGAAAGGTTGGGAAGGTGGGGGGTGAGAGCGAGGAGCAGGAAAGTGACTCTCTGTTGTCATGGTTGCCGCCCCCACAGCACCCTCATGCGCGCGTTGACCCTCTCGCGCCTCATCTGAGGAGATGGGGGAGGGGGAAGGGGGTGAATAAGAGGAGGTAGCACGGGTGCATGAGGGAGTAGCGGTGCGGGAGAACTAGATTTACACTTGCTTAAGCCTGAACCTAAGTGCTGCTGCTCACTGGAAAATGCCCCAAGATCTGCTAGCGCGAGTGCATGAGGGAGTGGCGGTGCGAGAGTGTAGCACCAGCATGCGAGCATCCACTCCCTCGCGCCGCTTCTGAGGGGCAGGGCGAGTGCGAGTAGCAGGCATAGATGGGGAGTGCGAGTAGCAGGGAAAGATGGCGAGCCGGCAGCAATGCGAGGAGGGCGGGGTACGAGAGAGTGTGGGGGAAGAATGGATAACAGTGTGTGTGGAGGGGGCGGGGTGGGGGGAAGAGAGCTGGTAACAGTGCGTGTGGAGGGAAGACAGTCAAGTCATCTCTCTTGTCCGTCAGGCTGTGCTCCTGTCACACTGACGACACTGGGTGACCCAAGACATCCACCCTGCGCCCATACGTCCTAACTTCCCTGTTTCCGCCATTCCACATCCACACCCATCCCCCCCTCCCTCCCACGCTCATCACTCGTCCCCTCCTCCCCCTCCTCCACCCCCGTCCCCTTTTCCCCTTCCCCTTTCCCCCGGTTCCCCTTCCCCCCGAGCGTTGCGCTCACCCGCGCGGCCATGGCCTGGGGACCCAGGTTCTGCCCTTTCTTCGACGATTGCTGCCCCCCGCCGCCCAAAAACTCATCCGCCTTCCCGCCCCGCTCCCCCACGCCTCCGCCCGCCCCCCCGCCTTGCGCGGAGAGAGACTCCTCCCAGGCCTTCCGAATCGCCCTTCCCTCTCGCGCTGCCACCTCAGCCGTTCCCACGGCACGTGGCAACGACCCGTCTCCTCTGCTGCCCGAAGCGCCCGCCAAATCCGCCGCTTCGTGCGCGCCCTGCCCCTCGCGCAGCTCTCCCTCCCCGCCGCCCGCGAAGTACCCCGAGTGCACTAACTGCCAAATCGCCTCCAGCTCAGATCGCGTCGGCATGACGTCATCGGCGCCACCTCGCGCGGCCGGCCGGCTGCCGCCCGCAGCTGGTCTTCTGGAACTCTCTGCGCGATTCGCGTCAGCGTTATTAGCATCCCCGCGATCGGAAGAACCGTCGGCGCGTCCTGCTGCGCCAGCCTCGGGCCTGCCGCTCTGCGTAGCCGCGCCTCCCTCGGGGTTGACGCGCGCGCGCTTTAGGAGCGCGGAAGCTTCCGCCGCAGCGTCGACGTTGAAGTCCCCGACCGCCTCCCCCTCGAGCTTCCGCTTGAGCGCTGCCTCGAGCGCGCGGACTGCTGCCGCCGCGAGCTGTATTTCCATCGCCGCGTTCCCGGGGTGCGCGAATGGCGCAAGTTTTGCGAGGCCGCGAACAGGAGCGGGAGCTGCGCGCAAAAGCCGGCGGAGAAACGAGAATAGCTCGCTTCCTTCGGTGGCTTGTCTTCCCGGTTCTCCGCGCAGCTAGCGGAGGGAACGAGACGCCAAACACACAGACGGCTCGAGCTAGCGATGCGAAGTGAATGGGGAGGAGGTCGGAGGAAAGGCGTTATTGTTGCGCTGCAAGCAAGGCAAAAGCGGTGTGCGCGTGCGAAAGCTAAGAGTGTGGTGGAGGGAAGGGAGCAGGCGCGCGCAAGTGGTGATTAACCTGCTTGCTGTACTTTCTGGAGGCAGACTGCAAGTAACCGACCGACGGAGCCTAGCGCACGCATCATCAAAAGGACGCGTTTGTCTCAGCAAGTGATTTCACGTCCAGGCGCTGACAACCTGTCTGTTCGCGAAAGCTGGTCCTTGCGCCGAAGGGTTGTTTGTACGGAACGGATCACTGGAATGTCGTAATGTGCGACGAATGTTACCCTTCGTCACTCTCGCAGGTCCGCCTGTGACATCGCCCGCCAGTCTTCCTCCGCCTCCCCCGCCGAGTAACGCTCCGCGCGATTCTACACCCCTCCGCTTGACGGCGACTGTTTCAGAGCACGCAACGGGTGGTTCTCCCAGCGGAAAGGCCTGGCCGTCAGCTGCGAAATCAAAGGGTCAGTGTAGATATTCGCCTACAAGAGGATTACATCTCCTCAAATTTTTTGCCATTCAGTAAATGTAATGAATAGGAATAAACAGGATGTCAGGACATAACACATGCCATATATACAGTCAGTGATTTCTCCTACTTCCACTTGCTCATGCTCAACATGAGCAGGTATGATATGGACCATTCCCAACATTGAGGAAATCCAGGTGCCTTGCGGCCGCGCATTAGTGGCGGCTGCTACTGTTATTACAGCTGCAATCATTGTTGCTGCTGCTGCTGCTGCTGCTGCTGAAGGAAGGCATGGTACATTTCCAAATTGAGCGGCTGCAGAGAAAAAGAGTTAAAAGGGGAAAACAGGAGAGGGAGGAGAATGTCATCGCAATGCAGAGGGTACTGGAAGATAAAACAGAAAGAAGGGGAATGGCTGCAAGAGGGGGAATAGGGAGTGGTGAAAGCAGAAGAGAAGCCAAAAGGACATGAGATGAGAGCTTCCACAGAGAAAGGAGGAAGAGGCAGGGAGGCGGGGCGGGGAGGGGGGAAGCAGAAGCGAGGGAAAAAGGGACATGGGAGAGGGGAACGCGGGAAAAAAGGAAAGGGATAGGCGAGGAGAAGAGCAGAGAGGCAATGTGCATGCTCACCTGCTGCTGCTGTTGCTGCATGTGTTTCTGCTGCTGCAAGTGTTGCTGTTGCTGCTGCTGCTGCATGCGCTGGTGCCGTGCCAGATATGCCTCCATGGGATCCACCCCTGACGCCTGCACCTGCCACCCGCCCGCCCCGCTCCCCTCCGCCCCTCCCGCCCCTGTCCCACACCCGCCATCACCGCCGCCGCTGCCCCCATTGAGGCCAGTCAGAGCTTCCTCAGCTGACATGCCCGCTCCCAGTGCTGATCTCTCCCTCGCCTGCTGCACCTGCCTCTCCCTCTGCTGCTGCTGCTGCGCCTGCTGCTGCTGCTGCTGCTGCTGTTGCTGCAGCTGCTGCTGCCGCTGCTGCTGCTGCTGCTGCTGCTGCTGCTGCTGCTGCTGCTGCTGCTGCTGCTGCGCCTGCAGCTGCGCCATCAGCCGCTGCTGCTGCTGCTGCTGCTGCTGCACCCGCTGCCTCTGCACTGCACCCGCTTCATCTGCTTCTGCTGCTGCGGCGGCGGCAGCAGCAGCAGCGGCGGCAGCAGCGGCAGCTCTGCCAGCCGCCCCTGCAGCGGCCATCTCCATCATCAACCCCATCTCCTGCTGCGCTGCTGGCAGGGATGAGAAGTCCGATAGACCCATGCCCATGCCTGCGCCCATCCCTGCGCCCATGCCTGCGCCCATGCCTGCGCCCATGCCTGCGCCCATGCCTGCGCCCATCCCTGCGCCCATGCCTGCGCCCATCCCTGCGCCCATCCCTGCGCCCATGCCCATACCCAAACCTCCCATGCCTCCCAGCCCCAGGCCCCCCATGCCGAGCCCCAATCCCCCTAGTCCGCCCATTGCGCCCATTCCGCCCATTCCCCCCATTCCCCCCATCCCCAGGCCCATATCGCCCAGGTCCATCCCCCCCATTCCCATTCCCCCGAGCCCGAACCCCCCCAGAGCCGCGCCAGGGGCGGGGAGCTGGTCCGCGGAGGGGGTGCCAGACGGGAGGGCGGAGAGGGAGGTGGGGTGGGGGAGCGCGAGCGCGGGGGGGAGCGCGATGCCTGTGCGCGCGGACATGACGTGCAGCTGCAGCTGCAGCATGCGCAGGTACTCTATTGCCTCGTCCAGCATCGACGCCTTGTCCGTCTGTTGGCGGAGGAGGGGAGCGGGGTAGGAAGGATGGGAATGCAGGGTGAGATGTGGGTGCAGGGAGCAGGAATGAGGTGCAGCTGCAGCTGCAGCATGCGCAGGTACTCTATCGCCTCGTCTAGCATTGATGCCTTGTCCGTCTGGGGGAGCGGACAGGAGGGGGGAAAGAGGGAGGGGAGAGAATGAGGGCGCAGGAGAGGTGCGAATGCAGGAAACGTATGGGGGAGAGGGACTGGCATTGCGGTGAGATGGAGGCACAAGGCGGATGAAAGGTGGATAAGGGGAGACAGCCCAAGCACGAGCGGGAGGGGTCGGGAGACGGAGGGAGACTGGGGGACCGACAGGTGGGGAGCGAGGGGCGAGGGGGGGGCCGGGGGGCCGGGGGGCGGGGAACGGGGAGCGCGGGCGCACCTTGTTGGAGTTGGGGATGAGCTGCTGCAGCGCCTTCATGCGCTCGTTGATGCGATCCCGCCGCCTCTGCGCGCGGGGGGGGAATCACACGCACAAACACGCGCGGGGGGAGGCGGGGGAACGGATGAGACGCGGAACGGAAGAGACGGTGGAACGGATGAGACGGCGGAACGGATGAGGTGGGGGGAAAGGAACGGACAGGGGGAAGTGCTATGCAGATGGGCGCACGGGAGCGCGGGAGCGCGGCGAGCACAATACGCATACACGCCATGCACCTTAAAAAAACCACCCCAATTGTTTCCGCCCCCCAATCCTCCCTCCCACATCCCAACCCCTCCCCCTCCTACCAAATTCCCCCACCCTCCTGCCCATTCGCACTGCACTTTCCCCCTCGTCTCTCCGCCACTCACTCGCTCCGACATGTTGTGCACTTCAGCGGCGCGCGCTCGTTTCGCTGCGCTGCCCTCCATGCCGCTTCTCCGCCCCGCCCCGCTCGTCGCGCCCGTCGCGCCAGTCGCGCCCGTTCTGCGCGTATCCAGGCTCTCCTCGGGCAAGTCTTCTGTCCGCGCGTACTCCCCTTCCTCCCTCCCCCGCTTCCGCCCTCCGCGCGCCCCTCCGCGGCTCGCTCCGGGCAGCCACGAATCCTTCGTTCCGCCGATGCTGGCGGTGCGCGCAGGCCGCTCCGCCTGCCCTGTCCGCTCCGTGCCCCCGCCCGCGCTTCCTTCCCCACCGCTGCCCCCCGCACTGCCGCCTCCGCTGCCCTCCTCCGCGCGCCTCACCATTCCGGAGCTGCCCGTCGCGGCTCTTTCCGCTTTGTGCGCGCCGTTCGCGCCGCAAGTCGCGGGCGCGTTGCTCGTCACCGTCGACGCGTGCCCCGCGTCAGGCGAACGCTCCGCCGCATTCCCCGCCGGCTCCTGCGTTTGATCGGGTTGCCGCGCGTCGGCCCGCAACTGCCGCTGCTGCGGCTGCTGCTGGCGCGACACGTTTAAAGGGGCGTACGGCAAAGGCCGACACGCCGCACTTTGCCGCGCGGTTGGCCCGCAGTTGCCTGTCACCACGCCGTTTGACGCGCCGGCAATCGCGGCGGCACTGGCGTTAGACTCGCTGGTCGGGCGCGGCACGTTACCATGCGAGGCGGGAGGCTTCGACGCACCCGGTGCCGGCGCACCTGCCGCTCCTGACGCCGTGCCAGCCGCCGCAGTTGCCGCCGTGCCGACCGTCGCGTCGCGAATCCCCTCAGTAGGAGCGACGGCGAGCGCGTTGGAATCGCCAGCGGACGACGCGGGAGGTGACGCGAGCTTGCCAGTTTTAAGAGCCGCGAGGGCCTTATTCGCCAGGCGCGCGCTCACACCCGCGATGCCCGCGCTGCCGCTGAGGGGAGCCGCCGCACTCGACGACGCGCCCGCGGCACCGCCAGGAGCGGCGGAAACTGCGGGGGCGGGAGAGGTGGCGCATAAGGGCTTAGCGCTGGCGCGGCCGTAAAGAGCGGCGGGGCGGGAGAAGTGTGAGAAGTTGAGCGGCGGGGCGGCAGCAGGCGCGGGGATGGGGAACCGCGAAACTTGCTGGTGCTGGTGCTGCTGCGACTGGTGTTGCTGGTGCGACTGCTGCTGCTGCGGTTGCTGCAGCTGCTGTTGGGTCTTCAACGCTTCCCCCTGAGCCGCTTCCGCCAACGCTGCAGCCTCGTCACCTTGCTGCTGCTGCTGCTGCTGCTGCCACATCTGCCGCAGCTTCATCTGGTGCTGCTGCCTTAGTCGCTGCTGTTCCAGCAGCAGCAGCTGCTGCTGCAGCCCCGCCTCCTCGTCCGTCTCCTGCTGTTGCAGCCCCTGCAGCTGTTGCTGCCGACTCGCGCGCACCTGCGCTACGTGCTGCTGTTGCTGCAGCTGCTGCAGCCGCAGGTGGTTCAACAGCTGCGCCTCGCGCTCACCTCTTTCCCCCGCGCCACCCCCGCCGGCTTCCGCTCCGCCGAGCCCGCCAAAGCCCCGCTTCTGCGCCAACAGCGACGCCGCCACCATGCTGTTCAGTCCGCCCATCTGCCCCGCGCCTCTGCCTCCCACCTCAGTCGCGGGAACGCCAACCGGCTCGGCGCGCTGCTGCGCCTGTGAGTTTCCGCAAAGCCCCCCGGCATGTGCGCCCGTGTCTGCGCCAGCTCCGGCCTGCGAAAGCGCCGCTAATTCCGCAAGGCTTGCGCGAGAGCCAGCAGCCGCCTTCCCCCGCGCAAGATCCACGGCGGAAATCTCATCTGCGCGCCAACCCTCCAACCCCTGTCCGCCGTCATCGACACTAAGCCCCTCCACCGCTCTGAACCGCCCGAAACCGTCTATGGGCTCGCCCAGCGGGTACTGAAACCACGCCTCCATCTCTTCCTCGCGCAGCGCCGCCGCGTTCCCTGCCGCGTTTCCAGCCGCACCTCCCGGCGGCGGGAGCTGCGCGGCGAGGAGGCCCTCGAGATTGGCATCGCGCGGAAGGGGGGAATTGCGGAGAGATGAGGGGGCAACGTCGGTGGAGGCGGGCTGGGGGGGCTTGAGATGCACTTGCCACGCTGGCTTGCCCTGCCTGCTCGCCGCCTTGCTCGGAAGATCGTGCGCGGCGTTGTCGAGCCACGAGGCATCCAGTAGGTCGTGCTCGGGGCTGGAGAGAGACAGGGAGAGAATCAGACTAGATTAAACAATAATTACAGTATGATAATATCATAGTAATAATGAATAGAATATGCGCAGAGATAATAAGATGCCGCGGAAATGTCATAGGATGAGAGCAGATCAGCGAAAGCTGGTACAGCAAATGTATGACGACCCTAAGATGAAATGACCGAGGATCGTAATCCATCACCGCAGAATACAAGTCAATAACGAGGATAGAATCCGTCATGGGAGCTCACACGAACGCAAGATCGTCAAAGATGGTAGCAGGCTTCTTGGCGTGCTGCATCACCACCCACTTGGCCTTCAGCGATGGAAAATCCTCCACCATCGATGGTATCGCGTCGCTGTCGCGTGCCGCCATCCTATTTAGTCTCGCGGATACGGGAAGGGATCGATTCTAGTCTGGATACAAAAGCAAAAAACCACTTACAAGCTAAACTAACAGAATAATCGCACGATCACAGTATATCAGACGAATACTAACAGAATCCTGGCAGATAGAAGGCTGCTGGGAACGAAGCTCGGCCTTTACTAATGTAGAAACATAGCATGCTGAGGCAGGTGGGTCTGGGATCCTTGTGGCGCAGAACTCAAGTCATCCTAGGCTTCATCTTCCTGGAAAAATGAATCAGAGCAAATTGCCTGATTGCAACTTTCCTCTCAGCTTTTGAAACAGTTTGCCAGGCGAATACTGCACTGTACCAGTCATCCTCCAGCCTTGCTTCCTCCCCTCGCCCTCCCCCCACTTGCCTTCCCCTCCCCGAGCTTCAAGAGAAGGTGCAGAGCGGAGAAAAAAAAGCAGCGCTGTGCATGCCTGTTGCGCGCGCACCAGTCATCTCATCTTGCACCTTTTGCCTGACTCCTCGTTTCCAAACCAAGCCTTCCCCCACCAGATGTGGTTGTGTGTGGTGGTGACGTCTGCTGATTTGAGTGTCGAAGCTGATGAGGAAAACCGAAGGAGGGGCAGCGAAAAAGTGGATGGGGAAAGAGGGGAAATGGGGGAAATGAGGGACGATGGGTGGAAATTGCGGTTGCGTGCTGGCGATGAGGTAGGCAGGCAGGCAGCACTGTTGTAAGATTTGTTATCCGGTCAACGAGTGAACTGACCGAGCTACCTGTCACATAATGCCAAACCTCCTTGCTAGCCTCGGACTTCGGTCGTTTTGTCTCGGAGTTGCCAACGAGAATTCGGCGCGATGTACTGTAAAGAGACTGGCTGGCTCTTTTTGAACCAACGGCAGCATCCGCCTGTTGCAACAATGATTCCGCATCATGTTGTTGCCATCAGTCCAAAAATACGTTTTTGTCCAAGTGCTTCGCTGTGCCTGCTTGTTTATCGAAGCTGCCCGAAAACAATCAAATTCTAGCACACATCGAGGAAGAACTGAAACCCTTGTCCAAATGCAAATCTTTTCTTTATCAAACCGAGACCTTATCCACTTTGCGCATCTTTTGCGTCGTTGCTGACACGTCCAGCGCATGCTCCAACCACATTTGCGGCTGCAATCTCACGGAGAAGCTCGCAACCCGATTCAAACCACACGTTTTGGGGAATGGCTGTTGAGGTGCAGTGACTGCAGCCACGCGTTTTGTAGCCTTGGTTTTGCGAATGGCTCACAGCGCTCCATCAGATTTCTGAACAAGCAGATTTCTGACACTGGTAATTTCGAGATGGTTAAACTCGTTATTATACTCCGGTCGTTACACATGTTTTGATGTTGGGCCTAGGCTTTAGCTGAAACTGTTTAAATTTCCTGTATGATCCATTGCAGTCATTTTCCAGTTCGTGACATAAATACCATAGAATTTCGCACAACTATATTTAAATATTTAGGATAAATATGAACCCTCTCAAACCGTTTTTGGGTGTTTTTTTGCCTCCGTAATGCAATCCTTCAGTCTCAACACAAAGCGAAGTATGCAAAGAAAGACTATGGTTGCTATAATAGAATATAGGCTTGAGATTTCCTATGTAATACAGGAGGGCTTGTATCGATCTTTTGTTCCTTGCACTGTACCTGTGCGTTCGTTTGGCATCCGCCAGTCGCTGACCGACAGAATGAAATGCGACGACTGGTCTGTCTGCCGTTGTTCCTGCGGCGTTCAACTGCCAGTCGGTCGGACGAAACAGATCCGGTCCGTGTCGTCCGCATGCAATCGCGTGGTTGAACGGTCCACCCACCTGCGGCTTTCCCCATCCCATCTCGCTACCCCATCTCAGCCTGTAACCGACCACCACCTGGACGCGCGCTGACGCAGACGCGTGCGGGCGACACTTCACTTCACCAGAACGCCAGCTTCGGCACGGGCACCGCAGCATGCCTCCAGCGCACCACCAGCAGGCTCGGTTCGGGAAATCCGTGGGGCAAGCCCAGTCAGCGTTGAATCGAGTTGAGCCAACCAACGCCCAGTTTGGTTCGAGACGCTGCTTCCCAGAATCCCACAATTATTGCTCATTGCTCACCGTCGCGCGTCACCTTTTCAGATCTGCTTTCCGCGACGTCGTAGTTAGTGTTTGACGGTTAGTCGTCGGTGGAAATGGCGACCCAAGAACAGTGCTTGGTATATATATGGTTGCCTCCTAGTGTCTTTCCAAAGCATAGTCTGCTCTCAGCATCAATCCCAATTTGAGTCATTCAGCTCGTCTCCGCACAGTTTCAAGTTGAAATCTTTCTTTCTCGCCTGAAATTACGCAAGCCAAGAATTTCAAAGGCCCGGAAGATGGGACCCGTTGTTCGCGCCGCTTTCTTTCTGTTCTTCGCTACAGTCGGGCTTTGCCTCGTTCACGCGGCTGACACCAGCAAAGGCGCTGAAACAGCACCGCTTGGGGCAAGCGCAATCTTAGTGGAGGCGTCGCCACGAGAGGTTCAAGCGCACAGGCGGGAGTTGAAGAAAATTAAAGTCCAGCAGGGGTGCGGAGCGGGATCTGGTATTTGCCCGTACTCTGGCGTCGCTGGCTGCAGCGCTCCCGATGTCTTCTGCAGCGGCGCCTGCTGCACGGTAAGACTTGTCAGCCCTAGGTCGCTTTCCGCCAGTCGTCATCCACGCTTCAGTTTATATTCGGGCTTTACTTTGAGTGCGAGTATATTAATATTATAAAACATGTACATACGCCTCTTTTGTGGTACAGGATTCTGCGGAGTACCCTTGCTGCGGAGGGGTTATGTGCTGCAAGAAAGGAGGATGCTACCAAAATAGGCACGGCCAGTGGGGTTGCTGTCCTGTTGGACAGAAAGCATGTGGTCACAAGTGTTGCTAAGAAAAGCTTTGGCAGGAAAAGCTTTGGCTTTAGCTACATAGGTTCAGATTGTATGTTTTGCCGTCGTTTTACAGGTTCTGTTTGTAGCTTTTGCTGTCTATTATAGCATTGTATTGCACCTAGCCCTAAACCCGAAACCCCAATGCAAATCACAAGGAATAATGGAAACCTGTTAGCAATTAACAAAACACGTCATACAGTCTCATATCGACTGCGTATAACATAACGAGGATAAGACTTTTCGTTGAGGTTTCCTTGAAACCCCGTACATGCTTCCTAGCCGAAACTTGCCGTCCACCTGGCACACGAGTGTGAGAGCCACGCGCCTGACACCCCAGCCACGCTGGCAGTGCGCTGCGTCACCGTCTCACAAGAGAGTGCCAGAAGGGCAGGCGAGGGGACACAGCGCTGGAGGCGCGATCTCGCACCCATTCCAACCAAAATTGTCGCGGGATGCGGCTCGGTCCGAATGCGAGCGCTCCATCCATCCAGTGCAGAGGGGAGTCGGCAGAATTCGACGAGATGGGATTCAGGAGAAAGGGTGAAAGAGGAACAGCACGAATCCCACATGCCTCAACACGGCTGCAGCTGTGCTGCTCTCTCCCGTTCCCTGCTCCTGCCACATGCGTCAACGTCGCTTCGCGCAGCCTCTCCCGTCGGGCATCACCCTCCATTCCTTCATGGCCCATTCTTTGTTTCAGCCACGTTTCCATCCACTGATACGTAAAGTGCTCGGGTCGGAGTCTCTGCCTGTCTTTCAATAGTCGAGATTTAACGGTCCATCCCGTTTTAACCCATCAACTCTGCAAATTTCCTTGTTACTCACCTAAATATGAGGCTGTCGGCGTGCTGGTTCCTCTTCATCTGCGTGGCGGCGCGACTATCGATCATCCACGCCGCGGGAAACGAAGATGCTGTTACGAGCCATCGGCAATTGAACGGCACTGTTTCAGAAAGCGCTGCTTCAGTTGGATTGCTCCAGTTGAGCCGCCGAGAGCTGCGCGTCGAGCGAGGCACGAAGCGATGCGAGGAAGGCACGGGCGTGTGTCGCTACAAGGGGACAAACACGTGTCAACCACGTGACATCTTCTGCGGCGGCGAGTGCTGCATCGTGAGTACTGGGTGGCTTGATGCTTGCTGACTGCCGTCCGAAAAGAACTATATATTTTCTCGAAAAAAATCCGAGCGACGAATACTCTGGTTTATCCTCACAACCCGTACGACGAGCCGGTGTTGGATCGTCACGCGGACTCCAGTTGTGCGTCGTGTCTCGATCGCGCGGTGGGGCAAAGAGGCTAAGAATCTCTGATCGCGTCACCCCGTCGCGCGATCAGTACTAACGGCGTTGGTTATCGTTGCGCCGTCGCATGCAAGAGCCGAAGCAGGCCCGGCCGCCCTTCGCGATTCCATACACTCGCACTCCACACACGCGCGTCGCTTGAGAGGCCGTGACGTCTAACAGGGCACGATGGCTGCCTCGCACGCAGGTTCGCCTCGTGAATGCGGCTGCTATATTCTCCTCTCAGTCCCTCCCTTACCATTACCACTCCCTTATCATTCCCCTCCCGTTCGTTTCATATTCCCGTCCGATCCTCGCCCGTTTCCCTCGTTCCCCTCCCATTTCTCTCCCATCCTCCTCCCATCCTCCTCCCATTTTTCTCCCATTGGCTTCCCATTCCCCTTCCGTCACCCCTCCCAACTCTAACCCGTCCCACTCACTATGCATCTCCCCTTCCCCTCTGTCTCCCGTTTGCATCACCCGTTTTCCTCCCGTTTCCATCCTATTTCCCTCTCCATTCGCGCCAATTCCCCACCGTTTCCGCCTTGCGCCGGTTACCCTTCCGATTTCCTCCAATTCTCTCTTCCCTCCCATTCATCTTCCATTCCCCTCCCCATTCCGCTCCCACTCCCTTCCATCTCACCTCTCTCCTCAACCCCCATCTCATCCAAAGCTGATCCCCCATCTCACCCAAATCTCATCCCCCATCTCAACCAAATCTCATCCCCCATCTCACCCAAATCTCACCCCCCATTTCACCCCCCATCTCACCGCCCATCTCGCCCGCCACCACCCGTGCATGGCAGGACACACACGAGTACCCGTGCTGCGGGGGGCAGATGTGCTGCCGCAAGGGGGCGTGCTACGAGCGCAAGAGAGGGCAGTGGGACTGCTGCCCGCTGGGGAAGAAGGCCTGCCAGGGTGGCCGGCAATGTTGCTGGAATAGCTAAGGTTTGAGCAGCAAAATCTGTTAGCGTTCTACATAGGCAGAGTGATAAAATCGCATAATAAGCACGATGGTAGCCTGGTGGTGCTAGACGTGCGTTTTCCTTTTCCTGCTGATATAGGTAATGGTTTGCTGTTAGGGTGGATATGTATAGTACCCGGTCTGGGTAACGCGCTAGACATATATTGTGTTCGGGTGTGGATGCAGCATATAGCTTGAGATGTATGTACTACCACAATAATCCGAGTACTTAACCTCACTTACTCCGCTGCTGTCTACGCGATACATCATCTTTAGTCTCCTTGCTGCATGTAGACTGATTATGATTGAAGGCCAATGGCTTGATGCTTTGCAATCACGGAAATTAGCAACATTTCTAAAGGATATCTGGTGCTTTATCATCCAGGAGTTGGTAGATATGCTGTGCCATTGAAAGATACTTGTGACTGATGAAAGCGCTAAGAAAGAAATAATTTGTTCTAACAGCTTTAACATGACCCTTATTTAAATTGTTTCCTTACCCATCTGTGAATACCGCAGCACTCTGTGACGAAAATATCCAGGGGCTTCCTCCTGCTTGGTCGATATTGGGTAGTACTGTACAGCACACCGAACCTGTGACAGTATTGAGTGCGCCGTCGGCTGCGCTTCCGCTCTGGGGAAAAGTGAAGCGACGAGGTTTCATGCACGCGCGCGTGTGCGCGGCTGCTGGTTGGGAAGAAGCCTCAGAGAAATATTCCCAACCTTGCCTTACCTGAAGAATTTTTCACGCTCCGAACCTTACCGAGACCCCTAACCAGAAAGCAGCCAACCACGAAGCGCTAAACTTGAGAAGACCAGCAGACCGAACCACAGAGGTTGACCCCGAACCACAAAACACCGACCATAAACATCACACAAAAGCCCTCCACCTGAACATCGCCTCCCCATAAGCGAAAAATTTGTTCCTTCCCCCTGTCATGCCCATAGCACACCTCCTTCCAAACCAATCACCCCTTCGTCAAATCGAGTCGCGCGCGAGCTCCACGTGCATCTGGCGCGACGAGCAAGAAAGGAGAGTGACGGTCATGGAAGTGCGAGTTGGGTTGGGCTTGGAGTTGGGCACCACAATTTCGCCCCTTTTTTACCCGTCTGCTTCTACCACTCCGTTTGCTTCGGCTACAACTGCTTGTTTCTCCGAGCCCGCTAGAACGTTATCCTAAAACACCCTTCAACTAAAAATAAAGGCAATCCCTTCAGTCGCGCTTCGATGTTAACTAGAGTATCTAGGCCACTCGACTCAGCGTTCACGATGAAGTCGAACACAGTGACGTGTCTACTAATAATTATTGTCGCGCTCTTTCCGCTAGCCCGCTCCGCCTATCATAAAAACAGCCGTTCGGTAGGCGACGGAGTCGCGACGATGGCGCTCGGACAGACCGCGGGATCAGCGAAGCAAGCAGGGCGGCGGGAGCTTCAGGCGGCGGCGAGGAAGCAGCCGGTGAAGTGTCCGAAGCCGAACACGGGCGTGTGCCCCATGGCCGGATACCCCGGCTGCCAGAAGCCCCGCATCTACTGCGGCGGCGCATGCTGCATCGTGAGTCGTGCTGGGGCGGTGGGTTGAACGGGAGCGTGTCAAATGGACGAAATGCAGCAGAGTCGGAGACGTGGTTTTGAGGAAACAGGGAGTTGCTGTTGCGGAAACGTGGGGGAAGAGGGTGCGGAAGGACTTGTGAGAAGTAGGCTGTGGACTTAAGTGCTGTGAACGATGTGAGCGGAAGCGCTGTGAGGGAACGAGCCGGGAGGAAACGAGCTGTCACCGCAATCGCGTATCTATCAACTCGCCACGTTTTTTCCGTCACGCCCGCTTTCTCTTGCTCTTCTTTTGATGATGTTTCTGTGATCCGTTCGTCTCTGTATCATCCCGTTCAATCCCTCCCCACGCACAATCCGCCGCGGCTGGTGACGGCGGGGCAGGACACACACGAATACTCGTGCTGCGGGGGCATCATGTGCTGCAAGGTGGGCGCGTGCTTCCGCAACGTCACCACGCGCACGTGGGGCTGCTGCCCCATCGGCCGTAAGGCGTGTGGCGGACCCAAACCCGGCAGCAGGTGTTGCCCGTTGTGAGCAGGAAGAGTGCTGGTGGAGAAATGAGAGTAATGAAGGGGCCATGCATGCAGGGTACCTACACACGGGTTCTGGGCGTTGAGGCTGCTCCTCCCACCTCATTTCACTGGCTCTGCCATCAAGCACAATGAGTACAACCCCTGAGTCCTCCCTGTGGGTGCCAACTCTTCCTGACAAAAAGAAGCTGTTTTACTAAAAAACGAGGGCGTTAGTATAGTGTGGATCTAAACTTCCAAAATGTCCCTGCTCTTGTATGCAATACTTCTGCGTATAAATATTGTCTATAATACTGTATTTTCATTACCACATGTGAGACTTATTCTGCCATATGCTGACGGCCAAGGCATGATTTGCCATGTTATTTGCTCATGAGCGCTAAACGGGGATATCCCCTCTCCAGGTTTGGCGTCGGCTGGACATCCAACCCAAACCGCCCTGCACGTCAACCCTCACAGCAGAATCCTGCAAGGAAAGCGCGATCCATGAGGCAACCTGCTACAGTGTTTTCATCTCACCCAGATTCATCTCGCGTCAACAAAACGCTCCCTCCCGCTACTTTCCGCGCCATCGCGCCCAGTCCCCTGCTCTCAGCTCGGCAGAAAGAAGCCGCGCGCACCGGCCCATCCCGCGCCCTTCCCCGCGCCCGCCCATCCCGCCTAATCCAAAACACCGTAAGCGCCACTCGTCGTCAGCATGACGCCCCCCGCCTCCCGCTGCAAGTCCGAGCGGAGAGCGGGAGATATACAGTATATGATGCGTGCTAGCGGCAGTGAAGCAAAGTGCAAGTGAAGCAAAGCACAGTCCGCATTTGAACAAGAAGAAACTCCACTCCACCACCCAACGAGGGCTGCATGCACATGCCTGCCCCGTTTGACTCTTCCTCTCCCATCACCTCTGCCGGTCCCTCGTAGTTCGTCTCCTCATCCCAGTCATCCAGAATACCTAGGTTTTCCGGAGCAACGCGCCGTCGCACGGAGGCGTTCCATCCGCAGCAGCCATGGACGCGGCTACAACCGCACCGCTGGATGCGTGCGAGGCGGAGGAGCTGCGTGATTTGGAATTAGTCAAAGGCGCTCTGCCACTCGGCAAGGATTCAATAAACATTCTGCCCGACGACGTGCTCTCCGTGATTCTCGCACGCGCATCTGGCGGCGAGACGTTGCACCACGCACTCGTCTGCCGCCGCTGGCTGCGCCTGGCGCAACTTTCGCAGCAGGCCGTCCACGTCAGCGCCCCGCGCCACCTCCACGCGGGTGAGCTGCTGCGCGGCTTGGCGCGCTTCCCCAACGTGAACTCGCTCACGCTAGGCGACAAGAGCGTCGACTTTTTCAACGACGCGTTCCTGCGCGCGCTGCCCTCCGCGTGCCCGCAGCTCTCCCGCCTGCGCCTGGACGAACCGCAGTACACCGGCGCGCCCCACTTCCGCATCACGCTCACCTGCCTTGGTCGCTTCCTCCGCTGCGCGTCGCGCCTCGAGGAGCTCACGTTGAAGCACAGCCTCGGCCACATCACGAAGCTTCCTTCCTCGCTCGCGTCGCTCTCTTCGCTGCGCGTGCTCAAGCTCTGTTTGAAGCTCCTCCGCGCTCTCCCCGACGAGCTCGGCGCGCTGCGCGCGCTGGAGGAGCTCTCCGTCGTCTGCCCCAAACTCACGAGCCTCCCCGCGTCCGTCGGGCAGCTCCCGCGGCTGTCCCGCCTCTGCCTGTCGAGCTGCCGCGAGATGCGCCAGCTCCCCGCGCAGCTCGGCGCGCTGAGCGCGCTGACTTCGTTAGAAATCCACGGGTGGTACCGCCTAGAGGGCATTCCGGAGAGCATCGGCGCGCTCAAGGAGCTGCGCCGCCTGCACCTGCGCAATATCACATGCGCGCTGCCCCACGTGGGGGAGGAATGGCGCAAGCTGGAGGAGCTGCGCCTCGAGGACGCCGTCGCTCACCGCCTTCCGCCCATCTCCCTCGCATCCCTCGCGCGCCTCGCCGTCCGCCAATGCCGCCACCTCCGCGCGCTCCCCGACGAAATCGGCGCGGCGCCCGCCCTCCGCGAGATTGAGATTGTCGACGCGCCGCTCACCGCGCTGCCCGCGACGATCGGGATGCTGACGTCACTGGAGCGGCTCGTGCTGGCGCCGTACGGGTCGATTAGCGCGCTGCCGCGCGAGCTGCTGGCGCTGCCGCGACTGGCGCACTTGGTGCTGAAGAACGTGTCGAGCCTTGATTCGCTGATGGGGGATTGGGCGGAGGCGGAGGCGGAGGCGGGTGAGGAGGAAGAAGACGCGGACGGACGGGGCGCGGGAGGCGCGGCTGACCGCGACCCCGACGGGGCTACAAGCGTGGCGGAAGCCACTGCCTCCGCCGCCCCGCCCGCCCCTCCCCCGCCTCCGCTGGCCCCCGCGCTGCGCCACCTGGAGCTGCACATGGCGCACCGCGCGCCGCTCGGCCGGCTGCGCCGCCTGCCGACCGCGCTGTGGGCGCTGCCGGCGCTGACGCACCTCGGGCTGCACGGCTTCACGCAGCTCGTCGCGCTCCCCGCGCGCGTCGCGCGCCTCACGTCGCTGCAGTCGCTCACGCTCCAATCCTGCTCGCGCATCACCCACCTCCCCCCGCGCTCGCCGCGCTCGCGCCGTCCCTGCGCGCGCTCACGCTATCAGACCTCTCCGCGCTCTACTCCTTCCCCCCCGTCGTCTGCCGCCTCACCGCGCTCACGTCGCTCTCGCTCGTCCGCTTGATGCACGTCGAGCGCCTTCCCCCCGCGCTCTCCGCGCTCTCCGCGCTCCGCGCGCTCAAAGTCTCTTTCGCGTCCGAACTCTCGTCGGTTCCGCAATCGCTGGGCCAGCTGGTGGAGCTCGAGTCGCTCGAGTTGGAGGAGTGTCCCGCGCTGCGGAGCCTGCCCACGTCGCTCGGCCGCCTGACGGCGCTGCAGACGCTGGCGGTCCTGCGGTGCGGCGCGCTCACCGCCATTCCTGCTGGCATAAGCGGGCTTAGCGCGCTGACGCGGCTTACCCTGACCTCGTGCGGCGCGCTCACCGCTCTGCCGAATTCCATCGGCCAGCTGGGCGCGTTAAAGGAGCTGACTATAACGAACGTCCCAATCGCTTCGCTCCCGGACACTCTCAGCGGGCTGACGTGTCTGGAGCAGCTGCGCGTTTCGGACTGCCGCTCCCTTGCCGCGTTCCCCGCGTCCCTCTGCACCCTCCCGCGCCTCCACACGCTCTCCCTCGCCGACTGCCCCGCGCTGCACGCCCTCCCGGACGACATTGGCCAGCTGCGCGCGCTCAAGCGCCTTGCCCTCGAGCGCTGCTCCGCGCTCGCGCGCCTCCCCGCTTCCCTCGCGCACCTCCCCGCGCTCGAATCGCTCGACGTCACCAGCTGCGATCTCCTCGCGGACCTCCCCGACGACTTCGCGCCGCTGCCGCGCCTCGCGCGCCTCGCGATCAACCACTGCCGCGCCTTCGCGCGCCTCCCCGCGTCGCTCCCCCGCTTGCCCGCGCTCCGCGTCCTCTCGCTCTCGTACTGCCCGTCGCTCGCCGCACTCCCCCCCAATCTCGGGTCCCTCCGCGCGCTGCACTCTCTGCACCTGCGCGAGTGCTCCGCGCTGGCGGAGCTGCCCGCGGGGCTTGCGCGCGCGGAGGGGCTGCGCCATTTAGACGTGTGGGGGTGCGCGGCGGTGGGGGACGACGCGGAGGTGCGCGTGTGCGGGCGCAGCGTGCACGTGGTGCGGGGGAGGCGCGGAGGGGGCGAGTACGTGGGGGTGAAACCCAGGAAGAGGCGCGCGGAGAGGACGAGGGGGGGAGGACCGGGGGGAGCGGGGGGAGAGGGGGTTCAGGGCGGAACGGAAGCAGGCGGTGGAGGGGCAGAAGGAGGAGAGGCGGCTGGGGGGGGTGACAGTGGGGCAGACAGAGGCAGTGTGGAGGCCGGAGGTCTGGGGGGAGCAGCAGCAGGGGAGAACGCAGAGGGGGGAAGGGGAGGGGAAGGGGAAGAGGCAGGGGAAGGCGGGATGGAGGCAGAGGGAGGGAGGGCAGGTGGGGAGGAAGGCTTGGGGTCAGGGGGGCAGACACAGGGGGAGGGGGAGCAGGAGGAGGATAGCGTGGGAGCAGCAGAGGATGAGACGCAGCAGATGGGAGTGGGGGAGGGTGAGGAAAGTGGAGAGGGGAGAGTAGAAGTGGTGGGAGACGGGAGAGGAGAGGGGGGGGTGACACTAGAGGGCAGAGACGAGGGAGGGGAGGGTGATGTGCACATGGATGGGGTTGAGGGTGGGGAGGGGGTGGAGTTGAAGGTTTGGGGAGAGGGGGAGGTTGGGGCAGAGGAGGGCGAGCAGCAAGGGGTGGAGGAGGGAGGAGATGGGGAGGGGCACATGGGCTTGGTTGACTGCGGTGCAGCAGCAAGGGGTGGTGATGGCATCAGGTTGGGGAGCAGAAGCAATGGCCGAGACGGGGGCACAGGGACGGGCAGAGGGAAGGGCACAGATGGGGTGGCAGGGGGAAGGGAGGGTGGGCGGAAGGGCAGGAAAGGTGTGGGCAAGCGAGGGCGGGAGGGGGAGGTGGGGAGGATGGAGGGGAGGAAGCGGAGGAGAAAGGAGGCACGGGCCAAGGCATGGCGGTGCAAGCGCGCTGCCAACTGCTGCTGAGAGGGAACGAGGGGCTGACAGGTGGGTGAAAGGGAAGAAGCGGAGGAGAAAAGAGGCACGGGCCAAGGCGTG
The DNA here is from genome assembly GCA_947470075.1 of Closterium sp. Yama58-4. Taxonomy (NCBI): domain Eukaryota; kingdom Viridiplantae; phylum Streptophyta; class Zygnematophyceae; order Desmidiales; family Closteriaceae; genus Closterium; species Closterium sp. Yama58-4. The sequence goes on from CANIUD010000734.1 coordinate 1,474,050, forward strand.
GCGATGCAAGCGCGCTGCCAACTGCTGCTGAGAGCGGTGACTTGAGTCGACTCATAAGTCACCTTGAGGGTGGGAGGGGACGGTGGGCAGGATGAAGGGAAGCGGAGGAGAAGGGAGGCGAGGGCCAAAGCATGGCGGTGCAAGCGCGCTGCCAATTGCTGCTGAGAGCATAGCTGACAGTTTGGTTCAAAAGGGTCACATGCAGGACTGTTGCTGCTGCCGCTGCTGGTGGTGGTGGTGGTGTGTGCAGCTGCAAAGTTATTTGGCTGTGATAGTGGTGGTAGCGGTTGGCCACTATCCATGCCAGGTGCTCTAGTTGCCTGCTCCTGATTGTATTTACGGTACTGCACCTACTTGAGAAATACAACCATTTATGGATTGGTGACTTCACATTTGGATTGCACAGCCTGAAGTACCTAGGTACCGTAGCTCACACCAGTGGGACAGGTCACGGGGGACTGACAGCCCCAACAACAGTGGTGGTAGCGTTTGACCATAACAGTGTCTTTTGACCTGGTAACCTAACATTCAGGCTTAGGCGCAGCCATAGTCATCCTTTTCCGTCCAATGCTTCCTCGCTCACTGGTAGGCTGCCTCAGTTGCGTGTTCTGTCTGTGAAGCAGAATTCCAGTACAGCAGAATTCACGAAATCCTACTGCACTGCAATGCTCGCTGAACTACCTAGCTGCCAGCCCTCTTGAGATTCCCCCCATACTTGAGGGACTATGCTTGAGGGTCTGTCCGCACACCCTCAGCTTGGGATAGTGCTCATGCCTCGGCTGCTTGCCTTTGCGCACTCCTGCTCCAGTATCTTCAACCATAAGAGACCAAACTAGCTATTCATCAACGTACCCCTAGAGCTGCTGTGTTACCGGCACTTGACATCCCACTTTTGCGTACGTGTGCCATGTGTGTTCCCTGTGCTGTTCTGTGCCCTCACTGCTGTCCCATGCTCCCAGCGCTGTGCCGTGTGACCATGTCTACTGGACTGCCCTCCCTGCGACTGCCCTCACTTCTTGGCGGCGGTGCGGCGGCGGCGTTGCCACAGGAGGTTCTTGCGCCTGGCGGGGGGGAGATGGAGAGGGGTGAGCAGAGCCAAGCAGGTGCAGGCAATGTGCATGCATGAATTCTCAGCAGTGTGCCTCTCAAAGGGGCTTGGCGGTGCGGCGGCGGCGTTGCCAGAGGAGGTTCTTGCGCCTGGCAGGGGGGGAGAAGGAGAGGGGTGCATGGAGGAGATTGGTGTGCGCACAGGCAAGCAGTGGGCGCACAGCAGACGGCGTTGCCACAGGAGGCTCTTGCGCCTGGCAGGGGGGAAGAGGGGTGCATGGCGGGTAGAGGCGGGTCAGTGGTCAGTCCTGCCATGCGCATGGGTCATGCATTGTGCGGCGGTGTTGCCACAGGAGGCTCTTGCGCCTGGCAGGGGGAAGGAGATGGAGAGGGGTGCATGGAGGGGAGTGGTGTGCGCACAGGCAGGCAGGTGCATGGGTGTGTGGCAGAGGGCAGGTGAGTGGTCTGTGGGCGGCGGCGTTGCCACAGGAGGCTCTTGCGCCTGGCAGGGGGGAAGGGGGTGCATGGCGGGTAGAGGCGGGTCAGTGGTCAGTCCTGCCATGCGCATGGGTCATGCATTGTGCGGCGCCGTTGCCACAGGAGGCTCTTGCGCCTGGCAGGTGGGGGGGAAGGGGTGCATGACAGGGGGAACCCGGGGTGCATGACGGGTAGTGGCAGGGTGCGCACAGGCAAGCAGTAGAGAGGATGGTGGGTGTGGCATGATCATGGGTGATTGAGTGTCACGCACATGGAGCCCCCTAGATTGCAGCCGTTTACGCTGATTCAACCTTTTTACGCTGATTCAGCATTTTTTCAGCCTTTTTTTCTGGGCCAAGGCTGATTTGTCAGCTTTTTCCCCTAAAGACTTGGTCATTTTCTAATGGTTTTGAATGGAAATAAGGCCTTTTTGGCTGATTTTCAGCGTGAATTTGTGAGTGAACTCTGATTTTCCGGCCTACCCCCAAACCAATCTAGGGGAGCAGGCAGCATGCATGTGTGGCAACCGCAACGCACGGTGAATGGTGGAGGAGAGGGGGAAAGGGGGCTCACGCGGCATAGGAGGCGGCAGCGGCGCCATCGGAGAGCGCGGAGGGCACATATGGCGCGCTCTCCCCCAGCTGGGCGCCCTCCGTGCGGCACAGTGATTAATGGCATAGGAGATGGGGAGGGGGAGGGGTCTTGGGTCGAGGGGTCTTACGCAGCATAGGAGGAGGGGGAGGGGCCTTACGCAGCATAGGAAGCAGAGGAGGCAGCAGCGGAGGGCACATAGGGCGCGCTCTCCCCAAGCTGAGCGCCCTCGGCGAGAATGATCTCCACGCATAGGAGGAGAGGGGGAGGGGCTTAAGGTCTTACGCGGCATAGGAGGAGGCAGCATTGGAGAGGGCGGAGGGCACGTAGGGCGCGCTCTCCCCCAGCTGAGCGCCCTCCGCCAGAATGATCTCGACGCTCTTCTCCAGTATCTCCTGCTGCACCGGAAGGAACTTGCTCTTGCTCTGTGATGGGGGGTGGGGAGGGGTGGGGTGGGGTGCGGTGAAGGTGATGTGAGGTGATGGCATGTGAGGTTTAGAGGAGGCGAGGAGGGAGTGGCTCATGATGGCAGCGCTTCTTGTTAGAGTGAGATGGGGTGAGTGAGAAGGGGTTGATGGCACGAGAGAGTGACAGGAGGTGAGGAGTGGAAGGGAGTGAAAGGGAGTGAAAGGGAGTGAAAGGGAGCGGAAGGGAGCGGCTGCTGAGGATGATGGCAGTGCTTCTTGTCCGGAACGGCTTCCCTCGCGATCCATCACCCACCCACAATCCCCCGAGTCCACCGCCTATCCATCACCCACCCACAATCCCCCCAGTGCACCACCTATCTCCCACATGCATCCCCCATCCCACATGCCTATCCCACCCATGCACAAACCATCCCATGCAACCACCCAGCAACCCAACCCCCCCCCCCCCCGCACCATGTTTTTAACGGACGCCACGGCGCCCATCTGCAGCCCACATTCCGCGAGCTGCTTGAGGTATTACCCCATGGCCGGCCCCTTGCTGCAGTCCACACGCGTCCCATCCCATACAGCCACCCATTAACCCTCGCCCGCACGCACCATGTCTTTAATGGAAGCAACAACGCCAATCTGCAGCCCCGACCCGGTGAGCTGCTTGAGATACCCCATGGCGGGGCCCTTGCTGCATCTCACCCGCGGGTGCCACTCCCCCCCATCTCATGCAACCACCCATTAACCCTCGCCCGCACGCACCATGTCTATGATAGACGCGATGACGCCAATTTGCAGCCCCGAGCCAGTGAGCTGCTTCAGGTACCCCATCGCAGGCCCCTTGCTCTTGTCCACCCTTGGGTGCTGGTGCAGGTATGCCGTGAGCGCGTGTGTGATGGCCTTCACTCGCGGCACGTCCTCGTGTCGCAGCACGAATGCCGCCTCCATTGTCTTGCACCCCGCACGCGTGATGTTGGTGATCACCTGGTGGGGGGGAGGGTTGCAAGGAGAGGGGGTGGTGTACAGGAGGAGGGGTGGAAAGGGGGAGTGGGCATTGTGAGCGCGTGTGTGATGGCCCGCGTCACGTCCAAGCCCTACCATACACATGCCCCCCACTCGCCATGCCTCTGCACCCCATGCCTCTGCACGCCACGCGCCATGAGCACGAGCAGGTGGCAGTATATTCGCAAGCTAGGCGATGGGTGGCAGTATATTCGCAAGCTAGGCGATGGGTGGCAGTATATTCGCAAGCTAGGCGATGGGTGGCAGTATATTCGCAAGCTAGGCGTTGGGTGGAAAGAGCGCTCACGGCGGGGGGTGAAGATGCAGCCACCACCAAATGCAGCCCCCTGCACTGCACTCCCCACGCCCCACCCACCAGCAACCACCGCAAGGTTGACAAGGGAACGATACAAAGAGGAGAGCAGAGCGCTCACAGCGGAGGGGAAGATGGAGTTGGGGATGATGATGGGCGCCAGGTCGTCCCCTTCAATGGTGCCGTGCAGGAACCCCATCTCCCGCACCTTGCCCTTGAGCCTTACCACGCTCCCACCCCACCCCCCATGCCCCAGGCCCCAGCACTACCAAACAGCTATACAAAGAGGAGAGGGAGAGCTCACAGCGGAGGGGAAGCTGGAGTTGGGGATGATGATGACGGGCGCCAGGTCGTCCCCCTCGATGGTGCGCCATCTCCTGCACCTTGCCCTTGCGCCCCGCCACACTCCCACGCCCATGCCCCGCCACACTCCCACCCCCATGCCCCGCCCACACTCCCACCCCCATGCCCCGCCACACTTCCACCCCCATGCCCCGCCACACTCCCTTCTTTCTAGCGTGCCGTGCAGGAACCCCATCTCCTGCACCTTGCCCTTGAGCCTTACCACGCTCCCATCCCACCCCCATGCCCCAGGCCCCAGCACCACCAAACGGCTATAGAAAGAGGAGAGGGAGGCTCACAGCAGACGTGAAGATGGAGATGGGGATGATGATGGCTTTCAAGTCGTCCCCTTCAATGATGATGGCTTCAGACCACACACAGCAGGAAGGGGAGAGGGAGGCTCACCGCAGACGTGAAGATGGAGTTGGGGATGATGATGGCCTCCAGGTCGTCCCCTTCAATGGTGGTGTGCAGGAAGCCAATCTCCTGCACCTTTCCCTTCAGCCCCGCCACTCGGATCTTCTCGCGCACGGCGAACGGCTGTGTCAGCACCAGTACCAGCCCGCCAAAGAAGTTTGTGACGACTTTTTCCGAGGCGAACGCCAATGCGAAACCTGGGAAGGGATGGGAGCGGATGGGAAAGGAGGTGAGGATGGGAAGGAGGGGATGGGAGAGACCCCTTGAGCCCCGCCACTCGGATCTTCTCGCGCACGGCAAACGGCTGTGTGAGCACCAGCACGAGCACCAGCCCGCCGAAGAAGTTGGTCACAACCTTCTCAGACGCGAAGGCCAACGCGAAACCTGGGGGGCCATTGGGGAGGGGGGTTGGTGGGGCGGGGGAGAGGGGTGGGGTAAAGGAGGGGGAGTTCGTCGCTTTCCGAAGGGCTGTGTCAGCACGATCACGAACCTGCCGAAGAAGTTGGTCACCACCTTCTCCGATGCAAACGCCAGCGCGAAACCTGGGGGGCGATTGGGGAGGGGGGTGGGTGGGGCGGGGGAGATTGGGGGCGCAGGGGGAAGAGTGAGCTTTGCGTGAGGTGGTGATGGTGATGGTGATGGGGATGGGGATGGGGATGGGGATGGGGATGGGGATGGGGATGGGGATGGGGATGGGGATGGAGATGCCTGTCACCGCACCTAACACGGCCCTCACTGCCCTTGAGATGAGATGCATGTCAATGAAGGGCGCACTGGAGATGCATGTCAATGAAGGGCGCACTGGAGATGCATGTCAATGAAGGGCGCACTGGAGATGCATGTCAATGAAGGGCGCACTGGAGATGCATGTCAATGAAGGGCGCACTGGAGATGCATGTCAATGAAGGGCGCACTGGAGATGCATGTCAATGAAGGGCGCACTGGAGATGCATGTCAATGAAGGGCGCACTGGAGATGCATGTCAATGAAGGGCGCACTGGAGATGCATGTCAATGAAGGGCGCACTGGAGATGCATGTCAATGAAGGGCGCACTGGAGATGCATGTCAATGAAGGGCGCACTGGAGATGCATGTCAATGAAGGGCGCACTGGAGATGCATGTCAATGAAGGGCGCACTGGAGATGCATGTCAATGAAGGGCGCACTGGAGATGCATGTCAATGAAGGGCGCACTGGAGATGCATGTCAATGAAGGGCGCACTGGAGATGCATGTCAATGAAGGGCGCACTGGAGATGCATGTCAATGAAGGGCGCACTGGAGATGCATGTCAATGAAGGGCGCACTGGAGATGCATGTCAATGAAGGGCGCACTGGAGATGCATGTCAATGAAGGGCGCACTGGAGATGCATGTCAATGAAGGGCGCACTGGAGATGCATGTCAATGAAGGGCGCACTGGAGATGCATGTCAATGAAGGGCGCACTGGAGATGCATGTCAATGAAGGGCGCACTGGTGATGCATGTCAATGAAGGGCGCACTGGAGATGCATGTCAATGAAGGGCGCACTGGAGATGCATGTCAATGAAGGGCGCACTGGAGATGCATGTCAATGAAGGGCGCACTGGAGATGCATGTCAATGAAGGGCGCACTGGAGATGCATGTCAATGAAGGGCGCACTGGAGATGCATGTCAATGAAGGGCGCACTGGAGATGCATGTCAATGAAGGGCGCACTGGAGATGCATGTCAATGAAGGGCGCACTGGAGATGCATGTCAATGAAGGGCGCACTGGAGATGCATGTCAATGAAGGGCGCACTGGAGATGCCACCGATGGTGATGGGCGACTTCAGGCTCATGCCACACATGTCGGTGAGGTGAGGTGAGGTGAGGTGAGGTGAGGTGAGGTGAGGTGAGGTGAGGTGAGGTGAGGTGAGGGCGATGGTGATGGTGATAGCGATGGTGATGGCGATGGCGATGGCGATGGCGATGCCTCTCAGGGCACGGCTTACCCCAGATGCTTCTCAAAGCAAGGCCCACCTGAGATACCACCGATGGTGATGAGCGACTTCAGGCTGACTCCACACATGTCGGCCATGGTGATGGTGATGGCGATGGCGATGCCTACAAGCACCCATCCGAGATGCCTCTCCACTCAAAGCCCACCCAAAACGCCTCTCCACTCATGGCCCATCTGAGATGCCCCTCATCTCACCTGAGATACCACCGATGGCAATAAGCGACTTGAGGCTGACTCCAAACATGTCAGCGATGGTGATGCCTGCCACCGCGCGCAGCAGCAGCGTCAGCGCTGCACTCACATTCGCCAGCACCGGCTGCATGGGGGGGGGGGAGGTGGTAACAGATATGAGGAGGGAGGGGAGAGAGGGGGAATGTATGGGAGTGCGCACGTGTGCTTTTGACACGCCATGCCATGCCACGCCACGCCACCCCATTCCATACCATGCCACGTCATGCCCCACCATTCCATGCACCACCATTCCATGCCCCACCGTGCCATGCACCACCGTGTCTCACCATGCCACACCATGCCATGCACCACCGTGACCCACCTTGTCCTCGGGGCGTTTAGCAGCAATGAGCTTCAGCAGGCAGTCCTTCCACCCGATGGCAAACCACTGCATGCCATGCCGCACCCATGCCACACTACGCCCTGCCATGTCCCACCACACCATGCCACACCACGCCCCACCGTGACCCACCTTGTCCTCGGGGCGTTTAGCAGCAACAAGCTTGAGGAGGCCGTCCTTCCACCCGATGGCAAACCACTCCACTCCATGCCTTGCCTTGCCTTGCTTTGCCTTGCCTTGCCATGCCATACCTATCTCACCATGCCATCTCCCGCCCCACCTTGTCCTCGGGGCGTTTAGCAGCGACGAGCTTCAAGATGCGGTCATTCCACCCGATGGCAAACCATGCCATGCCATGCCCCACCATGTATCACCATGCCATGCCCCACCGTGTATCACCACACCACCCCATGCCATGCCATGCGACGCCCCACCTTGTCCTCGGGGCGTTTAGCAGCGACGAGCTTCAGAATGCGGTCCTTCCACCCGATGGCAAACCACGCCGCCGCCACCACGAGCGCCACGCCCCTCGCCCGCGCCATCAGCACTGCCTGCCCCGCCTGCCTCAGCGCCGGCACCAGCACGTGCAGACTGCCATGGCGGGGGGGGGGGGGGATTGGGGGAGGGGGAGGGGGAAACGGGAAGGGGGAAGTGGAATGGGGGAAGGGGGAAGAGGGACAGGGAAAGGGGGAAATGGGAAGTTGGAAGGGGGAAGAGGGAACGGGGAAGGGGCGAATGGGGATGGAGGAAGAGGGAGGGGGGACGAGGGGAAGGGGGGAGGCGGCAAAATGGGGAAGGAGGGGGAGTGGAGTATGAGTGAGTGGGCATGTGAAGGAAAGTGGGCATGTGAAGGAAAGTGGGCATGTGAAGGAAAGTGGGCATGTGAAGGAAAGTGGGCATGTGAAGGAAAGTGGGCATGTGAAGGAAAGTGGGCATGTGAAGGAAAGTGGGCATGTGAAGGAAAGTGGGCATGTGAAGGAAAGTGGGCATGTGAAGGAAAGTGGGCATGTGAAGGAAAGTGGGCATGTGAAGGAAAGTGGGCATGTGAAGGAAAGTGGGCATGTGAAGGAAAGTGGGCATGTGAAGGAAAGTGGGCATGTGAAGGAAAGTGGGCATGTGAAGGAAAGTGGGCATGTGAAGGAAAGTGGGCATGTGAAGGAAAGTGGGCATGTGAAGGAAAGTGGGCATGTGAAGGAAAGTGGGCATGTGAAGGAAAGTGGGCATGTGAAGGAAAGTGGGCATGTGAAGGAAAGTGGGCATGTGAAGGAAAGTGGGCATGTGAAGGAAAGTGGGCATGTGAAGGAAAGTGGGCATGTGAAGGAAAGTGGGCATGTGAAGGAAAGTGGGCATGTGAAGGAAAGTGGGCATGTGAAGGAAAGTGGGCATGTGAAGGAAAGTGGGCATGTGAAGGAAAGTGGGCATGTGAAGGAAAGTGGGCATGTGAAGGAAAGTGGGCATGTGAAGGAAAGTGGGCATGTGAAGGAAAGTGGGCATGTGAAGGAAAGTGGGCATGTGAAGGAAAGTGGGCATGTGAAGGAAAGTGGGCATGTGAAGGAAAGTGGGCATGTGAAGGAAAGTGGGCATGTGAAGGAAAGTGGGCATGTGAAGGAAAGTGGGCATGTGAAGGAAAGTGGGCATGTGAAGGAAAGTGGGCATGTGAAGGAAAGTGGGCATGTGAAGGAAAGTGGGCATGTGAAGGAAAGTGGGCATGTGAAGGAAAGTGGGCATGTGAAGGAAAGTGGGCATGTGAAGGAAAGTGGGCATGTGAAGGAAAGTGGGCATGTGAAGGAAAGTGGGCATGTGAAGGAAAGTGGGCATGTGAAGGAAAGTGGGCATGTGAAGGAAAGTGGGCATGTGAAGGAAAGTGGGCATGTGAAGGAAAGTGGGCATGTGAAGGAAAGTGGGCATGTGAAGGAAAGTGGGCATGTGAAGGAAAGTGGGCATGTGAAGGAAAGTGGGCATGTGAAGGAAAGTGGGCATGTGAAGGAAAGTGGGCATGTGAAGGAAAGTGGGCATGTGAAGGAAAGTGGGCATGTGAAGGAAAGTGGGCATGTGAAGGAAAGTGGGCATGTGAAGGAAAGTGGGCATGTGAAGGAAAGTGGGCATGTGAAGGAAAGTGGGCATGTGAAGGAAAGTGGGCATGTGAAGGAAAGTGGGCATGTGAAGGAAAGTGGGCATGTGAAGGAAAGTGGGCATGTGAAGGAAAGTGGGCATGTGAAGGAAAGTGGGCATGTGAAGGAAAGTGGGCATGTGAAGGAAAGTGGGCATGTGAAGGAAAGTGGGCATGTGAAGGAAAGTGGGCATGTGAAGGAAAGTGGGCATGTGAAGGAAAGTGGGCATGTGAAGGAAAGTGGGCATGTGAAGGAAAGTGGGCATGTGAAGGAAAGTGGGCATGTGAAGGAAAGTGGGCATGTGAAGGAAAGTGGGCATGTGAAGGAAAGTGGGCATGTGAAGGAAAGTGGGCATGTGAAGGAAAGTGGGCATGTGAAGGAAAGTGGGCATGTGAAGGAAAGTGGGCATGTGAAGGAAAGTGGGCATGTGAAGGAAAGTGGGCATGTGAAGGAAAGTGGGCATGTGAAGGAAAGTGGGCATGTGAAGGAAAGTGGGCATGTGAAGGAAAGTGGGCATGTGAAGGAAAGTGGGCATGTGAAGGAAAGTGGGCATGTGAAGGAAAGTGGGCATGTGAAGGAAAGTGGGCATGTGAAGGAAAGTGGGCATGTGAAGGAAAGTGGGCATGTGAAGGAAAGTGGGCATGTGAAGGAAAGTGGGCATGTGAAGGAAAGTGGGCATGTGAAGGAAAGTGGGCATGTGAAGGAAAGTGGGCATGTGAAGGAAAGTGGGCATGTGAAGGAAAGTGGGCATGTGAAGGAAAGTGGGCATGTGAAGGAAAGTGGGCATGTGAAGGAAAGTGGGCATGTGAAGGAAAGTGGGCATGTGAAGGAAAGTGGGCATGTGAAGGAAAGTGGGCATGTGAAGGAAAGTGGGCATGTGAAGGAAAGTGGGCATGTGAAGGAAAGTGGGCATGTGAAGGAAAGTGGGCATGTGAAGGAAAGTGGGCATGTGAAGGAAAGTGGGCATGTGAAGGAAAGTGGGCATGTGAAGGAAAGTGGGCATGTGAAGGAAAGTGGGCATGTGAAGGAAAGTGGGCATGTGAAGGAAAGTGGGCATGTGAAGGAAAGTGGGCATGTGAAGGAAAGTGGGCATGTGAAGGAAAGTGGGCATGTGAAGGAAAGTGGGCATGTGAAGGAAAGTGGGCATGTGAAGGAAAGTGGGCATGTGAAGGAAAGTGGGCATGTGAAGGAAAGTGGGCATGTGAAGGAAAGTGGGCATGTGAAGGAAAGTGGGCATGTGAAGGAAAGTGGGCATGTGAAGGAAAGTGGGCATGTGAAGGAAAGTGGGCATGTGAAGGAAAGTGGGCATGTGAAGGAAAGTGGGCATGTGAAGGAAAGTGGGCATGTGAAGGAAAGTGGGCATGTGAAGGAAAGTGGGCATGTGAAGGAAAGTGGGCATGTGAAGGAAAGTGGGCATGTGAAGGAAAGTGGGCATGTGAAGGAAAGTGGGCATGTGAAGGAAAGTGGGCATGTGAAGGAAAGTGGGCATGTGAAGGAAAGTGGGCATGTGAAGGAAAGTGGGCATGTGAAGGAAAGTGGGCATGTGAAGGAAAGTGGGCATGTGAAGGAAAGTGGGCATGTGAAGGAAAGTGGGCATGTGAAGGAAAGTGGGCATGTGAAGGAAAGTGGGCATGTGAAGGAAAGTGGGCATGTGAAGGAAAGTGGGCATGTGAAGGAAAGTGGGCATGTGAAGGAAAGTGGGCATGTGAAGGAAAGTGGGCATGTGAAGGAAAGTGGGCATGTGAAGGAAAGTGGGCATGTGAAGGAAAGTGGGCATGTGAAGGAAAGTGGGCATGTGAAGGAAAGTGGGCATGTGAAGGAAAGTGGGCATGTGAAGGAAAGTGGGCATGTGAAGGAAAGTGGGCATGTGAAGGAAAGTGGGCATGTGAAGGAAAGTGGGCATGTGAAGGAAAGTGGGCATGTGAAGGAAAGTGGGCATGTGAAGGAAAGTGGGCATGTGAAGGAAAGTGGGCATGTGAAGGAAAGTGGGCATGTGAAGGAAAGTGGGCATGTGAAGGAAAGTGGGCATGTGAAGGAAAGTGGGCATGTGAAGGAAAGTGGGCATGTGAAGGAAAGTGGGCATGTGAAGGAAAGTGGGCATGTGAAGGAAAGTGGGCATGTGAAGGAAAGTGGGCATGTGAAGGAAAGTGGGCATGTGAAGGAAAGTGGGCATGTGAAGGAAAGTGGGCATGTGAAGGAAAGTGGGCATGTGAAGGAAAGTGGGCATGTGAAGGAAAGTGGGCATGTGAAGGAAAGTGGGCATGTGAAGGAAAGTGGGCATGTGAAGGAAAGTGGGCATGTGAAGGAAAGTGGGCATGTGAAGGAAAGTGGGCATGTGAAGGAAAGTGGGCATGTGAAGGAAAGTGGGCATGTGAAGGAAAGTGGGCATGTGAAGGAAAGTGGGCATGTGAAGGAAAGTGGGCATGTGAAGGAAAGTGGGCATGTGAAGGAAAGTGGGCATGTGAAGGAAAGTGGGCATGTGAAGGAAAGTGGGCATGTGAAGGAAAGTGGGCATGTGAAGGAAAGTGGGCATGTGAAGGAAAGTGGGCATGTGAAGGAAAGTGGGCATGTGAAGGAAAGTGGGCATGTGAAGGAAAGTGGGCATGTGAAGGAAAGTGGGCATGTGAAGGAAAGTGGGCATGTGAAGGAAAGTGGGCATGTGAAGGAAAGTGGGCATGTGAAGGAAAGTGGGCATGTGAAGGAAAGTGGGCATGTGAAGGAAAGTGGGCATGTGAAGGAAAGTGGGCATGTGAAGGAAAGTGGGCATGTGAAGGAAAGTGGGCATGTGAAGGAAAGTGGGCATGTGAAGGAAAGTGGGCATGTGAAGGAAAGTGGGCATGTGAAGGAAAGTGGGCATGTGAAGGAAAGTGGGCATGTGAAGGAAAGTGGGCATGTGAAGGAAAGTGGGCATGTGAAGGAAAGTGGGCATGTGAAGGAAAGTGGGCATGTGAAGGAAAGTGGGCATGTGAAGGAAAGTGGGCATGTGAAGGAAAGTGGGCATGTGAAGGAAAGTGGGCATGTGAAGGAAAGTGGGCATGTGAAGGAAAGTGGGCATGTGAAGGAAAGTGGGCATGTGAAGGAAAGTGGGCATGTGAAGGAAAGTGGGCATGTGAAGGAAAGTGGGCATGTGAAGGAAAGTGGGCATGTGAAGGAAAGTGGGCATGTGAAGGAAAGTGGGCATGTGAAGGAAAGTGGGCATGTGAAGGAAAGTGGGCATGTGAAGGAAAGTGGGCATGTGAAGGAAAGTGGGCATGTGAAGGAAAGTGGGCATGTGAAGGAAAGTGGGCATGTGAAGGAAAGTGGGCATGTGAAGGAAAGTGGGCATGTGAAGGAAAGTGGGCATGTGAAGGAAAGTGGGCATGTGAAGGAAAGTGGGCATGTGAAGGAAAGTGGGCATGTGAAGGAAAGTGGGCATGTGAAGGAAAGTGGGCATGTGAAGGAAAGTGGGCATGTGAAGGAAAGTGGGCATGTGAAGGAAAGTGGGCATGTGAAGGAAAGTGGGCATGTGAAGGAAAGTGGGCATGTGAAGGAAAGTGGGCATGTGAAGGAAAGTGGGCATGTGAAGGAAAGTGGGCATGTGAAGGAAAGTGGGCATGTGAAGGAAAGTGGGCATGTGAAGGAAAGTGGGCATGTGAAGGAAAGTGGGCATGTGAAGGAAAGTGGGCATGTGAAGGAAAGTGGGCATGTGAAGGAAAGTGGGCATGTGAAGGAAAGTGGGCATGTGAAGGAAAGTGGGCATGTGAAGGAAAGTGGGCATGTGAAGGAAAGTGGGCATGTGAAGGAAAGTGGGCATGTGAAGGAAAGTGGGCATGTGAAGGAAAGTGGGCATGTGAAGGAAAGTGGGCATGTGAAGGAAAGTGGGCATGTGAAGGAAAGTGGGCATGTGAAGGAAAGTGGGCATGTGAAGGAAAGTGGGCATGTGAAGGAAAGTGGGCATGTGAAGGAAAGTGGGCATGTGAAGGAAAGTGGGCATGTGAAGGAAAGTGGGCATGTGAAGGAAAGTGGGCATGTGAAGGAAAGTGGGCATGTGAAGGAAAGTGGGCATGTGAAGGAAAGTGGGCATGTGAAGGAAAGTGGGCATGTGAAGGAAAGTGGGCATGTGAAGGAAAGTGGGCATGTGAAGGAAAGTGGGCATGTGAAGGAAAGTGGGCATGTGAAGGAAAGTGGGCATGTGAAGGAAAGTGGGCATGTGAAGGAAAGTGGGCATGTGAAGGAAAGTGGGCATGTGAAGGAAAGTGGGCATGTGAAGGAAAGTGGGCATGTGAAGGAAAGTGGGCATGTGAAGGAAAGTGGGCATGTGAAGGAAAGTGGGCATGTGAAGGAAAGTGGGCATGTGAAGGAAAGTGGGCATGTGAAGGAAAGTGGGCATGTGAAGGAAAGTGGGCATGTGAAGGAAAGTGGGCATGTGAAGGAAAGTGGGCATGTGAAGGAAAGTGGGCATGTGAAGGAAAGTGGGCATGTGAAGGAAAGTGGGCATGTGAAGGAAAGTGGGCATGTGAAGGAAAGTGGGCATGTGAAGGAAAGTGGGCATGTGAAGGAAAGTGGGCATGTGAAGGAAAGTGGGCATGTGAAGGAAAGTGGGCATGTGAAGGAAAGTGGGCATGTGAAGGAAAGTGGGCATGTGAAGGAAAGTGGGCATGTGAAGGAAAGTGGGCATGTGAAGGAAAGTGGGCATGTGAAGGAAAGTGGGCATGTGAAGGAAAGTGGGCATGTGAAGGAAAGTGGGCATGTGAAGGAAAGTGGGCATGTGAAGGAAAGTGGGCATGTGAAGGAAAGTGGGCATGTGAAGGAAAGTGGGCATGTGAAGGAAAGTGGGCATGTGAAGGAAAGTGGGCATGTGAAGGAAAGTGGGCATGTGAAGGAAAGTGGGCATGTGAAGGAAAGTGGGCATGTGAAGGAAAGTGGGCATGTGAAGGAAAGTGGGCATGTGAAGGAAAGTGGGCATGTGAAGGAAAGTGGGCATGTGAAGGAAAGTGGGCATGTGAAGGAAAGTGGGCATGTGAAGGAAAGTGGGCATGTGAAGGAAAGTGGGCATGTGAAGGAAAGTGGGCATGTGAAGGAAAGTGGGCATGTGAAGGAAAGTGGGCATGTGAAGGAAAGTGGGCATGTGAAGGAAAGTGGGCATGTGAAGGAAAGTGGGCATGTGAAGGAAAGTGGGCATGTGAAGGAAAGTGGGCATGTGAAGGAAAGTGGGCATGTGAAGGAAAGTGGGCATGTGAAGGAAAGTGGGCATGTGAAGGAAAGTGGGCATGTGAAGGAAAGTGGGCATGTGAAGGAAAGTGGGCATGTGAAGGAAAGTGGGCATGTGAAGGAAAGTGGGCATGTGAAGGAAAGTGGGCATGTGAAGGAAAGTGGGCATGTGAAGGAAAGTGGGCATGTGAAGGAAAGTGGGCATGTGAAGGAAAGTGGGCATGTGAAGGAAAGTGGGCATGTGAAGGAAAGTGGGCATGTGAAGGAAAGTGGGCATGTGAAGGAAAGTGGGCATGTGAAGGAAAGTGGGCATGTGAAGGAAAGTGGGCATGTGAAGGAAAGTGGGCATGTGAAGGAAAGTGGGCATGTGAAGGAAAGTGGGCATGTGAAGGAAAGTGGGCATGTGAAGGAAAGTGGGCATGTGAAGGAAAGTGGGCATGTGAAGGAAAGTGGGCATGTGAAGGAAAGTGGGCATGTGAAGGAAAGTGGGCATGTGAAGGAAAGTGGGCATGTGAAGGAAAGTGGGCATGTGAAGGAAAGTGGGCATGTGAAGGAAAGTGGGCATGTGAAGGAAAGTGGGCATGTGAAGGAAAGTGGGCATGTGAAGGAAAGTGGGCATGTGAAGGAAAGTGGGCATGTGAAGGAAAGTGGGCATGTGAAGGAAAGTGGGCATGTGAAGGAAAGTGGGCATGTGAAGGAAAGTGGGCATGTGAAGGAAAGTGGGCATGTGAAGGAAAGTGGGCATGTGAAGGAAAGTGGGCATGTGAAGGAAAGTGGGCATGTGAAGGAAAGTGGGCATGTGAAGGAAAGTGGGCATGTGAAGGAAAGTGGGCATGTGAAGGAAAGTGGGCATGTGAAGGAAAGTGGGCATGTGAAGGAAAGTGGGCATGTGAAGGAAAGTGGGCATGTGAAGGAAAGTGGGCATGTGAAGGAAAGTGGGCATGTGAAGGAAAGTGGGCATGTGAAGGAAAGTGGGCATGTGAAGGAAAGTGGGCATGTGAAGGAAAGTGGGCATGTGAAGGAAAGTGGGCATGTGAAGGAAAGTGGGCATGTGAAGGAAAGTGGGCATGTGAAGGAAAGTGGGCATGTGAAGGAAAGTGGGCATGTGAAGGAAAGTGGGCATGTGAAGGAAAGTGGGCATGTGAAGGAAAGTGGGCATGTGAAGGAAAGTGGGCATGTGAAGGAAAGTGGGCATGTGAAGGAAAGTGGGCATGTGAAGGAAAGTGGGCATGTGAAGGAAAGTGGGCATGTGAAGGAAAGTGGGCATGTGAAGGAAAGTGGGCATGTGAAGGAAAGTGGGCATGTGAAGGAAAGTGGGCATGTGAAGGAAAGTGGGCATGTGAAGGAAAGTGGGCATGTGAAGGAAAGTGGGCATGTGAAGGAAAGTGGGCATGTGAAGGAAAGTGGGCATGTGAAGGAAAGTGGGCATGTGAAGGAAAGTGGGCATGTGAAGGAAAGTGGGCATGTGAAGGAAAGTGGGCATGTGAAGGAAAGTGGGCATGTGAAGGAAAGTGGGCATGTGAAGGAAAGTGGGCATGTGAAGGAAAGTGGGCATGTGAAGGAAAGTGGGCATGTGAAGGAAAGTGGGCATGTGAAGGAAAGTGGGCATGTGAAGGAAAGTGGGCATGTGAAGGAAAGTGGGCATGTGAAGGAAAGTGGGCATGTGAAGGAAAGTGGGCATGTGAAGGAAAGTGGGCATGTGAAGGAAAGTGGGCATGTGAAGGAAAGTGGGCATGTGAAGGAAAGTGGGCATGTGAAGGAAAGTGGGCATGTGAAGGAAAGTGGGCATGTGAAGGAAAGTGGGCATGTGAAGGAAAGTGAGCACGTGAAGGAAAGTGGGCATGTGAAGGAAAGTGGGCATGTGAAGGAAAGTGGGCATGTGAAGGAAAGTGGGCATGTGAAGGAAAGTGGGCATGTGAAGGAAAGTGGGCATGTGAAGGAAAGTGGGCATGTGAAGGAAAGTGGGCATGTGAAGGAAAGTGGGCATGTGAAGGAAAGTGGGCATGTGAAGGAAAGTGGGCATGTGAAGGAAAGTGGGCATGTGAAGGAAAGTGGGCATGTGAAGGAAAGTGGGCATGTGAAGGAAAGTGGGCATGTGAAGGAAAGTGGGCATGTGAAGGAAAGTGGGCATGTGAAGGAAAGTGGGCATGTGAAGGAAAGTGGGCATGTGAAGGAAAGTGGGCATGTGAAGGAAAGTGGGCATGTGAAGGAAAGTGGGCATGTGAAGGAAAGTGGGCATGTGAAGGAAAGTGGGCATGTGAAGGAAAGTGGGCATGTGAAGGAAAGTGGGCATGTGAAGGAAAGTGGGCATGTGAAGGAAAGTGGGCATGTGAAGGAAAGTGGGCATGTGAAGGAAAGTGGGCATGTGAAGGAAAGTGGGCATGTGAAGGAAAGTGGGCATGTGAAGGAAAGTGGGCATGTGAAGGAAAGTGGGCATGTGAAGGAAAGTGGGCATGTGAAGGAAAGTGGGCATGTGAAGGAAAGTGGGCATGTGAAGGAAAGTGGGCATGTGAAGGAAAGTGGGCATGTGAAGGAAAGTGGGCATGTGAAGGAAAGTGGGCATGTGAAGGAAAGTGGGCATGTGAAGGAAAGTGGGCATGTGAAGGAAAGTGGGCATGTGAAGGAAAGTGGGCATGTGAAGGAAAGTGGGCATGTGAAGGAAAGTGGGCATGTGAAGGAAAGTGGGCATGTGAAGGAAAGTGGGCATGTGAAGGAAAGTGGGCATGTGAAGGAAAGTGGGCATGTGAAGGAAAGTGGGCATGTGAAGGAAAGTGGGCATGTGAAGGAAAGTGGGCATGTGAAGGAAAGTGGGCATGTGAAGGAAAGTGGGCATGTGAAGGAAAGTGGGCATGTGAAGGAAAGTGGGCATGTGAAGGAAAGTGGGCATGTGAAGGAAAGTGGGCATGTGAAGGAAAGTGGGCATGTGAAGGAAAGTGGGCATGTGAAGGAAAGTGGGCATGTGAAGGAAAGTGGGCATGTGAAGGAAAGTGGGCATGTGAAGGAAAGTGGGCATGTGAAGGAAAGTGGGCATGTGAAGGAAAGTGGGCATGTGAAGGAAAGTGGGCATGTGAAGGAAAGTGGGCATGTGAAGGAAAGTGGGCATGTGAAGGAAAGTGGGCATGTGAAGGAAAGTGGGCATGTGAAGGAAAGTGGGCATGTGAAGGAAAGTGGGCATGTGAAGGAAAGTGGGCATGTGAAGGAAAGTGGGCATGTGAAGGAAAGTGGGCATGTGAAGGAAAGTGGGCATGTGAAGGAAAGTGGGCATGTGAAGGAAAGTGGGCATGTGAAGGAAAGTGGGCATGTGAAGGAAAGTGGGCATGTGAAGGAAAGTGGGCATGTGAAGGAAAGTGGGCATGTGAAGGAAAGTGGGCATGTGAAGGAAAGTGGGCATGTGAAGGAAAGTGGGCATGTGAAGGAAAGTGGGCATGTGAAGGAAAGTGGGCATGTGAAGGAAAGTGGGCATGTGAAGGAAAGTGGGCATGTGAAGGAAAGTGGGCATGTGAAGGAAAGTGGGCATGTGAAGGAAAGTGGGCATGTGAAGGAAAGTGGGCATGTGAAGGAAAGTGGGCATGTGAAGGAAAGTGGGCATGTGAAGGAAAGTGGGCATGTGAAGGAAAGTGGGCATGTGAAGGAAAGTGGGCATGTGAAGGAAAGTGGGCATGTGAAGGAAAGTGGGCATGTGAAGGAAAGTGGGCATGTGAAGGAAAGTGGGCATGTGAAGGAAAGTGGGCATGTGAAGGAAAGTGGGCATGTGAAGGAAAGTGGGCATGTGAAGGAAAGTGGGCATGTGAAGGAAAGTGGGCATGTGAAGGAAAGTGGGCATGTGAAGGAAAGTGGGCATGTGAAGGAAAGTGGGCATGTGAAGGAAAGTGGGCATGTGAAGGAAAGTGGGCATGTGAAGGAAAGTGGGCATGTGAAGGAAAGTGGGCATGTGAAGGAAAGTGGGCATGTGAAGGAAAGTGGGCATGTGAAGGAAAGTGGGCATGTGAAGGAAAGTGGGCATGTGAAGGAAAGTGGGCATGTGAAGGAAAGTGGGCATGTGAAGGAAAGTGGGCATGTGAAGGAAAGTGGGCATGTGAAGGAAAGTGGGCATGTGAAGGAAAGTGGGCATGTGAAGGAAAGTGGGCATGTGAAGGAAAGTGGGCATGTGAAGGAAAGTGGGCATGTGAAGGAAAGTGGGCATGTGAAGGAAAGTGGGCATGTGAAGGAAAGTGGGCATGTGAAGGAAAGTGGGCATGTGAAGGAAAGTGGGCATGTGAAGGAAAGTGGGCATGTGAAGGAAAGTGGGCATGTGAAGGAAAGTGGGCATGTGAAGGAAAGTGGGCATGTGAAGGAAAGTGGGCATGTGAAGGAAAGTGGGCATGTGAAGGAAAGTGGGCATGTGAAGGAAAGTGGGCATGTGAAGGAAAGTGGGCATGTGAAGGAAAGTGGGCATGTGAAGGAAAGTGGGCATGTGAAGGAAAGTGGGCATGTGAAGGAAAGTGGGCATGTGAAGGAAAGTGGGCATGTGAAGGAAAGTGGGCATGTGAAGGAAAGTGGGCATGTGAAGGAAAGTGGGCATGTGAAGGAAAGTGGGCATGTGAAGGAAAGTGGGCATGTGAAGGAAAGTGGGCATGTGAAGGAAAGTGGGCATGTGAAGGAAAGTGGGCATGTGAAGGAAAGTGGGCATGTGAAGGAAAGTGGGCATGTGAAGGAAAGTGGGCATGTGAAGGAAAGTGGGCATGTGAAGGAAAGTGGGCATGTGAAGGAAAGTGGGCATGTGAAGGAAAGTGGGCATGTGAAGGAAAGTGGGCATGTGAAGGAAAGTGGGCATGTGAAGGAAAGTGGGCATGTGAAGGAAAGTGGGCATGTGAAGGAAAGTGGGCATGTGAAGGAAAGTGGGCATGTGAAGGAAAGTGGGCATGTGAAGGAAAGTGGGCATGTGAAGGAAAGTGGGCATGTGAAGGAAAGTGGGCATGTGAAGGAAAGTGGGCATGTGAAGGAAAGTGGGCATGTGAAGGAAAGTGGGCATGTGAAGGAAAGTGGGCATGTGAAGGAAAGTGGGCATGTGAAGGAAAGTGGGCATGTGAAGGAAAGTGGGCATGTGAAGGAAAGTGGGCATGTGAAGGAAAGTGGGCATGTGAAGGAAAGTGGGCATGTGAAGGAAAGTGGGCATGTGAAGGAAAGTGGGCATGTGAAGGAAAGTGGGCATGTGAAGGAAAGTGGGCATGTGAAGGAAAGTGGGCATGTGAAGGAAAGTGGGCATGTGAAGGAAAGTGGGCATGTGAAGGAAAGTGGGCATGTGAAGGAAAGTGGGCATGTGAAGGAAAGTGGGCATGTGAAGGAAAGTGGGCATGTGAAGGAAAGTGGGCATGTGAAGGAAAGTGGGCATGTGAAGGAAAGTGGGCATGTGAAGGAAAGTGGGCATGTGAAGGAAAGTGGGCATGTGAAGGAAAGTGGGCATGTGAAGGAAAGTGGGCATGTGAAGGAAAGTGGGCATGTGAAGGAAAGTGGGCATGTGAAGGAAAGTGGGCATGTGAAGGAAAGTGGGCATGTGAAGGAAAGTGGGCATGTGAAGGAAAGTGGGCATGTGAAGGAAAGTGGGCATGTGAAGGAAAGTGGGCATGTGAAGGAAAGTGGGCATGTGAAGGAAAGTGGGCATGTGAAGGAAAGTGGGCATGTGAAGGAAAGTGGGCATGTGAAGGAAAGTGGGCATGTGAAGGAAAGTGGGCATGTGAAGGAAAGTGGGCATGTGAAGGAAAGTGGGCATGTGAAGGAAAGTGGGCATGTGAAGGAAAGTGGGCATGTGAAGGAAAGTGGGCATGTGAAGGAAAGTGGGCATGTGAAGGAAAGTGGGCATGTGAAGGAAAGTGGGCATGTGAAGGAAAGTGGGCATGTGAAGGAAAGTGGGCATGTGAAGGAAAGTGGGCATGTGAAGGAAAGTGGGCATGTGAAGGAAAGTGGGCATGTGAAGGAAAGTGGGCATGTGAAGGAAAGTGGGCATGTGAAGGAAAGTGGGCATGTGAAGGAAAGTGGGCATGTGAAGGAAAGTGGGCATGTGAAGGAAAGTGGGCATGTGAAGGAAAGTGGGCATGTGAAGGAAAGTGGGCATGTGAAGGAAAGTGGGCATGTGAAGGAAAGTGGGCATGTGAAGGAAAGTGGGCATGTGAAGGAAAGTGGGCATGTGAAGGAAAGTGGGCATGTGAAGGAAAGTGGGCATGTGAAGGAAAGTGGGCATGTGAAGGAAAGTGGGCATGTGAAGGAAAGTGGGCATGTGAAGGAAAGTGGGCATGTGAAGGAAAGTGGGCATGTGAAGGAAAGTGGGCATGTGAAGGAAAGTGGGCATGTGAAGGAAAGTGGGCATGTGAAGGAAAGTGGGCATGTGAAGGAAAGTGGGCATGTGAAGGAAAGTGGGCATGTGAAGGAAAGTGGGCATGTGAAGGAAAGTGGGCATGTGAAGGAAAGTGGGCATGTGAAGGAAAGTGGGCATGTGAAGGAAAGTGGGCATGTGAAGGAAAGTGGGCATGTGAAGGAAAGTGGGCATGTGAAGGAAAGTGGGCATGTGAAGGAAAGTGGGCATGTGAAGGAAAGTGGGCATGTGAAGGAAAGTGGGCATGTGAAGGAAAGTGGGCATGTGAAGGAAAGTGGGCATGTGAAGGAAAGTGGGCATGTGAAGGAAAGTGGGCATGTGAAGGAAAGTGGGCATGTGAAGGAAAGTGGGCATGTGAAGGAAAGTGGGCATGTGAAGGAAAGTGGGCATGTGAAGGAAAGTGGGCATGTGAAGGAAAGTGGGCATGTGAAGGAAAGTGGGCATGTGAAGGAAAGTGGGCATGTGAAGGAAAGTGGGCATGTGAAGGAAAGTGGGCATGTGAAGGAAAGTGGGCATGTGAAGGAAAGTGGGCATGTGAAGGAAAGTGGGCATGTGAAGGAAAGTGGGCATGTGAAGGAAAGTGGGCATGTGAAGGAAAGTGGGCATGTGAAGGAAAGTGGGCATGTGAAGGAAAGTGGGCGTGTGCAGGAAAGTGGGCATGTGAAGGAAAGTGGGCATGTGAAGGAAAGTGGGCATGTGAAGGAAAGTGGGCATGTGAAGGAAAGTGGGCATGTGAAGGAAAGTGGGCATGTGAAGGAAAGTGGGCATGTGAAGGAAAGTGGGCATGTGAAGGAAAGTGGGCACGCGAAGGAAAGTGGCACGCGAAGGAAAGTGAGCACGCGAAGGAAAGTGAGCACGCGAAGGAAAGTGAGCACGCGAAGGAAAGTGGGCACGTGAAGGAAAGTGGGCGTGTGAAGGAAAGTGGGCATGTGAAGGAAAGTGGGCATGTGAAGGAAAGTGGGCATGTGAAGGAAAGTGGGCATGTGAAGGAAAGTGGGCATGTGAAGGAAAGTGGGCATGTGAAGGAAAGTGGGCATGTGAAGGAAAGTGGGCATGTGAAGGAAAGTGGGCATGTGAAGGAAAGTGGGCATGTGAAGGAAAGTGGGCATGTGAAGGAAAGTGGGCATGTGAAGGAAAGTGGGCATGTGAAGGAAAGTGGGCATGTGAAGGAAAGTGAGCGTGTGAAGGAAAGTGAGCATGTGAAGGAAAGTGAGCACGCGAAGGAAAGTGGCACGTGAAGGAAAGTGGGCACGTGAAGGAAAGTGGGCACGTGAAGGAAAGTGGGCACGTGAAGGAAAGTGGGCATGTGAAGGAAAGTGGGCATGTGAAGGAAAGTGGGCATGTGAAGGAAAGTGGGCATGTGAAGGAAAGTGGGCATGTGAAGGAAAGTGGGCATGTGAAGGAAAGTGGGCATGTGAAGGAAAGTGGGCATGTGAAGGAAAGTGGGCATGTGAAGGAAAGTGGGCATGTGAAGGAAAGTGGGCATGTGAAGGAAAGTGGGCATGTGAAGGAAAGTGGGCATGTGAAGGAAAGTGGGCATGTGAAGGAAAGTGGGCATGTGAAGGAAAGTGGGCATGTGAAGGAAAGTGGGCATGTGAAGGAAAGTGGGCATGTGAAGGAAAGTGGGCATGTGAAGGAAAGTGGGCATGTGAAGGAAAGTGGGCATGTGAAGGAAAGTGGGCATGTGAAGGAAAGTGGGCATGTGAAGGAAAGTGGGCATGTGAAGGAAAGTGGGCATGTGAAGGAAAGTGGGCATGTGAAGGAAAGTGGGCATGTGAAGGAAAGTGGGCATGTGAAGGAAAGTGGGCATGTGAAGGAAAGTGGGCATGTGAAGGAAAGTGGGCATGTGAAGGAAAGTGGGCATGTGAAGGAAAGTGGGCATGTGAAGGAAAGTGGGCATGTGAAGGAAAGTGGGCATGTGAAGGAAAGTGGGCATGTGAAGGAATGTGAAGGAAAGTGGCATGTGAAGGAAAGTGGGCATGTGAAGGAAAGTGGGCATGTGAAGGAAAGTGGGCATGTGAAGGAAAGTGGGCATGTGAAGGAATGTGAAGGAAAGTGAGCACGAGAAGGAAAGTGGGCACGTGAAGGAAAGTGGGCATGTGAAGGAAAGTGGGCATGTGAAGGAAAGTGGGCATGTGAAGGAAAGTGGGCATGTGAAGGAAAGTGGGCATGTGAAGGAAAGTGGGCATGTGAAGGAAAGTGGGCATGTGAAGGAAAGTGGGCATGTGAAGGAAAGTGGGCATGTGAAGGAAAGTGGGCATGTGAAGGAAAGTGGGCATGTGAAGGAAAGTGGGCATGTGAAGGAAAGTGGGCATGTGAAGGAAAGTGGGCATGTGAAGGAAAGTGGGCATGTGAAGGAAAGTGGGCATGTGAAGGAAAGTGGGCATGTGAAGGAAAGTGGGCATGTGAAGGAAAGTGGGCATGTGAAGGAAAGTGGGCATGTGAAGGAAAGTGGGCATGTGAAGGAAAGTGGGCATGTGAAGGAAAGTGGGCATGTGAAGGAAAGTGGGCATGTGAAGGAAAGTGGGCATGTGAAGGAAAGTGGGCATGTGAAGGAAAGTGGGCATGTGAAGGAAAGTGGGCATGTGAAGGAAAGTGGGCATGTGAAGGAAAGTGGGCATGTGAAGGAAAGTGGGCATGTGAAGGAAAGTGGGCATGTGAAGGAAAGTGGGCATGTGAAGGAAAGTGGGCATGTGAAGGAAAGTGGGCATGTGAAGGAAAGTGGGCATGTGAAGGAAAGTGGGCATGTGAAGGAAAGTGGGCATGTGAAGGAAAGTGGGCATGTGAAGGAAAGTGGGCATGTGAAGGAAAGTGGGCATGTGAAGGAAAGTGGGCATGTGAAGGAAAGTGGGCATGTGAAGGAAAGTGGGCATGTGAAGGAAAGTGGGCATGTGAAGGAAAGTGGGCATGTGAAGGAAAGTGGGCATGTGAAGGAAAGTGGGCATGTGAAGGAAAGTGGGCATGTGAAGGAAAGTGGGCATGTGAAGGAAAGTGGGCATGTGAAGGAAAGTGGGCATGTGAAGGAAAGTGGGCATGTGAAGGAAAGTGGGCATGTGAAGGAAAGTGGGCATGTGAAGGAAAGTGGGCATGTGAAGGAAAGTGGGCATGTGAAGGAAAGTGGGCATGTGAAGGAAAGTGGGCATGTGAAGGAAAGTGGGCATGTGAAGGAAAGTGGGCATGTGAAGGAAAGTGGGCATGTGAAGGAAAGTGGGCATGTGAAGGAAAGTGGGCATGTGAAGGAAAGTGGGCATGTGAAGGAAAGTGGGCATGTGAAGGAAAGTGGGCATGTGAAGGAAAGTGGGCATGTGAAGGAAAGTGGGCATGTGAAGGAAAGTGGGCATGTGAAGGAAAGTGGGCATGTGAAGGAAAGTGGGCATGTGAAGGAAAGTGGGCATGTGAAGGAAAGTGGGCATGTGAAGGAAAGTGGGCATGTGAAGGAAAGTGGGCATGTGAAGGAAAGTGGGCATGTGAAGGAAAGTGGGCATGTGAAGGAAAGTGGGCATGTGAAGGAAAGTGGGCATGTGAAGGAAAGTGGGCATGTGAAGGAAAGTGGGCATGTGAAGGAAAGTGGGCATGTGAAGGAAAGTGGGCATGTGAAGGAAAGTGGGCATGTGAAGGAAAGTGGGCATGTGAAGGAAAGTGGGCATGTGAAGGAAAGTGGGCATGTGAAGGAAAGTGGGCATGTGAAGGAAAGTGGGCATGTGAAGGAAAGTGGGCATGTGAAGGAAAGTGGGCATGTGAAGGAAAGTGGGCATGTGAAGGAAAGTGGGCATGTGAAGGAAAGTGGGCATGTGAAGGAAAGTGGGCATGTGAAGGAAAGTGGGCATGTGAAGGAAAGTGGGCATGTGAAGGAAAGTGGGCATGTGAAGGAAAGTGGGCATGTGAAGGAAAGTGGGCATGTGAAGGAAAGTGGGCATGTGAAGGAAAGTGGGCATGTGAAGGAAAGTGGGCATGTGAAGGAAAGTGGGCATGTGAAGGAAAGTGGGCATGTGAAGGAAAGTGGGCATGTGAAGGAAAGTGGGCATGTGAAGGAAAGTGGGCATGTGAAGGAAAGTGGGCATGTGAAGGAAAGTGGGCATGTGAAGGAAAGTGGGCATGTGAAGGAAAGTGGGCATGTGAAGGAAAGTGGGCATGTGAAGGAAAGTGGGCATGTGAAGGAAAGTGGGCATGTGAAGGAAAGTGGGCATGTGAAGGAAAGTGGGCATGTGAAGGAAAGTGGGCATGTGAAGGAAAGTGGGCATGTGAAGGAAAGTGGGCATGTGAAGGAAAGTGGGCATGTGAAGGAAAGTGGGCATGTGAAGGAAAGTGGGCATGTGAAGGAAAGTGGGCATGTGAAGGAAAGTGGGCATGTGAAGGAAAGTGGGCATGTGAAGGAAAGTGGGCATGTGAAGGAAAGTGGGCATGTGAAGGAAAGTGGGCATGTGAAGGAAAGTGGGCATGTGAAGGAAAGTGGGCATGTGAAGGAAAGTGGGCATGTGAAGGAAAGTGGGCATGTGAAGGAAAGTGGGCATGTGAAGGAAAGTGGGCATGTGAAGGAAAGTGGGCATGTGAAGGAAAGTGGGCATGTGAAGGAAAGTGGGCATGTGAAGGAAAGTGGGCATGTGAAGGAAAGTGGGCATGTGAAGGAAAGTGGGCATGTGAAGGAAAGTGGGCATGTGAAGGAAAGTGGGCATGTGAAGGAAAGTGGGCATGTGAAGGAAAGTGGGCATGTGAAGGAAAGTGGGCATGTGAAGGAAAGTGGGCATGTGAAGGAAAGTGGGCATGTGAAGGAAAGTGGGCATGTGAAGGAAAGTGGGCATGTGAAGGAAAGTGGGCATGTGAAGGAAAGTGGGCATGTGAAGGAAAGTGGGCATGTGAAGGAAAGTGGGCATGTGAAGGAAAGTGGGCATGTGAAGGAAAGTGGGCATGTGAAGGAAAGTGGGCATGTGAAGGAAAGTGGGCATGTGAAGGAAAGTGGGCATGTGAAGGAAAGTGGGCATGTGAAGGAAAGTGGGCATGTGAAGGAAAGTGGGCATGTGAAGGAAAGTGGGCATGTGAAGGAAAGTGGGCATGTGAAGGAAAGTGGGCATGTGAAGGAAAGTGGGCATGTGAAGGAAAGTGGGCATGTGAAGGAAAGTGGGCATGTGAAGGAAAGTGGGCATGTGAAGGAAAGTGGGCATGTGAAGGAAAGTGGGCATGTGAAGGAAAGTGGGCATGTGAAGGAAAGTGGGCATGTGAAGGAAAGTGGGCATGTGAAGGAAAGTGGGCATGTGAAGGAAAGTGGGCATGTGAAGGAAAGTGGGCATGTGAAGGAAAGTGGGCATGTGAAGGAAAGTGGGCATGTGAAGGAAAGTGGGCATGTGAAGGAAAGTGGGCATGTGAAGGAAAGTGGGCATGTGAAGGAAAGTGGGCATGTGAAGGAAAGTGGGCATGTGAAGGAAAGTGGGCATGTGAAGGAAAGTGGGCATGTGAAGGAAAGTGGGCATGTGAAGGAAAGTGGGCATGTGAAGGAAAGTGGGCATGTGAAGGAAAGTGGGCATGTGAAGGAAAGTGGGCATGTGAAGGAAAGTGGGCATGTGAAGGAAAGTGGGCATGTGAAGGAAAGTGGGCATGTGAAGGAAAGTGGGCATGTGAAGGAAAGTGGGCATGTGAAGGAAAGTGGGCATGTGAAGGAAAGTGGGCATGTGAAGGAAAGTGGGCATGTGAAGGAAAGTGGGCATGTGAAGGAAAGTGGGCATGTGAAGGAAAGTGGGCATGTGAAGGAAAGTGGGCATGTGAAGGAAAGTGGGCATGTGAAGGAAAGTGGGCATGTGAAGGAAAGTGGGCATGTGAAGGAAAGTGGGCATGTGAAGGAAAGTGGGCATGTGAAGGAAAGTGGGCATGTGAAGGAAAGTGGGCATGTGAAGGAAAGTGGGCATGTGAAGGAAAGTGGGCATGTGAAGGAAAGTGGGCATGTGAAGGAAAGTGGGCATGTGAAGGAAAGTGGGCATGTGAAGGAAAGTGGGCATGTGAAGGAAAGTGGGCATGTGAAGGAAAGTGGGCATGTGAAGGAAAGTGGGCATGTGAAGGAAAGTGGGCATGTGAAGGAAAGTGGGCATGTGAAGGAAAGTGGGCATGTGAAGGAAAGTGGGCATGTGAAGGAAAGTGGGCATGTGAAGGAAAGTGGGCATGTGAAGGAAAGTGGGCATGTGAAGGAAAGTGGGCATGTGAAGGAAAGTGGGCATGTGAAGGAAAGTGGGCATGTGAAGGAAAGTGGGCATGTGAAGGAAAGTGGGCATGTGAAGGAAAGTGGGCATGTGAAGGAAAGTGGGCATGTGAAGGAAAGTGGGCATGTGAAGGAAAGTGGGCATGTGAAGGAAAGTGGGCATGTGAAGGAAAGTGGGCATGTGAAGGAAAGTGGGCATGTGAAGGAAAGTGGGCATGTGAAGGAAAGTGGGCATGTGAAGGAAAGTGGGCATGTGAAGGAAAGTGGGCATGTGAAGGAAAGTGGGCATGTGAAGGAAAGTGGGCATGTGAAGGAAAGTGGGCATGTGAAGGAAAGTGGGCATGTGAAGGAAAGTGGGCATGTGAAGGAAAGTGGGCATGTGAAGGAAAGTGGGCATGTGAAGGAAAGTGGGCATGTGAAGGAAAGTGGGCATGTGAAGGAAAGTGGGCATGTGAAGGAAAGTGGGCATGTGAAGGAAAGTGGGCATGTGAAGGAAAGTGGGCATGTGAAGGAAAGTGGGCATGTGAAGGAAAGTGGGCATGTGAAGGAAAGTGGGCATGTGAAGGAAAGTGGGCATGTGAAGGAAAGTGGGCATGTGAAGGAAAGTGGGCATGTGAAGGAAAGTGGGCATGTGAAGGAAAGTGGGCATGTGAAGGAAAGTGGGCATGTGAAGGAAAGTGGGCATGTGAAGGAAAGTGGGCATGTGAAGGAAAGTGGGCATGTGAAGGAAAGTGGGCATGTGAAGGAAAGTGGGCATGTGAAGGAAAGTGGGCATGTGAAGGAAAGTGGGCATGTGAAGGAAAGTGGGCATGTGAAGGAAAGTGGGCATGTGAAGGAAAGTGGGCATGTGAAGGAAAGTGGGCATGTGAAGGAAAGTGGGCATGTGAAGGAAAGTGGGCATGTGAAGGAAAGTGGGCATGTGAAGGAAAGTGGGCATGTGAAGGAAAGTGGGCATGTGAAGGAAAGTGGGCATGTGAAGGAAAGTGGGCATGTGAAGGAAAGTGGGCATGTGAAGGAAAGTGGGCATGTGAAGGAAAGTGGGCATGTGAAGGAAAGTGGGCATGTGAAGGAAAGTGGGCATGTGAAGGAAAGTGGGCATGTGAAGGAAAGTGGGCATGTGAAGGAAAGTGGGCATGTGAAGGAAAGTGGGCATGTGAAGGAAAGTGGGCATGTGAAGGAAAGTGGGCATGTGAAGGAAAGTGGGCATGTGAAGGAAAGTGGGCATGTGAAGGAAAGTGGGCATGTGAAGGAAAGTGGGCATGTGAAGGAAAGTGGGCATGTGAAGGAAAGTGGGCATGTGAAG
Source organism: Closterium sp. Yama58-4 (assembly GCA_947470075.1). NCBI lineage: Eukaryota > Viridiplantae > Streptophyta > Zygnematophyceae > Desmidiales > Closteriaceae > Closterium > Closterium sp. Yama58-4. Next base: position 1,502,346 of record CANIUD010000734.1, read on the forward strand.
GAAAGTGGGCATGTGAAGGAAAGTGGGCATGTGAAGGAAAGTGGGCATGTGAAGGAAAGTGGGCATGTGAAGGAAAGTGGGCATGTGAAGGAAAGTGGGCATGTGAAGGAAAGTGGGCATGTGAAGGAAAGTGGGCATGTGAAGGAAAGTGGGCATGTGAAGGAAAGTGGGCATGTGAAGGAAAGTGGGCATGTGAAGGAAAGTGGGCATGTGAAGGAAAGTGGGCATGTGAAGGAAAGTGGGCATGTGAAGGAAAGTGGGCATGTGAAGGAAAGTGGGCATGTGAAGGAAAGTGGGCATGTGAAGGAAAGTGGGCATGTGAAGGAAAGTGGGCATGTGAAGGAAAGTGGGCATGTGAAGGAAAGTGGGCATGTGAAGGAAAGTGGGCATGTGAAGGAAAGTGGGCATGTGAAGGAAAGTGGGCATGTGAAGGAAAGTGGGCATGTGAAGGAAAGTGGGCATGTGAAGGAAAGTGGGCATGTGAAGGAAAGTGGGCATGTGAAGGAAAGTGGGCATGTGAAGGAAAGTGGGCATGTGAAGGAAAGTGGGCATGTGAAGGAAAGTGGGCATGTGAAGGAAAGTGGGCATGTGAAGGAAAGTGGGCATGTGAAGGAAAGTGGGCATGTGAAGGAAAGTGGGCATGTGAAGGAAAGTGGGCATGTGAAGGAAAGTGGGCATGTGAAGGAAAGTGGGCATGTGAAGGAAAGTGGGCATGTGAAGGAAAGTGGGCATGTGAAGGAAAGTGGGCATGTGAAGGAAAGTGGGCATGTGAAGGAAAGTGGGCATGTGAAGGAAAGTGGGCATGTGAAGGAAAGTGGGCATGTGAAGGAAAGTGGGCATGTGAAGGAAAGTGGGCATGTGAAGGAAAGTGGGCATGTGAAGGAAAGTGGGCATGTGAAGGAAAGTGGGCATGTGAAGGAAAGTGGGCATGTGAAGGAAAGTGGGCATGTGAAGGAAAGTGGGCATGTGAAGGAAAGTGGGCATGTGAAGGAAAGTGGGCATGTGAAGGAAAGTGGGCATGTGAAGGAAAGTGGGCATGTGAAGGAAAGTGGGCATGTGAAGGAAAGTGGGCATGTGAAGGAAAGTGGGCATGTGAAGGAAAGTGGGCATGTGAAGGAAAGTGGGCATGTGAAGGAAAGTGGGCATGTGAAGGAAAGTGGGCATGTGAAGGAAAGTGGGCATGTGAAGGAAAGTGGGCATGTGAAGGAAAGTGGGCATGTGAAGGAAAGTGGGCATGTGAAGGAAAGTGGGCATGTGAAGGAAAGTGGGCATGTGAAGGAAAGTGGGCATGTGAAGGAAAGTGGGCATGTGAAGGAAAGTGGGCATGTGAAGGAAAGTGGGCATGTGAAGGAAAGTGGGCATGTGAAGGAAAGTGGGCATGTGAAGGAAAGTGGGCATGTGAAGGAAAGTGGGCATGTGAAGGAAAGTGGGCATGTGAAGGAAAGTGGGCATGTGAAGGAAAGTGGGCATGTGAAGGAAAGTGGGCATGTGAAGGAAAGTGGGCATGTGAAGGAAAGTGGGCATGTGAAGGAAAGTGGGCATGTGAAGGAAAGTGGGCATGTGAAGGAAAGTGGGCATGTGAAGGAAAGTGGGCATGTGAAGGAAAGTGGGCATGTGAAGGAAAGTGGGCATGTGAAGGAAAGTGGGCATGTGAAGGAAAGTGGGCATGTGAAGGAAAGTGGGCATGTGAAGGAAAGTGGGCATGTGAAGGAAAGTGGGCATGTGAAGGAAAGTGGGCATGTGAAGGAAAGTGGGCATGTGAAGGAAAGTGGGCATGTGAAGGAAAGTGGGCATGTGAAGGAAAGTGGGCATGTGAAGGAAAGTGGGCATGTGAAGGAAAGTGGGCATGTGAAGGAAAGTGGGCATGTGAAGGAAAGTGGGCATGTGAAGGAAAGTGGGCATGTGAAGGAAAGTGGGCATGTGAAGGAAAGTGGGCATGTGAAGGAAAGTGGGCATGTGAAGGAAAGTGGGCATGTGAAGGAAAGTGGGCATGTGAAGGAAAGTGGGCATGTGAAGGAAAGTGGGCATGTGAAGGAAAGTGGGCATGTGAAGGAAAGTGGGCATGTGAAGGAAAGTGGGCATGTGAAGGAAAGTGGGCATGTGAAGGAAAGTGGGCATGTGAAGGAAAGTGGGCATGTGAAGGAAAGTGGGCATGTGAAGGAAAGTGGGCATGTGAAGGAAAGTGGGCATGTGAAGGAAAGTGGGCATGTGAGCAGACAAACGACACCAGCTGGGCGACAAGGCGATGGAGCGATGCGATCGCAAGGCGGAGAGGCGGAGAGGCGGAGAGGCGGAGAGGCGGAGAGGGGGAGAGGCGGAGAGGGGGAGGCGGAGAGGGGGAGAGGCGGAGAGGGGGAGAGGCGGAGAGGCGGAGAGGCGGAGAGGCGGAGAAGGGAGAGACTGACTGGCGCGTGAGGAAAGCAGAGGCGAGCGCAAACTGCATGGGGCGGACGAGCGCGGGTGTTGAGCGGACTCAAAAGTGGAGACGGGAAGGGGCGGGGACTGACTGGCGCGTGAGGAAGGCGGAGGCGAGCGCGAACTGCATGGGGCGGACGAGCGCGCCGAACATGCTGTCGTCAAACTCCTCCTCCGTCACCTCCTCGTCCGACATCACGTACGTCCCCCACACGCTGGCGCGGACAGGGGGGAGGGGGGCAAACGCGGGGGGACAGGGACAGGGATAGGGGAAGGGGCAGGGCGGAGAGGATTGGGGGGGACGGGAAGAGGGGCGCGCCGAACATGCTGTCTTCGAACTCCTCCTCCGTCACCTCCTCGTCGCTCATCACGTACATCCCCCACACGCTGCCACGGACAGGCGCGGGCGCGGGCGCGGGCGCAGGCGCAGGCGCAGCCCGAGGCGCAGGGGCCGGGGGAGTGGATGGGGAGTGGGGGTGGAGGAGAGACGGGAGCAGGGGGGAGATAGAGAAAAGGAGAGAGATGGATTAAGTGAAAGAACAAGGAGGCTCGATGAAATGAAACATGGTGCTACACGGTACTGCGTGGTGCTGCACGGTGCGGGCGTGCACTGACTGCGGACACGCGTGTCGAATCCCCACGTGCACAAGTGCAGCCCACCAACACCATCATCGCCTCTCCTCGTCGCCTCGCGACTTACTGGTTGAGCGCGCGACTTACTGGTTGAGCGCGCGACTTACTGGTTGAGCGCGCGACTTACTGGTTGAGCGCGCGACTTACTGGTTGAGCGCGCGGCAGATCCTCGGCGCGCAGTAGATGACGACGAGCGTGGCCAGCCCAACGATGCTCTCGCGGAGGAAAAGGACAACCTGCGCCGCCCACACGCAGACACACAAGATAAGACACGCCGCCATGAGAAGGCCTCGCAACACGGACAGAACAAACGGCCGTGCATTGGGGGTACGGATCGGTGTCGAGCCGATGGTACACGTCAAAATGCAATGTACATTCGTTAGACACGCGTCATTGAGTGTGTACATTCAATGTTGTACGTACGCGCGGTGTATACACGTTGACCAACTGCGAGCCGTTTCATCGAAGCTGGTTACATTGCTCGCACCCACCGCTGCGCTCACGGTTCCATTCCCACCCCGAGCGCGTTCCCCGCGCAACTCACCGACACCTCCGTGAGCCCGAGGCCCGCCGCGAACCCCGCCGGCACGACGCGCGAGTAGACGGCTTGCGCGACGTCGGTCAGCGCGCCGGCCTTCACCGCCGCCGCGGTCGTCGGCGGCGCCGCTGCAGCGGCAGCGGCGAGCACAGATGTGGCGCGTCGCTTCACGGAGAGCGCGGGGAGGGGCGGAAGGCAAGTCCGTGCGCCGAGAGCTGCGGAGGCGGAGAGGCGAGAGGCGGGGAATGGCGCGTCGCATCGCGGCCTAACGGCAACCCGCTGCAGGAGAGCAGTCGACGCGAGCGATGCCATGTTTGTGCGAAACGTCGCCAGGCGATGGCGAACAATGTCGGCTCGAGATACAAGTTCGCAGGATCCAAGTTTGCAGGTGTTGATGGTTGGGTTGATAGCACGGCAGAGTTGTACGGAAATGCAAACCAAAAGAAAGTTTGCTCCAATATGAGGTGGAGCGAAGGAAGGCGGGAAAAGATCAACCAGCGGCCGAACAGTGCCAGAAGGGTGATCAAAGTAGGGCCGGTAAATCTCGACCGTAGGATTTTGACCCAGAGCTGCCTAAACGACTAGGCGATTTCGCCGAACCGTGAGTAAAAGAGATTTGCGACAAAAACCGAAAATTGTATTCAGTTTATTTTGTTTGGGTTTAGACCTCCGTCTACTACAACGCGCGCGTCGCCTTCTTCTGGTAGTATAATTCGGCGTGTCAGATCGTGAGTACGTATAATTTATTATATTCTGGAATATCTATTGCACTGCCTGCGTCAGCAGGCAGTGCAATGTGTCAGCGCGGGCAAGAAAAAAATAAACCCCAATCGGGGGCATGCCATCCGAGGGAGCCTCAACCCTAAAATTTTAGGGTTGAGGCTCCCGAATGGCATGCCGTAAGCCATGGGGTTTATTTTGTTTGCCAACGGGCAGCTTGCTGACTCAGTCGGTAGCGCAACCGGGCGCTACATATTATATTCTGGGGGATACATATCACCTAACCGATAGGAAACGCACAAGGAAAAAAAAATTACCCACTCGAAAACGGATGCGACTCGGGAGGCATCAACCCTAAATACCAGGAAGTTTTTCGTTTTTAGGGTTGATCCATCCCGAAAATGCATCCACGTTCTCTATGAGTTTTATTTATTCTGGCTGCCCTAATTATTCCCAGTGGAGTCGGCTCACTAAACGACACGCGAGCAAAAATGCGAGCCGGTACACGCCACTATTGACATAATTTTGCGCAATAAAAAAAGACTATCTGTTAAAAACTCCTCTAGCAGCGGTCTGGTAAGTTTCGGGCCTCTCGGCCCCTGGTTGATCACCCCCCTGCCACTGTTCGGCCCCTCGTTGATCTTCTCCCAAGGAAGGGGAAAAATCACGCGACTCGACGGTTTTCAGATTTGTGTCAAATCGGTCTACCACTCGTGCACCACGCCAGCTCAAATTAGTATTCCAAAACTCCGATCGACCGACTCTTTTTCTACTCTTGCAAGCACGAATTGGTCACCCTGTCGCAAGCGTTTCTACTACGTTAGGGTTTCTCGAAACTCGTGGGTTTGTGGGTGGTGGCGCTACCGAGTGAGTCAGCATGCTGACCGCGGGCAAAAAATATACCCCATGGCTTACGGCATGCCATTCGGGAGCCTCAACCCTAATTTTTCAGGGTTGAGGCTCCCTCGGATGACATGTCATCCGAGCGGGTTTTATTTTTTTTCTTGCCCGCGGTCAGCTTGCTGAATCGATGTAGTGCAATATATATTCCAACCTACACGACACCTCGGTATGTACTGTGCAGACCAACACCACGACAAAAACGATATCATGCGGGCCAGCACGTGAGCCTAAACCAAACCTACTTCAACAAAGTTACGTACCTTCTCAACACCAACCTAAAATCATTACGCTATACCGCGTAAGCTAATGTAGGGTCGATCGGAGTTTTGAAATTCGAAATAGTGCTGACGTGGAGCACGAGTGGTCGACCGATTTGACACAAATCCGAAAACCGTCGAGTTTAGAGATTTTTCCCAAGGAAGGCTGCTTGCTCCCCGATCCCGCGCGACTGGTGTCGTCGTGAGGGAGGGTGCGAGGCGAGGCGAGATACTGGTCGTCCTGGGATAGGTCAGGGCAGGGACTGAATGGAGGGAAGACGGCACTGACTGGTGGGGAAGAGTGTAGGTGTGACGCTTACCGTCCGATCTGCAGTCGCATTGTAAACTTGCGCTGATTGCCGTCGATTGCTCTGAAACCTGCAGTCGCCAACTTGACCGCCAAGCAGTCCGTTCGATTATGGATGATGTCGTCCTGAACCGTCGGATTTAGCTCGCTTGATTTCATGGGATCGTGTTTCGTTACGTGAAAGTGGGGGGGGGGGTGTCAGGAACCGCTAAGACAAACAGAGAGTGTAATATTCTTGCACACTATACTGCAAGATTAAAAAGCATAGCATTATATGGCGCGTTGTGCTTGATTCCATCACGAATACGGTACTATTAAGAATACCGAGATTGTGGGAACAAGAAAAGGTTTCATAAAACACAGTAATAAATATAATTTCTGAAACAAAATTGTATTTTTGCTGAAATAGTTTTAATGAGCCATGTAAAAGTGAGGGACAAATATGCACATTCTACAATTGTATCATGATTTTCTTGAGATGTTCTACAATCAGAGGCCCTTAGCGGGATTGCATGGCTAATAACTGTGGTGTAACATCATAAGTAGAATGTTGTTACACATGATGCCCAACCACTGCACGCGAATCTGCCCTGCACATTTTAGAAACTCTGCACCCGTGGTTTTTTTCCCGGTCAGTTGCACCTCATGTATAAGCCCCCGAAACAATTTGCAATTGGCCCAGAAGACACCAAAACTAGGACATGTAGCACCCGACAAGCCGAGTCAACCGGCTTCTGGCTTAAATTGTTGACTAGGTGCAGGTTAGGGGGAAAAAACGTTAACGAAATACGTTTCCCATCGCCAACAACTTCGGCTATGACACGGTGCCACGTAGGGGGGTTCATGGTGCGTCAAACAGAATTGAGCAAAATACACCTCTCCACGTGTACCATGCTCAAGCACGGTACACGCCCCTTTAGGTCCACACGATGCTCAACTAGCCCACGTCATGACTGGTGGTTGTGGTAACACGGCATTCCCTCGCCACGTTTCCATACTGAATGCTTGCGATGAATCTGTGCAGTTCGCGCACCTCGCCCAAGGCACAAACCACCAGACACATGATGCCTACAGGACTTTGTGAACTCAAAAAGAGGCCGCAAAAACTCACTCGACAATCAGAAACTCATTAACCTCCGAGGCTAGCCATGCCTTGGTCATCTCGAAGGCCAAGAGGCCGCACGATTTCAGGCCCAACTACGATCCGGACGAGGTGTGCTATTGGCGCTCTTCTGCGAAAGGGTGGATGACGAAGGAGGTAAGCGCATAACAAGTACCGAAGTTCACGGCCTTGATGCTAACAATCTTTTGATTAGCCGAAAACGAGCTATCTCACGTATAGTTGTTGTAAAGGTCTCAGGTGTTATAATCCTTCATCACCAAAAAGTGTCGGTCCGAAATGCAGCCGGCCAGCTAGGTGGTCCACATTGTGTCATTTGACCCCCCAAAAGTGTCCAAAAAGAGTCTTCACCCAAAATTGAAGGGTCTAAAAATGTCCGAAAATTAGCCAAAACGCGAAGTATCCGGAATCTGTCCAAGAAGTCTCCGATTCATGTTACTATGCAGAAGGTCGGGGATCGATGCTTGCCTGGTGCACTATACCGAACACAAAATTGTTAGATTAGGAAAGAAAACGAACACTCCCAATTATAAGTTGCTTTTTACTAGCTAGAATCGATCTCGCGATCTCCCAATCGCACGCGCGATTCGTAACCACTAAGCACCTCGGTTGTAAACCAAGCAAGTTGGTTCAATTAAACTCAAAATCCAATCAAAAACTCCTTCGCAACATGTTGACACCTGTTGCCAGGGTTGCCACCTGTCACACCACCTGCCACACAAACGCCTTCCTGTGCAGGTTAGGCTCGGAAAACATTAGCCACAGCTACCTACACACCTTACCAAACTCATCCCCCAACCACTCTCGACTTGTCCATCCCTTTCAGATCTAGATGCTCCATTTTTTAAACTGAGCTTTTCACTCGAGCATTTCTTGCCCAACATTTGTGGAACCAATCTAGCTTTGCGGATGTTATACATTTAGGTTTATAAATCCAGTTTCTGCTTTTCTATGCAACAATGTCATGGTGTTCATCGCTTGCTGAGATGTGCGCGGTCCTACGTTTTTTATTCATTCATACAACCAGAATAACGCATTCCATGACGTCGTTTACTTATACCGCTCCTATTTCCAATATCTATCTATCCCCAGTGCAGCATTTGACGGTCTTCTTTTTACGTAACAAGTTATTCAACTTCGGGCGCTGCTAAGGAGCGCTACGGGCACTGCTAAGGAGCGCGATGGGCGCTGCTAAGGAGCGAGACTGACGCTGCTACGGCGGGTGCTGCTAAGAGACGAGATGGGTGCAACTTAAGTGCTCGACGGGCGCTGCTAATGCGGCTGCTGCTTAGAGGCGCGATGAAGAGCGGTAATTACATTGTTTAATTCAATATGAACCTGTGTGTTAACGGTTGCTAATCATCGCTTACCTTCTGATGTTTGTTTCAGTTGCATTTGGTGAAGATTTCCTTCATAGAGGGTGAATGTGTCATCACGCAGGTCGGTTTGTTTGATTCAATGTTGGCATTTTTTGTGGTTACCGACTTATACGTACATACAAGCTTCACGTTGATTTCGCGGTTTTGTTTGTTTCCTCCCCTTTGAAAGTGCTCGCAATCTGAAGGTTTTGTTTAATATTTCACAGCCGCCATTTAGTTCTCTATCACTAAGGTACGCGTCGGGCGCTGCTTTGTCAGGACGCTGCAAAGGGTCGTGACGGGTGCTGCTTACCCTGTTGCTGGTAAGAGGCCCCATCAAAGGTGGTGCTCAATTTGCTTAATGATTTGTTGATATAGCCAGTGTGTCTTGTACTTATTGGTTTTTCTTGTATTCAGAGATGTATTAATCACCGTGTAAATGGAGATGTTTGTTTCAATCGTTTCTGGTGACTATTTTCAACCTTGTTGGACAATGTGTCATCAGTCACCACAATTTGTACGTTTTAGTATAAGCAATTTTGTAGTTATTATTTTTTGGAATGGACCTTGTGGCTCATTCAATATTGTTCTTCAATCCGTGCAGGTTATTTTTCTTTTAAGCATTAACTAATGGGGGTTCGTATATTTATCTGGCAATGCATTATTTAGTTTCTAGCAGTTTGTATAAGTAGAAATGCCTTTGCATGTTCTTTATTAAAAATCATGTAAACAATGGTTGGGTATAAATTTTATTGGTAAAACGCATCTTAGTATATCGGGTACGTGATGTACACATATTGCCTTCGCTTTTCGTATTGTCCAAATGGACTCTTCGCGGACTCTTTGGTCGGACCTAAAACAGACTCCGGAATGTAGCAGGCCTTGGTCCAAAAAGTCTCTTTTTCTGCACGTCCGGAATCCGTCCAGAAAGAGTCCGTTCGGACTCTTGGGGACAACTTTGGGACGCTGGAAAATGGAGATGTTTTTTAACCCGGTGTTTTTCATGCAGGTGTTCACTCACTTCATGGAGCAACTTAACACGGCCATGTACGCAGAGGGCCGGAACATCGTTATCTTGATGGACAACGCGAGCAGCCACGTGCTCAAGACGGAAGGCGCCGAGACGGAGGACCTCTTTGGGTTCCGTACGCGCAAGCTCAGCAACTTGCGCATTGTTTACCTGCCGCCCAACACCACGTGCTTCACCCAGCCCCTCGATCAGGGGATCATTGCTACGGCGAAGGCGAGGTACCGGGCGCACTGGCTGAGCGCGTTCACTGTGCAGTGGGTGGAGAGCGGCGCCACGTCGGCGATGGCTCGGTACAAGCCGAACCTCCGCGACGTGCTCGCCTGGCTGCTCGATGCATGGATGAACATCGAGCGTCGTACCATTCAGCGCTGCTGGTGGCGCACCGAGTGCCTCCCGCGTGCATGGGAGATGCAGCTTGATCATGTGGGCAACGGCGGCAACGGCGGCAACGGCGGCCCCACCGAGCTCGAAGAGGCAGTGGGCGACGTGGGGATCCTCATCGATCGGCTTGGCCTCGGCCCGTCAGCGATGCCTGCCGCGGACTTCGTCCGCATCGACGAAAATCAGCCGACTTGCACCGAGCCGGGAGAGGACCCGCTGGCTACGGAGCCGCCGACCTTGCCGCCTGCCGAGATGTGGGAGGCCCCGGCCAGCATGCAAGTCGTCTATGACGACGCCAATCCGGCTTGCCGCGAGGCACGGCGCTACGACCGCGCCGCAAGCGAGATGCTCATCGGCTACGCGAAGGCCACCGGCATCACACCGCGTGACCTCTGCGCGCTGTTCGACATCCGCAACCCCATCATCAGGGCCCGGATGGAGCGCGCAAGTCCGGCGCTCAACCTGAACAGCACCCCGCCTCCCGCCATGCCCCTGGGCGCCACCCCGCCTGCTGAGACACCTCGTCGCCGTGGGCGTGTGCTGCCGGCGTGGATGACGGAGCCGACCCCGGAGTGGGTCACTTTGGCTCAGCAGACGGCTCGCCGCCAGGAGCTCATCGACGGAGGAGCACCAGTTGTGATGGGTGGCTTCCTGGATGCCGCCGAGTGGATGCGGCTGTGAGGGTGTTGTGCTCTGCACACCTTGTGTATGGCTCGTTTCATGTGTAAATGTGCAAGTCTCGTGCACATTGTCACTAGCACGCAGGAATGACTGGGTACAGGTGTGGATTGCGTATTGGCGGGATGGATGGGTAAGGGTATTTGTAACAAGGCAGAATATGTGTTGTAATCGCGTGCAAGGATGAAATGAAAAGACAGTGGTAACCAGGTTCCTAAACAAACAACAATGCTTGCCTACCAACACTGTTGGGATAAAACAAACTTGTTACAACCTGTGTTTTTTATTAGCACATCGTGGCTATGGCGAAACCCGACGAACCGAGCGAAATGCGCAAATCACTTATAAGCCCAGAGGACATCCCAAGTATGGGGGACTCAAACGAGCATTAGGTGTACATATTTCTACAATCTGTAATCCTACAGAAAATGGTCCAATGTTGCCAGTTTCCGCCAGTGTATGTTCGTCGTTACTATCTGTGTGCAGCAAACATGCCAAGCCACCCTCGTTCAAACGTGGTGTTTGGCAGCAAGGCCGATCAAGCCAAGGCGCGCCAGCTGGCAAGCATTTGCAGTTCAGTCCAATCAAACCCACCCAGCTCGTTGGAGCCAGAGCCACTTGACTGTGTGTCGCTTCAGCCCCACACCAGTCGCCACCTTCTTTCCAACCGCCACCCCGCTGTTCGTCACCACCGGGTCCTATTCTTCGAAAGTTCGTTCGGGAAGTCCAAAAATGGACCGCGGAACCAGAACGGTACAGTACAAGCATGCCAACACCACTTCCTCCCAGCGAGAGTGTAACGAAGCTCCACACATGAAAAAGTTGCCTCCCATACCGGACACTGTTGAACGGGAATGCGCGGGAGCGCAGAAACAGACGAGGAGCCCCACAGCACCACCAGCTTGACAAACAATATCTCTTATGGAGAACCTCGTCGCTTGTGAGTGCTGCAGAAACTGCTCTCCCTCCACCTCTCCACCTTGCGTGTTTCACCGATTCAACCAGAGAAAGCACATGGCGGTTTTGTGTTTCTTGTTGGACGGTGGGGAGGGTAGATCACATGCAGGAGGGTCGTGTTGTGTTTGCTTCGTGTCGTGTGTGCTATGGAGCGGCAGCAATGCGTTACTTCAACCTAGCTTCAGCAGTCTATGTTTCACATCAAGCAAGCAAGCAAGCAGAATCATTCGTTTCTCATTCGCGTTATTTCACCCCCCATTCCATCGGTCAGTCAAGGTTTGGGTCAGCAAGTTTTGGAGAGTCTCGACGCGCGCCATGGCCAAGATTCACGCGGACTGCTCACATCTCGCGGACACGAGGTGGCTGTGTCTGTGCGTGCGGCTGCGCCTCTTCACGCTCTTCGAGCTCCTCCTCGTCTCCGCGCTGCTCTGCCTCCTCGTCTTCGCCCGCCTTCCCCTGCCGTGCACGAACAAGCCCCCCCCATCATCGGATCAACCTGCCGGGCCGGCAAGCCCGTCGCAGCCCGCGCCGTCGGATAGTCAGTCCGCCCCACCTCTCACGCCGCCCAGCGCGCCACAGCAGCAGCCAGAGGACGATCCGTCGCAGCACCTTCGCCGTTTCGTGTCGCCCGACTTCTTCCGCCCCCGCGTCGCCCCGTGGGGCCGCAGCGCCACCGGAAATGCCAAGGCCGCGCAGCCGCCGCCGTCGGGAATGTGCATCGCCATACCGTCGGCGCCGCGGTTCGATCCGGAAGGCGAGGAGAAATCGTGGCAGCGCGTGGAAAACCTGCTTCTGGCACTCGACGCGCGGCGCGCGCGGGAGAGGGATGGGCTGCTGGAGCGCGCGATGCGCGTCGTGGTTTACAGCTCAGGGTGCCGCGTCGACGACCCCGCCAGAAGGGCCGGTGCGCCAGGCGCACCCAGCGGCGCAACTCCCTCCGCGTTGGTGCGCGCAGCGGCGGTGCTGGCGCGCGAGGCGAACGTGAGCGAGTCGTACGCGCGGCCGCTGGTGGGGGCTCTGGCGCAGGACGCGGCGAACGTCAATCCGCTGGTGGACGCGCACACGGCCGCGATCCGGGCGGTGGCGGAGCGCATGGAGCTCCCCGTGGACGTGCTCCCCGCACCCCGACGGCTGCGCGCTGCTGGGTGACGCCGACCGCCTCCTGCGCTCCGCGCCGCGCGAGCACGTGGAGCGCGACGGATGGCAGCGGTGGCGATGGCACACGAAGCTGTCGATGGACTTCGCATACGCCGTGCGACAGTGCCTGGCGACGCGGCCCGCGCCACGTGCTGCTGCTGCAGGACGACGCGTTCCCCGCGCGCCTGTGGGACGTGGGCATCGAGCGCTTCATGGCGCGCGACCTGCGCGGCAAGGCGCCGTGGGACGTGCTGTCGCTGTACTACCCGCGGTCATACCGCTGGAACCTGCAGCACGCGCAGGAGTACGACATCCCCTGCTGCGCGCAGTCGCTGCTCTTCTCCGCCCCTCGCGCCGGCCGGTCGGAGGCGGTGGCGCACGTGGAGCGCGGAGTAACGCGCGCGCCCATGGACCCTGTTGCTGCACGAGTTTATGGGCACCGCGGGGGAGGGCGGGCGGCAGAGGCGCGCGT
>CANIUD010000735.1:0-69283 GCA_947470075.1 Closterium sp. Yama58-4
CGTCTCGGTCTGGTCCTGAGTCTGCCCCCTGCTCGTGTCGCCTCCTGTCCCACCAGACTCTTCTCTGGCACCACCACCTTGGTCACCCCTCCCTGCCTCGTCTCCGAGGCATGGCCTCCTTGTCCTTGTCTCTAGTCTCCCCCGGTCTCTCCCTCCCCTTCCTCCGGGGCCTGCCCCTACCTGCGTTCCCTGCGTCGAGGGGCGGCAGCGCGCCGCTCCTTACTCCTCCGAGTTTCCGCCGACAGAGGCTCCGCTGCAGACTCTTCACATGGACGTGTGGGGCCCAGCCCGCGTCCGTGGCCAGGGTCAGGAGCGTTACTTCCTACTGGTGGTTGACGACTACTCGCGTTACACCACGGTCTTCCCCTTGCACAGCAAGGGTGAGGTCACTGAGGTGTTGATCGACTGGATCCGCGCTGCTCGTCTCCAGCTCAGGCAGAGTTTCCGCTCTGACTTTCCTGTTCTGCGTCTGCACTCCGACAGAGGTGGAGAGTTTTCCTCCGACCTTCTGCGAGCCTTCTGTTGTGCTAGGGGCATCCGCCAGACGTTCACGCTTCCGGCCTCTCCACAGCAAAATGGGATTGTTGAGCGACGCATTGGCATGGTCATGGACGTCGCTCGTACGTCCATGATCCATGCGGCTGCTCCCCATTTTCTGTGGTCGTTTGCGGTCCGGTACGCCGCGCATCAGCTCAACCTTCAGCCCAGGGTCTCCATGCCGGAGACCTCCCCCACTCTGCGGTGGACGGGGAAGGTTGGCGATGCGTCTGCGTTCCGTGTCTGGGGATCTCGAGCTTTTATCCGCGACTTGTCTGCGGACAAGTTGTCCTCCCGTGCTGTTCCCTGCGTCTTCCTTGGCTTCCCCCCTGACGCGCCTGGTTGGCAGTTTTACCACCCCACCTCGCGCCGTGTTCTGTCCTCCCAGGACGTCACGTTTGACGAGTCGGTTCCGTACTACCGTCTCTTCCCCTACCGCGCTGCCCCCCTCCCCCCCCCGCCGCTCTTCCTCGCTCCAGGTCCCCTCCCTGTAGACCCCCTCCCCCCTCAGGGTCCTGCCCCCTCAGGTGTGTCCCAGGTAGACGCAGTCGAGCCTGTCGAGGTAGCTGTCGAATCTGGTGCTGCTAGGAGTGCTGAGCCTGCGGGTGCCGGGTCTGGGGGTGCGGAGCCTGAGCGTGAGGTGCCTGGGGGTGCGGAGCCTGGGCGTGCGGAGCCTGGAGGTGCTGAGTCTGGGGGTGCGGAGTCTGGGGGTGCTGAGCCTGCGCGTGAGGAGACTGGAGGTCCTGCGCCTGTGTGTGCGGAGTCTGGGGGTGCTGAGTCTGGAGGTGAGACGCCTGAGGGTACTGGGACTGCTGGTGCGCAATCTCCTTGGAGTAGCCGCCTTCGTCCGCGTGTGCCTCTCACCTCACAGCAGCTGCACGACTGGTACGGTCGCCGTCAGGGTCGCGCTGCTGGAGCTCGGGGCTCTGCTGCTGGAGGTACTTCTGCTGACGTCCCTGGAGCTAGGAGTGGTGCTGGTACTTTGTCTACTGGAGGTGCTGGAGTCGCTGGTCCCGGAGGTGCTCGTACTGGAGGTACTGGAGCTGCTGGGGCTGGGGGTGCTGCGTCTAGGGGTACCGCTGCTGGAGGCACTGAGGCTGGAGACCCTGGGACTGGAGGTACTGCGTCTGGGGGTGCCGCTGCTGGAGACACTGAGGCTGGAGACCCTGGGACTGGAGGTGCTGGTTCTGGGGGTGCTGCTGCTGGAGACACTAAGGCTGGAGACCCTGGGACTGGAGGTGCCGGTTCTGGGGCTGGAGCTTCTGGAGCTGCTGGAGGTGCTGGAGCTGCTGGGGCTGGTGCAGCTGCGCCAACACGACTGTTCTTCGCTCCGCCGTCTCCGTCGTCTCTGCCGCCGCCTGACTCTGTTCTTCGTCAGGTTCTTACTCTCCCGTCGTCTACTGGTCTTCCGTTACAGCCTGGCTCACCGCTGCCTGCTCCTTCTCCTTACACTGAGCAGACAGGTAGTCTTGCTGAGCGTCGTGAGCCTGCGTCGCGTCCTGTCTCGCCTGTTCGTTCTGGTCGTACCGGTCGTCGTGTTCCTCGTTCGCGTCAGCCAACTGTCCCCAGCGCACACCTCGTAGTCCGTCATCCTTCCTCTGCTCCGCAGCCTGTTCCTCTGCCGTCTCCCCCTGCGTCCTCTCTGCCTGCCGTTCCGGACCCTGACGGGTTTCGTGCTGAGCACCCTACTGTCACGCGTCTGTTAGCCACTGTTGTCACTGACCCGTCCTTTGAGTCTACTGCTGCGTCTGCCTTGGTTGCTGAGCTTGTTGACTTTGCTGCTGCCTGTCGTCTAGACTATGCCGCTAGTCTCGTTGCTGAGTCTGAGTCTGTCTGTCCTCCGTCCGTCGGGGTGAGTGTGCTCTTAGCACGGACGTTCTTGAGGACAGGCAGGAGGAGTTCCAGTGTTTTGCTGCTGCTTTACCTCATCTCGTGTCCATGCTGGTTGCCCCTGAGGGAGACCCGGATGCACCAGACATCCCGACTCCGCGCTCTTACGCAGAGGCGATAGAGGGTCCCTACTCCTCTCAGTGGCAGTCAGCCATGGACGCAGAGATGGCTTCCTGGAAGTCCACAGGCACCTACGTCAACGAGGTTCCCCCACCTGGGGCGAACATCGTCGATGGCATGTGGATTTTCAAGGTGAAGCGGCCGCCGGGTTCTCCGCCTGTCTTCAAGGCGCGTTACGTGGCTCGAGGCTTCAGTCAGCGGCAGGGAGTTGACTACTTTCAATCCTTCTCTCCCACCCCGAAGATGACCACTCTTCGGGTGCTGCTGCATATAGCCGCTCAGCGCGACTACGAGCTTCACTCTCTTGACTTCAGCACAGCTTTTCTACAGGGCAGCCTGCACGAGGAGATCTGGCTGCGCCGCCCACCTGGCTTCACTGGGTCGTTTCCTCCTGGTACCCAGTGGAGCCTTCGGCGGCCAGTCTACGGTCTCCGCCAGGCTCCTCGTGAGTGGCACGACACACTGAGGACTACACTTGCGGCTCTTGGGTTTGCTCCTTCTACTGCCGACCCGTCGCTGTTTCTACGCACCGACACCTCTTTGCCGCCGTTCTACATCCTCGTGTACGTCGACGACTTGGTCTTTGCTACAGCTGACACTGCTGGACTCGCCCACGTGAAGTCGGAGCTGCAGAAGAGACACACGTGCACAGACCTGGGTGAACTGCGCAGCTACCTCGGCTTGCAGATCACCCGGGATAGAGCACGGCGCACCATCACCCTGACTCAGTCACACATGATGCAGCAGGTCCTTCAGCGCTTCGGCTTCACGTACTCCTCGCCTCAGGCCACTCCTCTGTCTACTCGCCACTCGCTCTCAGCTCTGCCTTCGGATGAGTCCGTAGAGCCGAGTGGCCCGTACCCAGAGCTTGTTGGCTGCCTCATGTACCTGATGACCTGCACTCGACCTGACCTTGCATACCCTCTTAGCATCTTGGCACGCTATGTTGCTCCTGGGAGACACCGACCAGAGCACATGGCTGCAGCGAAGAGGGTGTTGTGCTACTTGTGCAGTACGTCGGGCATGGGGCTTGTGCTTGGAGGGCGGAGTTCAGTGGTCCTCACTGGTCACGCAGACGCGTCTTGGGTCGACGACCTGGCTACGCAGCGGTCGTCACAGGGTTACACCTTCAGCCTTGGTTCCGGCTCTGTTTCGTGGCGGTCTACCCGCTCGTCGTCTGTTCTCAGCTCCAGCTGTGAGGCTGAGATCTACGCAGGGGCCATGGCTGCACAGGAGTTACGCTGGCTCACCTACCTGCTGACTGACCTGGGAGAGCCGCCTCGTTCTCCTCCAGTTCTATACGTAGACAACAAGGCCATGCTGGCCTTGTGTCGGGAGCACAGACTGGAGCACAGAACGAAGCACATTGCTCTTCGCTACTTCCTTGCTCGTGAGCTGCAGCAGCGTGGTCAGCTGCGCCTTGCTTACGTGGCCTCTCGGGCCAACACTGCTGATATCTTTACCAAGGCACTTCAGCCTTGTGATCATCAGCGCTTTTGTACGATGCTAGGTCTTGTGCCTACTTGGCCTCACTTGCTCACTTCTTGACCTTGCTTGTACTGTGATCTATATATATGCCTGCGCTTGCTTGTTTACCTTTATATATGATCTTGCATGTGAACTGGCCTTGTGGCCTTGAACTTGTGCTCGGAATGTGTGGTGACGTTGTGATCCACCCTGAGCTTGCTTTGCTTGACTGGTCTTGTGACCTCTAGTTCTCCCCCACTTTGCCTATGGGGGTGTGTCAGAATGCTATATATGACTTAGTCTTTGTAGGCTCTAGTGGGGTAGACACTAAGGGGTACAGGTTTCTAAGGTTTCACATTTGTATCCAACACTTTCCTAGTTCAATCATTCCTCATTCTTCACAAATCCTATGTCGCAAAGCTGGATTTATAACTCAAAGACAAGAGTGATTCCTGACTAACCTGTTCGTGTGCACGTTTGTTTCAACTTTTCTGTATCAAGAACTGTTTTAGCACGCTGTTTTCTCTCAACCAAACTGCACCACTCGTTTCTCATCAGTCAAACAACACCTCTCCAGCATCTGGAATCACTCGCGTCGCGCCTAATAGCCACCCGCATACCACAAGCGGCAGGTTGCTTTTATCGCCTGCTCGTTACTGTCCTGTCCCCTCCGAGTCGCGCGACCCCAGTCGACAGCCATATCCAGCGCTCGCATGTCAGCGCGTTCGCACTTCTCTTGAGATAGGTCGCGCATGGGTTTGCTGCGGCAGTCACGATCGCTGGAAATGTATTTTCGAAGCAAGATGTCGGCCTCAATGCAAGACGGAAGGGTCAGCAGAAGCGGCGGCTTTTGCGCCTCCCGCATGCGCTCGTACGCTCCGCCGCCGCCATGAGGATAGATTTCAGAGACGGATAGACGCTGGAATGTACATTGCTAGACGGCTAGACACTTTTAGCGGGATCGGGATCGAATCGCGGATCGCGCTGATATGAGGTCCCCGGAAATACCACAGGCAGCAGCGGTGCTACACGAGCAGCGGTGCTACACGAGCAGAGCTACTCGAGCCGATCTGCCGCGTCTGGTAATACCCCTCCGGACGATCCCGACAGGAACTCCCCGTCTGAATCTACGACTTACGAATGTGACGATAAGAGAATCGTTCCGTTAGATTCTTCAACTTCTCATTTCTCTCGATGTCGAGTTTTGCTCTTATGAAGTCACGATCGATCGAGAGGTACTTTCGAAGCAAGCATGTTCTGCGTTTTCACTGGGACGTGGAGGATCTGCAACATTGCTATCTTGAATGGGAGTAGCAGCTGGTGAAACACGGGTGCAACCTTGTTCTGTAACGTTGCTGTCTCCAGAAGCTTGAAACACCAGCATCTCAGAAGCTGATACGTTTAGATGTTGTAAGTTGTGACAATGGGCAATCGATTGAGCTCCAAGCTAAGCGAAGTGTACCCCTGAAGGGTCTCCACGCAATGGATTCGCAGAGGCCAGTTACCTATTCGAGCCATTGTGCCGCGTCTGAGAATACCGCTGCAGAAAATATCATCTGAAACGATCCATGTCATCCCAGGAGTGCGTTTCAAGGGAAAAAAAAAAAAAAAAATCGTTCCGTTCCTACCGATTTTGACAAGAACCCCTGTCACTCACTTCGCTCCTCTCTCCTTACTGCCGTCTCGCAGTTGACAGTGCTGGCAGCAGCAGGAGAGATCGAATCCCGGAGCTGAGTCAACGGAAACCTAGCAACCGGGAATCAAATCTGGAGTCACATGAGGGAAGCCCTGACTCGCCTCGGCTCCATTCCTGTTGATGGGTTTCAGGTGAGTTTCAGGTGTGTTGTGATGAGCTTCAGGTGATTTTTCCAAGAGCTCAAGGTATGTACTGATGCGCTTTAGATGTGTTTTGATGAGATTCATGTGTGTTTTTCATAATCTCAGTAGCATGCTCTACAATAATGCGTCTTTCATAGCACAGGAATAACATTTATACGGAATGGAGCTTAGACTGTATTTCTTCTTCTTCTACCTCACAGTTTCGGCCTTATAGTAAAACATTTACTCGCTCCCCTAAATTCCGTTTGCATTCTCCTCAGAGCGTCACCTGCTGGTTTTCTGAGGAATATTGCAAAATAAAACCTCTCTCCCTCTCAGAGCGGCACCTGCCGGTTTTTGACAAATCTCAGAACCCAAACCTTTCTCCTTATCCAGGCAGTGACGGTGCCATTGAAGCCTCTCTGCAGGGAGGACACGCTCACGACGCAGGACGTGCTACGGCCCCCTCCCCCCTCCCCCCCCCCTCTTCCCCGCTGCCCCTCCCTCCCGACCCTCCCCCACCCCCCACACAGTTCGCTCCCCTGTGTTGAAACAATTAACAGAGATGAAAGGACTAGAAAGAAGTTGGGTACAAATATGAAACCCTAAAGGGGCTATACCCCATATTGGCTACCCCACTACAGCTTACACACATATATTACATATAATTTGACACACCCCCATAGGCAAAGTGGGGGAGAGCAAGGGGTCACAAGACCAGTCAAGCAAGGCAAAGCAAGCTCCGGGTGGATCACAACGTCACCACACACACCGAGCACAAGCAAAGGGCCACAAGGCCAGTCCACATGCAGAGGTATATATGCAACAGGAACAGCACAGTGATCACCACCTAGCAAGAGCAAGCATGCAGGTACATGTATATAGATCACAGTACAAGCAAAGCCTACAGCAAGTGTGGAAACGTAGGTACAAGGCCTAACAAGGTACAGAAGCGCTGATGATCACCAGACGGAAGTGCCTTAGTGAATATATCAGCAGTGTTGGCCCGAGTGGCCACGTGAGCAAGACGAAGCTGACCTCGCTGCTGCAACTCTCGAGCCAAGAAGTAACGCAGAGCGATGTGCTTCGTTCTGTGCTCTAGTCTGTGCTCCTGACACAAGGCAATGGCGGCCTTGTTGTCAACGTACAGCACTGGAGGAGAACGAGGCCACTCTCCCAAGTCAGTCAGCAGGTAGGTGAGCCAGCGTACCTCCTGTGCAGCCATGGCTGTGGCGTAGATCTCAGCCTCACAACTGGAGCTGAGAACAGAAGACGAGCGTGTAGACCGCCAAGAAACAGAGCCAGAGCCAAGACTGAAGGTGTAACCCTGTGACGACCGCTGCGTAGCCTGGTCGTCAACCCAAGACGCGTCAGAGTGTCCAGTGAGGACAACGTCACCCCGTCCTCCAAGCACGAGCCCCATGCCTGATGTACTGCACAGGTAGCGCAGTACCCTCTTCGCAGCTTCCCAGTGCACCTTTCGGTGCCTACCAGGAGCCACGTAGCGAGCCAGAAGGCCAAGAGGGTACGCAAGGTCAGGTCGAGTGCAGGTCATCAGATACATGAGGCAGCCCACTAGCTCTGGGTAAGGACCACTCGGCTCTACGGACTCGTCCGAAGGTGGAGCTGAGAGCGAGTGACCTATAGCCAGAGGAGTGGACTGTGGGGAGGACCAAGTGAAGCCGAAGCGCTGAAGGACCTGCTGCACCATGTGTGACTGAGTCAGTGTGATGGTGCGGCGTGCTCTGTCCCGGATGATCTGCAAGCCAAGGTAGTTGCGCAGCTCACCCAGGTCTGTGCACGTGTGTCTCTTCTACAGCTCCGACTTCACCAGGGCGAGAGCCTAAGTGTCAGCAGTGGCAAAGACCAAGTCGTCGACGTACACGAGGATGTAGAACGGCGGCAGCGAAGTGTCAGTGCGCAGAAACAGCGACGGGTCAGCAGTCGAAGGAGCAAACCCAAGAGCCGCAAGTGTCGTCCTTAGTGTGTCGTGCCACTCACGAGGAGCCTGACGGAGACCGTAGACTGGCCGCCGGAGGCTCCACTGGGTGCCAGGAGGGAACGACCCAGTGAAGCCAGGTGGGCGGCGTAGCCAGATCTCCTCGTGCAGGCTGCCCTGAAAGAAGGCTGTGCTGAAGTCAAGAGAGTGAAGCTCGTAGTCACGCTGAGCGGCAACGTGCAGCAGCACTCGAAGAGTGGTCATCTTCGGGGTGGGGGAGAAGGTCTGGAAGAAGTCAACTCCCTCCCGCTGACTGAAGCCTCGAGCAACGTAGCGAGCCTTGAAGACAGGCGGAGAACCCGGCGGCCGCTTCACCCTGAAAATCCACATGCCATCGACGATGTTCGCCCAAGGAGGGGGAACCTCATCGACGTAAGTGCCTGTGGACTTCCATGATGCCATCTCTGCGTCCATGGCTGCCTGCCACTGAGAGGAGTACTCACCCGCGATCGCCTCAGCGTAAGAGCGCGGGGTCGGGATGTCTACAGCATCCGGGTCTCCCTCAGGGGCAAGCAGCGTGGCCACGAGATGAGGCGCAGCGGCTGCAAGACACTCAAGGTCCTCGTGCCTGTCCTCAAGGACGTCCGTGCCAAGAGCACACTCACCCCCGACGGACGGAGGACAGACAGACTCAGACTCAGCAACAAGGCTAGCAGCGTAGTCTAGACGACAGGCATCAGCAAAGTCAACAAGCTCAGCGACTAAGGCAGACGCAGCAGCAGACTCAAACGACGGGTCAGTGACAACAGTGGCTAGCAGACGCGTGACTGTAGGGTGCTCAGCACGAAACCGGTATGACTCTGGGTCCGGGACGTCAGGCAAAGAAGACGCAGGAGGAGACGGCAGAGGAACACGCTGTGGAACAGAGGAAGGACGAAGTGCCATAATGTGCGTGCCAGGGACAGGAGGAGGACGCTCACGACTAACACGACCAGTGCGACCAGTGCGACCAGTGCGAACAGGCGAGACAGGACGGGACGCAGGCTCGCGACGCTCAGCAGGACCTCCTGTCTGCTCAGTCTAAAAAGAGGGAGCAGGCAGGGGGGAGCCAGGCGGTAACGGGAGGCCAGTGGAAGACGGCAGGCTAAGAACCTGGCGAAGCACTGTGTCAGGAGGCGGCAGAGACGACGGTGACGGCGGAGAGAAGAACAGTCGCTGCGCAGCAGTGCCACCAGCACCAGTAGCTCCAGTGCCTCCAGCAGCTCCAGAACCTCCAGCAGCTCCAGACCCTCCAGCTCCAGCTCCTCGAGCGCCAGCACCACTAGCAGCCGCAGAGCCTCCAGCGCCAGCACCGCCAGTACCAGCGTCACCAGCAGCAGCACCCCCAGAACCGGCAACTCCAGTCCCAGTGTCTCCAGCAGCAGCACCCCCAGACGCACTACCTCCAGCCCCAGCAGCTCTAGTACCTCCAGTACGAGCACCTCCAGGTCTAGCGGCTCCAGCACCTCCAGCACAGAAAGTACCCGCAGTACTCCCAGCTCCAGTGTCAGCAGCTCCAACAGCACCTCCTGCGGCAGGGTCAGCAGTACCACCAGCTCCAGCGTCCTCAGGCCCAGCGGCTCCAGCGTCGTCGGCACCTCCTGCACCAGCCCCAGTACCCTTCGAACCGGCACCCCCAGCTCCAGGGACGTCAGCAGAAGCGCCTCCAGCGGCAGAGCCCCGAGCTCCAGCAGCGCGACCCTGACGGCGAGCGTACCACTCGTGCAGCTGCTGCGGGGAGAGAGGCGCACGCGGACGAAGGCGGCCACTCCAAGGAGACCGCGTACAAGTAGTCACAGGACCCTCAGGCGCCGCACCCCCAGACTCAGCACCCCCAGGCTCCTCACGCTCAGGCTCAGCACCCCCAGACTCCGCACCCCTAGGCTCCACACGCTCAGGCTCAGCACCCCTAGACGCAGCACCCCCAGGCTCAGCACCCCTAGGCTCCGCACGCTCAGGCTCAGCACCCCCAGACGCAGCACCCCTAGGCCCCACACGCGCAGGCTCAGCACCCCGAGACTCAGCACCCCCAGGCTCCGCACGCTCAGGCTCAGCACCCCCAGACGCAGCACCCCGAGCAGGACCTGAGTCACCAGTGACCTCAACAGGCTCAGGCACAGGAGGGTCTACCTGAGAAACACCTGAAGGAGCAGGACCTGGCACGGGGAGGGGGTCTACCTGGGGAAGACCTGGAGCGAGAAAGAGCGGAAGGGGGGGGCGAGCGGCAGTACGGTAGGGAAAGAGACGGTAGAAGGGGACCGACTCGTCGAACGTGACATCCTGAGACGCAAAGACACGGCGCGAAGCGGGGTCGTAAAACTGCCAGCCAGGCGCGTCAGGAGGAAAACCAAGGAAGACGCAGGGAATGGCGCGGGCGGAGAGCTTGTCCGCGGTGGTATCGCGGACAAAGGCACGAGCACCCCAGACCCGGAAGCGCGACGCATCGCCAACCTTCCCCGTCCACAGCAGTGTGGGCAAGGTCTCCGGCAAGGAGACACGGGGCCAGAGGTTGAGCTGATGCGCGGCGTACCGGACCGCAAACGGCCACAGAAAATGTGGGGCAGCCGCATGGATCATGGAGGTACGAGCGACCTCCATGACTAAGCCAATGCGGCGCTCAGCAACCCCATTCTGCTGCGGAGAGGCCGAAAGCGTGAACGACTGGCGGATGCCGTGCTCCTCACAGAAAGCTCGCAAGAGGTCGGAGGAGAACTCACCACCTCTATCAGAGTGCAGACGCAGGACAGGAAAGTCCGACTGGAACCGCTCGCGGAGCTGGAGACGAACAGCACGGATCCAGGGGATCAGAACATCAGGGACCTGACCCTTGCTGCGCAAGGGGAAGACCGTGGTGTAGCGCGTGTAGTCGTCGACGACCAGCAGGAAGTACCGCTCGCGGCCCTGCCCCTGGACGCGGGCTGGGCCCCACACGTCCAGGTGGAGAGTCTGCAGTGGAGCCTCTGTGGGAGGGAACGAGGAGGAGTGAGGAGCGGCGCGCTGCCGCCCCTCGACGCAAGGAATGCAGGGCGGGGCAGGCGAGGGAGGGAGGGCGGGCAGAGACCTGGGAAGGCCAGAGACCAGTAGGCGAGAGTGCATGCCATGAAGGCGAGGCAGGGAGGGGTGACCAAGGCGGTGGTGCCAAAGGAGAGTCTAATGCGACAGGCGGCGACACTCACACTGGGTAGCTACCTGAGCGGACGCGTACAGCTGAGGAGACAAAGGGGTGTAGCGCGACGCAGTGGTGAGGGTGTACAGACTGGACCCAGACGCACATGTGAACGTAGCCAGGTGGCGGCCAGTCCTAGAGCATGTGCTGATCGCCACACGCTGTCCTCCAGGAGTAAAGGTGTCAACCCAATGATCCTGAAGGACGGCGTTGCTCACCAGGTTCGTGGAGAACGAGGGGAGGTGGAGACCAGACAGCTCACCAGACGGGACCGCCGGACACGGAAGCACAGTAGTGGACCGTGCAAGCACTGGGCCCCCAGAGGGGTCAGCCAGTGAGACAGGGACAGGTGCAGGGAGGGGAGTGACTGTGGTGCTGTCGCGAAAGAAACAGCGGGAAGCACCTGAGTCAAGCGTGAAGGTGTGCAAAGCCTCAGCAGGCGCAGTACCAGAGAGAGCAGACTCACTAGCACCTAGGGCTGCAGTCTCTATACCTGGGTCAGGTGGGACACACAAGTAGCAGTCACCCTCAGCACTAACAGTCAATGCATACATGGCAGCAAGAATTGCATCATAGTCAAGATCAAAGATAGGAACATCACGCCTAAGCAGGTCTGCCCAGTTGGGGAACTCAGTAGCATCAGGAAACTTGGCGCGCCAGGCGTCGCTAAGCCTAGCGAAGCAGCGGTACTCAGTGAGTAAACCGTTGCATGGGCGACCAGCGCGGGGACCGGCGCGAATGACATAGGGGCAGCGACCAGGACCCCCAGACGCCCCACGCTGAGCGTACCAGTCATGAAGCTGCTGAGACGTGGGGGTCTGGCGCTGACGCTGCTGCTGCTGCTGCTGCTGCCACCACTGGAGCTCCCCTTCGGGCCGACCGCACCCCAGCCCCCACCTCCACCACCACTACCGCTGCCTCCTCCTCCACTGCCGCCGTCGCCTCCTCCACCGCTCCCAGTCCCACCGCCGCCCCACCCACCGCCTCCACCCCCACGACCACCCCCACCACCTCCACCACCCCCGCCGCCTCCACCACCGCTCCCTCCACCGCCACCTCCACCACCCCTGCCACCCTTGCCGCCCCTGGTGCTGCTGCGCTTCCCACTAGGATCGGAAGCAGCTGCGACCTTCTCAGCACCGAGGAGGTCGACTGCAGCAGCAGAGGCGAAAGAGGGGGAAAGAGGGGAGGGGGAGCACCCCTCAAAGAGGGGAGTGCGAGGAGTGCCACGAGCAGCACCTACAGCGAGGATGTTCTTTTCTGCTGCTAGGAGCTGCTGCTCGAAGTCGGCTAGAGTGAGAGTGGTAGGGTCTTTGGCGAGGAAGTGGTCCCTGACTGAACTGAGAGTGTCAGGGAGGCGGGTGACGAGGATGTAGAGGGTAAAGTACAACGGGGGGGGGGGGGGGGGGGGGTGGCGAGGAAGTCGTCTGTAAGGGCGGCACGAAAGCGAGCGTCACTAGCGCGGAGGTGAGAGATAAGGTCCTCAGCGGTGGCAAACGAGGACAGGTCTGGGAACAGGTAGGGCAGGATGAGACGACCTACGGCTGCAGTGGCTGGGGACGAATAGCGCGCAACTACAGCGTCGTACAGTGCCTTAGCAGTCTTGTGCTGGCTAAAATGCGCGCGCTCAGTGATCGGCAGATGATTGCGAATAGCGAGGCGCGCAGCAGCATCGCGAGTCTGCCACTGTGAGCGGTCAAGCGCAGGAGCAGTGTCAGCAGGAGCAACGGCAGTGCCAGACGCGTGATCGAACAGTGAAACGCCGTCTTTTGCATCAGTCATAAGAAACAGTTGCAGGTCGTCGAGCCAAGTGGCAAACTCAATCGGGCGACCGTCAGGCTCAAACGCGAGAACATTAAGCGTCGCCATAATCGCAGCGCAGGCGAAGGCAGCAGGCAAAGGCAGTAGGCGAAGGCAGCAGGCAGAGGCAGCAGGCACAGGCAGCAGGCAAAGGCAGCAGGCACAGGCAGCAGGCAAAGGCAGCAGGCACAGGCAGCAGGCAAAGGCAGCAGGCAAAGGCAGCAGGCACAGGCAGCAGGCAAGGGCGGCATGCAAAGCAGTTGCAAGCCGCGCGTGGGCTGTCTGGGCGACGCGCTAGTAGCGCAGGCAGCGCGCGGGTGGGGCAGGCGGCCGCGGCAGTAGAGCTGGCGGCGCGCAGGGCTCCGGGGCTGCACGACGGGCAGCGCGCGGGGCTGTGGGGCAGCGCGGGAGGCGGCGCGAGGGGCTGCGGGGCAGCGCGACAGGCAGCGGGAGGGCGCGCGCGGGGCTGCGGGGCAGCGCGACGGGCTGGCAAGGCGCGCGCGGGGCTGCAGGGCAGCGCGACGGGCGGCGCGCAGGGCTGCAGGGCAGCGCGACGGGCGGCGCGCGGGGCAGCGGGGCAACGCGACGGACAGCAAGGCGCACGCGGGGCTTTTGGCGAGCAGCGCGCTTGCCAGCGATGGCGACGCGAGTCAGGGCAGGGCAGGGCGCGGGGTAGCACGGTAACCGCGAGCGGTTGGTGGTGGGCCCTAAAAAAAATCGATCCTGAGGTCCTAGGGACCTCCTGCTCTGAATACCATGTTGAAACAACTAACAGAGATGAAAGGACTAGAAAGAAGTTGGGTACAAATATGAAACCCTAAAGGGGCTATACCCCATATTGGCTACCCCACTACAGCCTACACACATATATTACGTATATAATTTGACACCCTGTTCCTTTTGTATTCTCACTTTCCGCTTCAGAAGCCTAACCACAGCGAGTACACACTCACGAAGCAGGGCCTGCCATACAAACACCCCCTCACCCCGTCCTCCCTTCTCCCATCTTGCTCGCATTTTCCTGTATTCTCACTTCCCACTCGGGACGCCTCACTTCAGTGAGGAAACCCTCATGAACAAGGAACACTCGTAAAGCCTTTCTATTTTCCCTCCCTGGTTCTTGTCTTCCCCCACTCCAACCTCCCACCCCCCCCGCCTCTATCCCTCTGCATCCCATTTTAGAACTACACTTCTTTCATATAATCACGCCAATTTTGGCAGCATGTCCAGTCTTTCATCCTTCATTTTGTGCTGACACGCATTCCAGGTGACAGTGCTGGCAGCAGCAGGCACGTTCAGGCTACCAGAAATCAAATCTGCGAGTGACCTGAAGGAAGCTCTGACTCGCCTCGGATCCGTTCCTGCTGACGAGCTTCAGGTGTGTTCTGATGAGCTTCATGTGTGTTTTGGCGAGCTTCAGGTGTGTTTTGACGAGCTTCAGGTGTATTTTGACGAGCTTCGGGTGTGTTTTGACGAGCTTCAGGTGTGTTTTGACGAGCTTTAGGTGTGTTTTGACGAGCTTCATGTGTGTTTTGACGAGCTTCAGGTGTGTTTTGACAAGCTTCAGGTGTGTTTTGACGAGCTTCAGGTGTGTTTTGACGTGCTTTAGGTGAGTCATTCAGGTGAGTTCTCATGGCATTAGTGCATGTTCTACAGTCTCACATCGAACCGGGATGACACTTTCACTGATCTCGGCCTTGTTCAATCTCCTCTCTCCCTCCCTCTTTGTCACACACGTGGCCTGCCATGGACCTCCCAGTTTCCCTCTCTACGTCCCATATTCCTACTTCCAACCCCCCAACCCCCTTCCTTCTTCCTTACTCCTCTCTCCCCATGCAAGCGGTGGAGGTGCTCTGGACGCCTCAGGACAAGGAGGACACTCTCACAGAGCGTGACATGCTGCTTGACTATCCTCGCCTGCGCCCCAAGACGATGAGGATACCCTGACAGAGCGAGACATGCTGTTTGACTATCCTCGCCTGCGGCCGCTGTAAAGGAGAATTGTCACTTCCAGCTATTGCCTTTCCCGGCGACTGTTTGTTGTGATGGAGCGAGAAGTATGAGCACAACGCACCTAGTGTGTGAAAGGGGACCAGAATTGTCAAAGTATAAATGTGCTATATGTTTGTAGGCTGTAGTGGGGTAGCCAATATGGGGTACAACCCCAACTAGGGTTTCCTATTTGTACCCTTGCTTCTTTCAATCCAACCATTCTTCCCTCATAGTTTCCACATGGTATCAGAGCAGTAGGTCCGTAAGGACCGATTTTTTTTTTTTTTTTTTTTTTGGAGGTGGTCGTGGGGGTGGTGGGGGGGGTGGAGGTGGTCGTGGGGGTGGTGGAGGTGGCAGCGGCGGCAAGGGGGGAGGAGGCGGTGGTGGTGGGGGTGGTGGTGGAGGCGGGAGTGGGACCGGCCAGCAGCAGCAGCAGCGCCAGACCCCCTCCTCTCAGCAGCTTCATGACTGGTATGCTGGGCGTGGGGCGTCTGGGGGTTCTGGTCGCTGCCCCTATGTCATTCTCACTGGCCCTCGCAAGGGCCGCACGTGCAACGGCCTTCACCCTGAGTCCCGTTGCTTTGCGCGCCTCAGCGACGCCTGGCGCGCCAAGTTCCCTGATGCCACTGAGTTCCCCAACTGGGCTGATCTGCTTAGGCGTGATGTCAATGTCTATGATCTTGACTATGATGCAATCCTTGCTGCCATGTATGCATTGACTGTTAGTGCTGAGGGTGACTGCTACTTGTGCGTTCCGCCTGACCCAGGTATAGAGACTGCAGCCCTAGGTGCTCGTGCGTCTGACCCCTCTGGTACTGCGTCCACGCAAGCTTTGCACACGTTTACACTTGACTCTGGTGCTTCTCGCTGTTTCTTTCGCGACAGCACCGCAGTCACCCCCCTCCCTGCACCTGTTCCTGTCTCACTGGCTGACCCCTCTGGGGGCCCAGTGCTTGCACGTGCCACGACTGTGCTTCCGTGCCCGGCGGTCCCGTCTGGTGAGCTGTCAGGTCTCCATGTTCCCTCGTTCTCTACGAACTTGGTGAGCAACGCCGTCCTTCAGGATCACTGGGTTGACACCTGGACTCCTGGAGGACAGCGTGTGGCGATCTGTACGTGCTCCAAGACTGGCCGCCACCTGGCCACGTTCACCCGTGAGCCGGGGTCCAGTCTTTACACTCTCACCACTGTTTCACGCTACACTCCTTTGTCTCCACAGCTGTACGCGTCTGCTCAGGTAGCCACCCAGTGTGAGTGCCGCCGCCTGTCCCACGACACTCTCCTGTGGCACCACCGCCTTGGTCACCCCTCCCTGCCTCGCCTTCGTGGCATGCACTCTCGCTGTCTGGTCTCTGGTCTTCCCAGGTCCCTGCCTGCACTCCCTCCCTCTCCTGCGCCGCCCTGCATTCCTTCCGTCGAGGGGCGGCAGCGCGCCGCTCCTCACTCCTCCTCGTTCCCTCCCACAGAGGCTCCGCTGCAGACGCTCCACCTGGACGTGTGGGGCCCAGCCCGCGTCCAGGGTCAGGGCCGCGAGCGCTACTTCCTGCTGGTCGTCGACGACTACTCGCGCTACACCACGGTCTTCCCCTTGCGCAACAAGGGCCAGGTCCCTCATGTTTTGATCCCCTGGATCCGCGCTGCTCGTCTCCAGCTTCGCGAGCGGTTCCAGACGGACTTTCCTGTCCTGCGTCTGCACTCTGATAGAGGTGGTGAGTTCTCCTCTGACCTCTTGCGAGCCTTCTGTGCGGAGCACGGCATCCGCCAGACGTTCACGCTTCCGGCCTCTCCGCAGCAGAATGGGGTTGCTGAGCGCCGCATTGGCTTAGTCATGGAGGTCGCTCGTACCTCCATGATCCATGCGGCTGCCCCCCATTTTCTGTGGCCGTTTGCGGTCCGCTACGCCGCGCATCAGCTCAACCTCTGGCCCCGTGTCTCCTTGCCGGAGACCTCGCCCACACTGTTGTGGACGGGGGAGGTTGGCGATGCGTCGCGCTTTCGGGTCTGGGGTGCTCGTGCCTTTGTCCGCGATACCACCGCGGACAAACTCTCCGCCCGCGCCATTCCCTGTGTCTTCCTTGGTTTTCCTCCTGACGCGCCTGGCTGGCAGTTTTACGACCCCACCTCGCGCCGTGTCTTTGCGTCTCAGGATGTCACCTTTGACGAGTCCGTTCCCTTCTACCGTCTCTTTCCCTACCGTACCTCCCCTCGCGCCCCCCCGTTGCTCTTCCTCACCCCAGGTCCTCCCCAGGTAGACCCCCTTCCCGCGCCAGGTCCTGCCCCTTCAGGTGTTTCTCACGTGGACCCACCCGTACCTGCGCCTGTTGAGGTCACTGGTGACTCTGGTCCTGCTGGAGGTGTCGTTGGCTCTGGGGGTGCGGAGCCTAGGGGTGCGGAGCCTGGGGGTGCGGAGCCTAGGGGTGCGGAGCCTAGGGGTGCGGAGCCTGGGGGTGCGGAGCCTGGGGGTGCGGAGCCTGGAGGTACTGAGCCTGGGGGTGCGGAGCGTGAGCGTGAGGTGCCTGGAGGTGCTGAGCCTGCGAGTCAGGAGCCTGGTGGTACTACGCCTGAGGGTGCTGTGTCTGGGGGTGACGTGCCTGTGTGTGTGGAGACTAGCTGGGCCTGGAGGTGAGCCGACTGAGGGTACTGCGCCTGCTGGGACGCGGTCCCCGTGGAGCGTGTACCTCTCACCTCATAGCAGCTGCACGACTGGTTCGGGCGCCGTCAGGGTCGCGCTGCTGGAGCTCGAGGCTCTGCTTCTGGAGGTGTTGGAGTTCCTTCCCCTGGTCTCGGAGGTGCTCGTACTGGAGGGACTGGAGCTGCCGGGGCTGGAGGAGCTTTGCGTGAGAGTTCTACTGCTGGAGACCCTGGGACTGGGGGTGCCGGTTCTGGGGGTGCTACTACTAGTGGAGTTGGTCCTGGAGGTGCTGGAGCTGGTGGTTCTGGAGCTGCTGGGGGTGCTGGAGCTACTGGTGCTGGTGCTGCTGTCAGTGGACCTGGTCCTGGTGGCGCTGTTGCTGAGGGGGCTGGAGCTGCTGGAGGTCCTGATACTACTGCTGCTGGTGACACGGCGCCGCGGCGTCTGTTCTTTGCTCCGCCGTCTCCGTCTTCTCAGCCACCGTCTGACTCGGCACTTCGCCAGGTTCTTAGTCTCCCGTCGTCTACTGGTCTTCCCTTAGTCTAGCTCACCACTGCCTGCTCCTTCTCCTTACTCTGAGCAGCCAGGAGGTCTTACTGAGCGTCGTGAGCCTGCGTCACGTCCTGTCTCGCCTGTCCGTCCTGGTCGTTCCGGTCGTCGTGTCTCTAGTCTGCGACAGCCGCCTGTTCGCAGCACGCCCCTGGTTGTCAGACGTCCTTCTCCCACTCAGCAGCGTGTTCCTCTGTTGTCTCCCCCTGCGTCCTCTCTACTTGACGTTCCCGACCCTGAGTCTGACCAGTTTCGTGCTGAGCACCCTACTGTCACGCGTCTGTTAGCCACTGTTGTCACTGACCCGTCCTTTGAGTCTGCGTCTGCGTCTGCCTTGGTCGCTGAGCTGGTTGACTTTGCTGCTACCTGTCGTCTCGACTACACTGCCAGTCTTGTTACTGAGTCTGAGTCTGTCTGTCCTCCGTACGTCTGAGTCTGAGTGTGCTCTTGGCACGGACGTCCTTGAGGACAGTCAGGAGGACCTTGACTGTCTTGCGGCTGCTGTACCTCATCTCACGGCCTGGCTGCTTGCCCCTGAGGGAGACCCGGATGCACTTGACATCCCTACCCCCCGCTCTTACACAGAGGCAGTCTCGGGTCCCTACTCCTCTCAGTGGCAGACAGCCATGGACGCAGAGATGGCATCCTGGAAGTCCACAGGCACCTACGTCGACGATGTTCCCCCTCCTGGGGCGAACATCGTCGATGGCATGTGGATTTTCAGGGTGAAGCGGCCGCCGGGTTCTCCGCCTGTCTTCAAGGCTCGTTACGTTGCTAGAGGCTTCAGTCAGCGACAGGGAGTTGACTTCTTTCAGACCTTCTCCCCTACCCCGAAGATGGCCACTCTTCGGGTGCTGCTGCACGTTGCCGCTCAGCGTGACTACGAGCTTCACTCTCTTGACTTCAGCACGGCTTTCTTGCAGGGCAGCCTGCACGAGGAGATCTGGCTGCGCCGTCCTCCTGGCTTCACTGGGTCTTTCCCTCCTGGTACCCAGTGGAGCCTCCGACGGCCAGTCTACGGTCTCCGCCAGGCGCCACGTGAGTGGCACGACACACTAAGGACGACACTTGCGGCTCTTGGGTTTGCTCCCTCCACTGCAGACCCTTCACTGTTCCTGCGCACAGACACGTCGCTGCCGCCGTTCTACATCCTCGTGTACGTCGACGACTTGGTCTTTGCTACTGCTGACACTGAGGCACTTGCTCTTGTGAAGTCGGAGCTGCAGAAGAGACACACGTGCACAGACCTGGGTGAGCTGCGCAGTTACCTTGGCTTGCAGATCACCCGGGACAGAGCACGCCGCACCATCACCCTGACTCAGTCACACATGGTGCAGCAGGTCCTTCAGCGCTTCGGCTTCCAGTTCTCCTCACCTCAGTCCACTCCTCTGTCTACCAGCCACTCGCTCTCAGCTCCACCTTCGGACGAGTCCGTAGAGCCGACTGGTCCGTACCCAGAGCGTGTGGGCTGTCTCATGTACCTGATGACCTGCACTCGACCTGACCTTGCGTACCCTCTTAGCATCCTAGCTCGCTACGTCGCACATGGGAGACACAGGCGAGAGCACTGGAAGGCTGCTAAGAGGGTGCTGCGCTACTTGTGCAGTACATCAGGCATGGGGCTGGTGCTTGGAGGACAGGGCTCGGTTGTCCTCACTGGACACTCAGACGCCTCTTGGGTTGACGACCTGGCTACGCAGCGGTCGTCACAGGGTTATACCTTCAGCCTTGGCTCTGGTTCTGTCTCTTGGCGTTCCACTCGCTCTTCTTCTGTTCTCGGCTCTAGTTGTGAGGCTGAGATCTACGCCACGGCCATGGCTGCACAGGAGCTATGCTGGCTCACCTACCTGCTGACTGGCTTGGGAGAGCGGCCTCGTTCTCCTCCAGTTCTGTACGGCGACAACAAGGCAGCTCTTGCCTTGTGTCAGGAGCACAGACTGGAGCACAGAACGAAGCACATTGCTCTCCGTTACTTTCTGGCTCGAGAGCTGCAGCAGCGTGGCCAGCTTCGCCTTGCGTACGTGGACTCGAAGGCCAACACTGCTGATATATTCACCAAGGCGCTTCCGCCTAGTGATCATCAGCGGCACTGCACTGCGTTAGGCCTTGTGTCCACGTTCTCTCACTTGCTTACTTCTTGACTTTGCTTGTACTGTGATCTATATATATGTCCTTGCATGCTTGCACTTGCTAGGCTTTGATCACTGTACTACTTGGGTCCTCCTATATAACTCTGCATGTGAACTGGCCTTGTGGCCTTTGCTTGTGCTCAGAGAGTGTGGTGACATTGTGATCCACCCTGAGCTTGTTCTTTGCTTTGCTTGACTGGTCTTGTGACCCCTTGCTCTCCCCCACTTTGCCTATGGGGGTGTGTCAAAATATAAAATGTGCTATATGTTTGTAGGCTGTAGTGGGGTAGCCAATATGGGGTACAACCCCAACTAGGGTTTCCTATTTGTACCCTTGCTTCTTTCAATCCAACCATTCTTGCCTCATAGTTTCCACAAGAATGAGTGGAGTGGAATCAGAGGGACCTGTAACCTTGCCTGTACCCGTTGTTGACTAGTTGATTGGTCTGTGAATGGTGGACTTCTGAATAAATAATGAATCAAACTGGTCGTATGGGTGGGCCATGATTGCAGATTGTGTTGTGTTTGTGGTGTTGTATAAGATAAATGGTGTAGCATTTGTAGTTAGATGCAACTGCAAAGGGGGACAGACAGGGTTTCATGGAGATGAACTTTGCAATGTAGCAAGAGACAAACTGGTTCTTAATTGCATCACAGAGCAATGCCAATTGTAGCCAAATGCAAAGGGACACCAATAGAAAGCATTGCTGGATGGTAAAAGCCTTTGCGAGCCTAGGTGTGTTCTAAAAAGTTTAAGGCTAAATGTGGGTGGACGCCTCTTGCCACAGAACAAGGCATTTACCAGCACAATACTAGCTGAACCCAACATTCTAAAACAAATCATTTTTAGATAAATATTAAACTATAGTACACAGCTACAACTAAGAAATGTCTCTCATCTAATGTACCTATCCCATTATTATCTCAATACACCAGCCCCTATGGCCTCCGAGGAGGCCTTATTGCCGCTAACCTTGTCACTCTTGAAGGATACACCCTCCCTCCAACCCTCACACCCCCAGCTTGCTGCTGCTTCTTCTTGCCCTGTGATACTGCCAACCCAACTTGCTGCTGCTTCTTTTTTCTCTGTAAGGCTGCCGATCCTCCCTTGATACGTCCACCATGAGAAGATTCCAAACGACCAGAAGGCGATTTCTGTGCTCCGAATGTCAAGCTTCCAACCCTCACGTGCTGCTGCATCTTACATTCTGCTGCTGCTGACCCCTTCTTGACACCTCCACCAGACCGAATAACCAAAGCTCTTGAAGGCTGCTTCTTGTCCCCACTTACCACACCTCCAACCCCACCCTGCTCCTTCATCCCAAGTGCTGCTGAAACTCCCGTGAGGGCCTGGAGAGCTCCAACAGAAACAGTCACCATCGTTTTGTCCACCACAGCTGGCTGCACCCCTGCTACTCGTTTGCTGCCACGTTTAAGACGCCGTGTAGGGAGTAGTCTCCAACTTTCTGCATCTGTTCCCCTGACCAAGCTCTGGTCTGCACCTAGCAGACCCATCCTTGAAGCAAGACTCACAGCAGCGACCATGTTCCTGCTCACTGAATCCGAAACCAGGAGTAGCACCAGATCAAGCAGCAGCGCACTGTCACTGTAGTCATGGACCTGATAGTTGTAGCAGTTTAGCTTGCAGTAGACATGGCAGCAGAGACTGTTGACAGCACTGGCAGTGGAAGGCTCCTCCTGGGAGCTCTGTCCGCTGCTGCTGCTGTCACTGAAGCCGCTGCTGCTGCTGTCACTGAAGCCGCTGCTGCTGCTGTCACTGAAGCCGCTGCTGCTGCTGTCACTGAAGCCGCTGCTGCTGCTGCTGTCACAGAAGCCGCTGCTGCTGCTGCTGTCACAGAAGCCGCTGCTGCTGCTGTCACTGAAGCCGCTGCTGCTGCTGTCACTGAAGCCGCTGCTGCTGCTGTCACTGAAGCCGCTGCTGCTGCTGTCACTGAAGCCGCTGTCGCTGAAGCCGCTGTGGCCGCTGCAGCTGCTGTCGCTGCTCGTGCTGCAAGAGAATACTTCGTTGCAAGTGTCAAAACCGCAGATCTTGGCGTCACCGCTGCAGCTGCTGTCAGACCAGCCGCTGATCGTGGTGCCAGTCTCAGAACCGAACACGTGGACATCATTGCTGCTGCAAATGCCGCTCAGATCAGAATCATCCTCCGAGAGATCACCCTCTGCAGCCATAAACAGTGAGTGAATCTCTTGTGCAGCCTCAGCGTCAGCTAGTGGCACTTCCTGCTGCTCAGAAGAAAAAATCCGCGCGTTCTCCTCCTCAGCAGCCGGAGAGCGAGCTAAGGAGGCCATATCAGCATCCCATTGTGCCTGCAGCATGGCATGACGCGCAGCCTGCATCAACGCGTCCCGTTGTTTCCAGAGGCTCAGAACTTCTGCAAAGGTAGGATATTCAACGGATTCAGGACCATAACGCTTCGCCTGGATCAAAATACCGCATTTCTCCCAGAAGGCCACAAGCTCAGCAAAGGACGGTAAGTCAGACGAACAAGCCATCAAGCTAACCGAGTTTGTGTGGGAGAGTAAACGCAAAGCTAAACGCTAAGAGCAAAGAGGTTCTGCGAGATATAAAGAACGAAATAAGAGGTCTGAACTTGCTAGGAAATGGCTCAACCAACAGAACAAGAAGAAGCTGGATTCTTAACTCTGAAAATGAGTCATCTATGCGTCGGATTTGTAGATGAGACGAGCAACAGGAGAGAGAGGGATGGAGGCTGTGCGGAGGGGACACTCACAGGAGGGAGTGTCGAAAAAAGGAGGAACTTTTCTCAGATACTGCCCGAGCACCTCCGAAAATTCGGAACCGTGTGCTGGGCCTGGCATGCTGCATAACGCGAAATCTACTGAAACCGCGAAAATGGGAACAGAATCTGCTGGTGAACCTATTCTCACCGAGGGTCTTCGCAACGGAGCGACGCGACAGGATCTGTTTTTCGCTAACCCCGATTCTATCGTGTCCTCCCCCCGCCAAAACGTTTTCCGCTGCGCGCTAGCGGAGCTTCTTTCCTACAAAGTCGACGTCATGAAATAATAAGTTTCGCCTGCCCGACCGCACTCGAAGCGCTGACGAACCTCTGGGGTACTCCCATTCCCGAAAATGCCTAAGGGTGGTGCCGCTGTGCCTCCCGCAATCGAAGGAAGACAGGCTTGGTAGCGAAGTACTGAATCTGAGATCGACAGGGTGATGAGATCGAGGTCTGAATGGGTGGATTCGTACTCCCTACGGAGCTTCTTGTCATAAAAACGGCTGCTAAATTTTCAACCAAAAGTGCTATTCTATGTTGAAACTTCATTCATCTGTATTAGTACACAATTAGGGTTTTCTGAAAATCGGTAATCATAATGAACAGGACTCAAATGAAATATATTAAAATAAATCTATGATATTTGAATTTTTAATCAGAAGGCATATTATCGCGGTCGTGTGTGTGACGATTAGTGCAAAGGTCCATTAGGTTCAGCTGTGTTGGTATTAAGGTAAAACTTGAAGTTCTCATTTAATACAGCTGAGTTGCATCAATGTTATCTTTTCAACACAGAGTTGAGAGGTGATGCTAAAGCTCCATGTGGAAATATAAAGCTGGTAATATAACTGCTTAAACAGCAGAGTGATTTCGACTGTTCTGTATCAGAAACTATAATAGCGCGCTTTATTCACTCAGCCGAACTGCACCACTGATTCTCATCAGACACACGAAACCACTTCCGAATCTGCAATCGCTCGCGTCGCGCCTAGTAATATTGCCTATTACTACGTACCTCGCTCTCGTCTGCTCCTTCCTGTCACCTCAGAGTCACGCCAGTCGACAGCCATTTCCAACGCTCGCGTGTCGCCGCGTTCGCATTTTTCCTCGAATTGGGTCGGGCATGGACTTGCGACAGGCACGATCACTGTTAGATCTAGCAGCGATGTCTTTTTCAATGCAAGGCGGTGGAATCGGCGGAAGCGGCGGCTTTTACGCCTCCCGCATGTGCTCTTTTTCTTCACCTGTATCTTCCCTGCCGCTCACTCGATTCCTCTCTCCCTCTATTCCTCGCGTTCCTCAATTCCTTCGTCTCTTCCTCTCATGCTTTCAACTTTTTCCTCTGAGATTCTATTCGATAGCCTTTCACGAAACGTACCTCCTCGCCTGCTGCGCCCCATGTGCCCGAGTGTTTCACTTACTCCTTCCCTCCCTCTCACTCGATTATCCGTCTCTTCCTTCCATGCTCCCTCTCATTTCTTCCTCACTCCCGTCCTCCGTCATCTCCTCCTTCCTTCACTTCACTTCAATCAGAGTCGATGCTCTCACTCCTTCGCAATTCCCGCTGCATTTCTGTTTGTTCATCTCCGCTGTTGACTCTCTTCCTCTTCCTCGCTCACTCGTGCCCATCCATCATAAACCGGGCTCGTGTTGCTGCACAACCCCATAATCGCCTCTTCAACGCCCAGTTATTCTCTCTCTCCCTCTCCTCCTCTCTCCTCCTCTCTCCCCCCTCTCCCCTCACTCACCCCACTCCCCTCTCCCCCCTCCCCTCTCCCCCCTCATTCCCCTCTCCCCTCTCCCCTCACTCCCCTCTCCCCCCTCACGCCCATCCATCAGAGATGGTGCTCCTGCTGTCTTGACAAGCCGCACTGCTCTTCTGTCTGCAGGCCAGGCCAGATGGGGAAAGCTCTTCTGTGGAAAGGCCGTTACACTGAAACTTCTTACCATGCGAGAAGAGGTGCTCAGCTAGTAGCAACCTGGACTAGTGCATCTACTGCTTCTCCTCCGATGTGAATGCTGAGGTAAGCTGGATTGTGAGCTGAGTCGGGTTTGGCTAGAAGCTGTACTCTGCGCAGACGAGGAGAAGCATCCCGACCAGACTACTATTGCGTCTGCAAGGGCTACCCCCTCGTCTTGTAATCCTCAAACCCCAAAGGATTGTGTGGGAATGGAAAGCAAGGCAGCACGTCGATTTGCATGCATGTGTTGTCAAACGTTACAGGGAGGAAGAGCGAATCTATTCACTGCAGGTAAGACAGTGCTGGCAGCAGCAGAGTGCACGGTGACAGTGCTGGAAGCAGCGAATCCATTGACTGCAGGTGACAGTGCTGCTGGCAGCAGCAGAGTGCACGGTGACAGTGCTGGAAGCAGCGAATCCATTGACTGCAGGTGACAGTGCTGCTGGCAGCAGCAGAGTGCACGGTGACAGTGCTGGAAGCAGCGAATCCATTGACTGCAGGTGACAGTGCTGCTGGCAGCAGCAGAGTGCACGGTGACAGTGCTGGAAGCAGCGAATCCATTGACTGCAGGTGACAGTGCTGCTGGCAGCAGCAGAGTGCACGGTGACAGTGCTGGAAGCAGCGAATCCATTGACTGCAGGTGACAGTGCTGCTGGCAGCAGCAGAGTGCACGGTGACAGTGCTGGAAGCAGCGAATCCATTGACTGCAGGTGACAGTGCTGCTGGCAGCAGCAGAGTGCACGGTGACAGTGCTGGAAGCAGCGAATCCATTGACTGCAGGTGACAGTGCTGCTGGCAGCAGCAGAGTGCACGGTGACAGTGCTGGAAGCAGCGAATCCATTGACTGCAGGTGACAGTGCTGCTGGCAGCAGCAGAGTGCACGGTGACAGTGCTGGAAGCAGCGAATCCATTGACTGCAGGTGACAGTGCTGCTCGCAGCAGCAGAGTGGGCACGGTTCTTCCGTGTGTTATGTCCACGACCACTTTTGACGGCTCATTATTTAGTCCCGTTCTTCACATGTCTCCTGAGCCACACTGCAAGCGTCAGCGGGTTGGCTGGCAGCAGCAAACGCTGCCGTTCGTCCTTTGATTTCTCTTTCTGAGTTGTCGCCTCACATGCAAGGCCACTCCTCTTTCTGCCTTGAATTGCTGCAGCTGACAGTGCTGGCAGCCTGGCAGCAGCAGCAGTTGGGTAGGTATCAGCTGTCGAATCTGCAAGTGACCTGAGCTAAGCCCTGACTCGACTCGGATCTGAGGCGAGTTTCAGAGCTGAGGTAAGACCTGAGGCGAGTTTCATGGGTTATAGATAAGTTTCTATGAGCTTCAGGTGTTCTGCGGTGTTGAGCTTCAGGTGTTCATGGTTTGGGTGTGCTCTGCGGAGCTCCAGGCGTACTCCAGGTGAGGTGCGTTCATTTAAGC
This sequence comes from Closterium sp. Yama58-4, assembly GCA_947470075.1. Classification (NCBI taxonomy): domain Eukaryota; kingdom Viridiplantae; phylum Streptophyta; class Zygnematophyceae; order Desmidiales; family Closteriaceae; genus Closterium; species Closterium sp. Yama58-4. The sequence continues at coordinate 26,221 of CANIUD010000735.1, forward strand.
TTCAGCCGTGTCATTTAACTCGTGATAGCATAAGATACTCACTGCTCTCACAGTCAACGTCACTGCTCAATGTCAAGCTTCAGCCGTGTCATTTAACTCATTTAACTCGTGTAGCTTAGGCACTTCCTTCCTCCTTCCATCTCCACTATACAACAAGCGGCCTAATTCTACTCGTTTTTTCCCACTTCTTTCCTTCCACTCCCCATCCATGCAGTTAAGGTACTCTGGTCGCCTCAGGAAGGGGGTTTCGACTCTTTCACCTAGCAGTACTTGGCATCCCAGCCCCACCCCGCACTTCCTTTCCCTTCCCTTCTGCTCTCCTTTCCCTTCCCTTCTGCTCTCCCTTCCCTTCCCTTCTGCTCTCCTTTCCCTTCCCTTCTGCTCTCCTTTCCCTTCCCTTCTGCTCTCCTTTCCCTTCCCTTCTGCTCTCCTTTCCCTTCCCTTCTGCTCTCCTTTCCCTTCCTTTCTGCTCTCCTTTCCCTTCCCTTCTGCTCTCCTTTCCCTTCCATTCTCCTCTCCTTTCCCTTCCCTTCTGCTCTCCTTTCCCTTCCCTTCTGCTCTCCTTTCCCTTCCCTTCTGCTCTCCTTTCCCTTCCCTTCTGCTCTCCTTTCCCTTCCTTTCTGCTCTCCTTTCCCTTCCCTTCTGCTCTCCTTTCCCTTCCCTTCTGCTCTCCTTTTCCTTCCCTTCTGCTCTCCTTTCCCTTCCCTTCTGCTCTCCTTTCCCTTCCCTTCTGCTCTCCTTTCCCTTCCATTCTCCTCTCCTTTCCCTTCCCTTCTGCTCTCCTTTCCCTTCCCTTCTGCTCTCCTTTCCCTTCCCTTCTGCTCTCCTTTCCCTTCCCTTCTGCTCTCCTTTCCCTTCCCTTCTGCTCTCCTTTCCCTTCCCTTCTGCTCTCTTTTCCCTTCCCTTCTACTCTCCTTTCCCTTACCTTCTGCTCTCCTTTCCCTTCCCTTCTGCTCTCCTTTCCCTTCCCTTCTGCTCTCCTTTCCCTTCCCTTCTGCTCTCCTTTCCCTTCCCTTCTGCTCTCCTTTCCCTTCCCTTCTGCTCTCCTTTCCCTTCCCTTCTGCTCTCCTTTCCCTTCCCTTCTGCTCTCCTTTCCCTTCCCTTCTGCTCTCCTTTCCCTTCCCTTCTGCTCTCCTTTCCCTTCCCTTCTGCTCTCCTTTCCCTTCCCTTCTGCTCTCCTTTCCCTTCCCTTCTGCTCTCCTTTCCCTTCCCTTCTGCTCTCCTTTCCCTTCCCTTCTGCTCTCCTTTCCCTTCCATTCTCCTCTCCTTTCCCTTCCCTTCTGCTCTCCTTTCCCTTCCCTTCTGCTCTCCTTTCCCTTCCCTTCTGCTCTCCTTTCCCTTCCCTTCTGCTCTCCTTTCCCTTCCCTTCTGCTCTCCTTTCCCTTCCCTTCTGCTCTCCTTTCCCTTACCTTCTGCTCTCCTTTCCCTTCCCTTCTGCTCTCCTTTCCCTTCCCTTCTGCTCTCCTTTCCCTTCCCTTCTGCTCTCCTTTCCCTTCCCTTCTGCTCTCCTTTCCCTTCTTTTCTGCTCTCCTTTCCCTTCCCTTCTGCTCTCCTTTCCCTTCCCTTCTGCTCTCCTTTCCCTTCCCTTCTGCTCTCCTTTCCCTTCCCTTCTGCTCTCCTTTCCCTTCCCTTCTGCTCTCCTTTCCCTTCCCTTCTGCTCTCCTTTCCCTTCCTTTCTGCTCTCCTTTCCCTTCCCTTCTGCTCTCCTTTCCCTTCCCTTCTGCTCTCCTTTCCCTTACCTTCTGCTCTCCTTTCCCTTCCCTTCTGCTCTCCTTTCCCTTCCCTTCTGCTCTCCTTTCCCTTCCCTTCTGCTCTCCTTTCCCTTCCCTTCTGCTCTCCTTTCCCTTCCTTTCTGCTCTCCTTTCCCTTCCCTTCTGCTCTCCTTTCCCTTCCCTTCTGCTCTCCTTTCCCTTCCCTTCTGCTCTCCTTTCCCTTCCCTTCTGCTCTCCTTTCCCTTCCCTTCTGCTCTCCTTTCCCTTCCCTTCTGCTCTCCTTTCCCTTCCTTTCTGCTCTCCTTTCCCTTCCCTTCTGCTCTCCTTTCCCTTCCCTTCTGCTCTCCTTTCCCTTCCCTTCTGCTCTCCTTTCCCTTCCCTTCTGCTCTCCTTTCCCTTCCATTCTCCTCTCCTTTCCCTTCCCTTCTGCTCTCCTTTCCCTTCCCTTCTGCTCTCCTTTCCCTTCCCTTCTGCTCTCCTTTCCCTTCCCTTCTGCTCTCCTTTCCCTTCCCTTCTGCTCTCCTTTCCCTTCCCTTCTGCTCTCCTTTCCCTTCCCTTCTGCTCTCCTTTCCCTTACCTTCTGCTCTCCTTTCCCTTCCCTTCTCCTCTCCTTTCCCTTCCATTTTCCTCTCCTTTCCCTTCCATTCTCCTCTCCTTTCCCTTCCCTTCTGCTCTCCTTTCCCTTCCCTTCTGCTCTCCTTTCCCTTCCCTTCTGCTCTCCTTTCCCTTCCCTTCTGCTCTCCTTTCCCTTCCCTTCTGCTCTCCTTTCCCTTCCCTTCTGCTCTCCTTTCCCTTCCCTTCTGCTCTCCTTTCCCTTACCTTCTGCTCTCCTTTCCCTTCCCTTCTGCTCTCCTTTCCCTTCCATTCTCCTCTCCTTTCCCTTCCCTTCTGCTCTCCTTTCCCTTCCCTTCTGCTCTCCTTTCCCTTCCCTTCTGCTCTCCTTTCCCTTCCCTTCTGCTCTCCTTTCCCTTCCCTTCTGCTCTCCTTTCCCTTCCCTTCTGCTCTCCTTTCCCTTCCCTTCTGCTCTCCTTTCCCTTCCTTTCTGCTCTCCTTTCCCTTCCCTTCTGCTCTCCTTTCCCTTCCCTTCTCTCTCGTGTTCTCGCCTCTCTTGTTACCCACCCTCGTGCCTCTGTGTCCTCTGTGTCCGCTCTTACTGCCGCAGTCACTGAGTTTGCCTCTACCCGCCGCCTTGACTTCGCCACCGCTCTTGTGGCTGCTCCTCCTTCCAGTCCTCTGGCCGTCGGGGGTGTGTCTGCCCTTGGCTGTGACGCCCTAGAGGACAGGCAGTTTGAGCTAGAGTTCCTGGCGGCCGCTTCCCCTCATCTCTGTGCCATGCTCCTCGCCCCTGAGGGTGACCCCGACGCCCTTGACATTCCGACTCCTCGCACTTACGCTGAGGCAGTGTCAGGGCCTTGGGCCTCTCAGTGGAGAGCTGCCATGGACGCAGAGATGGCCTCCTACAGATCCACAGGCACCTACGTCGATGAGGTTCCCCCTCCGGGGGCGAACGTAGTCGACGGCATGTGGATCTACAGGGTGAAGCGGCCACCGGGATCTCCTCCGGTCTTCAAGGCGCGCTACGTGGCTAGAGGTTTCAGTCAGCGCGAGGGAGTTGACTTCTTTCAGACCTTCGCGCCCACCCCGAAGATGACCACTCTTCGGGTGTTACTACACGTAGCAGCACAGAGAGACTACGAGTTACACTCTCTCGACTTCTCTACTGCTTTCCTTCAGGGCAGTCTTCACGAGGAGGTCTGGTTGCGTCGTCCCTCTGCCTTCACTGGCTCTTTCCCTCCTGGGACCCAGTGGAGGCTAAGGCGACCGGTTTACGGTCTTCGTCAGGCTCCTCGTGAGTGGCACGACACCCTGCGTTCTACCCTGTCTGACCTTGGGTTCCAGCCGTCTTCTGCTGACCCGTCGCTGTTCGTTCGTCGTGGCACCACACCTTTCTTTGTTCTGGTCTACGTTGACGACCTTGTTTTCGCCACCCCTGACAGGGTTGCTTTGGCACACGTGAAGTCCGAACTGCAGAAGAGACACACCTGCACTGATCTTGGTGAGCTGCGCCACTACCTTGGCCTGCAGATCACCAGGGACAGAGCTGCTCGCACCATTACACTTTCACAGTCGCACATGGTGCAGCAGGTCCTTCAGCGGTTCGGGCTTCAGCACTCCACAGTACAGCGCACACCTCTTGCTGTTGACCACAGACTCACTGGACCCTTTCCTGACGAGCCGTTCGAGCCTAGTGGTCCCTACGCAGAGCTTGTGGGTTGCCTCATGTACCTGATGACTTGTACTCGCCCGGACCTCGCCTTCCCTCTCAGCGTTCTTGCGCGCTTTGTTGCGCCAGGGAGACACCGTCCTGTTCACTGGACAGCAGCTGTGAGGGTGGCGAAGTACCTAGCGACGACGTCAGGCGTGGGGCTAGTTCTTGGAGGGCAGCAGTCTGTCGTACTTACTGGTCACTGTGACTCCTCTTACGCTGACGACGCTGAGACTCACAGGTCTACTCAGGGGTACTGTTTCAGCCTGGGTTCTGGAGCTGTTTCCTGGCGGTCCACGCGCTCCTCTTCGGTCTCGACCTCTACAGCTGAGGCTGAGATCTACGCTGGTGCCATGGCGGCACAGGAGCTGCGTTGGTTGACCTTCTTGCTCACCGACCTTGGTGAGCGGCCGAGCTCTGCACCGACCTTGTTCACTGACAACAAGGCGTCTATTCTCCTTTGTCGAGAGCCACGACTGGAGAGCAGAGTGAAGCACATTCACGTCAGGTACTTTCTTCTGCGAGAGTTGCAGAGGCGTGGACAGGCTCGCTTTGAGTTTGTGGAGTCCGAGGCCAACACTGCAGACATCTTCACCAAGGCGCTTCCGCCTTGTGACCACCAGAGGTGCTGTGTGCAGTTAGGCCTTGTTGACACTGGTTCTCGTGTTGCTTAGACTTGAGTGTACTGTTTACTTTGCTTTCTATATATCTCTGTTACTTCTTGGACTGGCCTTGTGGCCACTGTTGTTTGTGCTCAGACTGTGTGGTGACGTTGTGATCCACCCTGAGCTTTGTTTCTTGGACTGGTCTTGTGACCGTACTCGTTTGGTTCTGCTAGACACCCCTCACTTAGGCTATGGGGGTGTGTCAAATGTTGTAGCCTATAGTGAGGTTTGTCTTAGGGGGTACAAAACTTAGGGTTAGCTATATGTACCCCAACCAACATCAATGCACCATCCATTCTTCATTCTGACATGGAGGCCTTATTGCCGCTACCCATGACATCATCCAAGCATCCTTCCAACCTCCAAATCTCCTGCCTGCCGCTGCCCATGTCATCCTTAAAGCATCCTTCCAAGCTCCAAATCTCCTGCCTGTGACTTTTTCCAACTGCTTCTTTCTCAGTGCTGATGATGCTCGGCCTTCCCTGAGAGCTCCACCAAAACGAGCAGCCAACATTCCTGTAGCTGCTTCCCTCACTCCATGTGTTGCAACCCCAAGTCTTCCCTGCTGTTGCCTAGAGCTCTGTACTGCAGGTGACCCACAAGGAATAGCAACCAATGCTCCTGACGCCACTTCCCTAGCAGCTCCAACCCCACCCTCCTGCCTCATACTCTGTTGAGCGGCTAACCCTTTCATGAGACCCCCACCAAAACCAGCATCTAATACTTTCAAAGGGAATTCCCTTGATCCACACATCCCACCTACTACCAACTCCAGCAGCCTCCTCCTCTGTGGTGCTACTGCCGCTTCCTTCAAGCCTCCACCGGAAGGAGAAACCATTGTCCACGATCCACACAGCACACTTGCACTCAGATACAGCTGCCTTGTGCTCTCTGCTGACCCGTCCTGCAGCGGCTCGAGGCCACCACCAGAAGCAGTCAATGCCTTTTTCTCCACAACCGCTACTGCTGCTGGTCGCGTGCTGTCAGCATTATTAGTGGCTGGCTCCTCTTGGGAGCCTTGGCCGCTGCTGCTGATGTCACTGAAGCCGCTGCTCGTGTTGCAAGCCTCTGAACCGACCACGCTGACGTCGTTGCAGGCGTCATCGCTGGCGTCACCGCTGCTGCTGCTGTCACTGAAGAAGCTGCTCGTGCTAGAGGTTTCAGACCCGAAGACCCTGGCGTCACTGCTGCTCAGATCGAAATCATCCCCAGAGCCCTCGCCCTCTGAAGCATCAAGCAGCGAGAGCACCAACTCGACGACCTTTGCTTCAGCTTGCTTCTCTTCCTGGTCCGCATAAGACGTGGTCCACGAGTCCACCTCCTCTACGACCTCTGCCTCCGATTGCTGCTCTTCCTGGTCCGCAGAAGATGTGCTCCACCAGCCCGCCTCCTCGACTGTAGGATAGTGAGCTGGGGAGAACAAAAGAGCACGGCGCTGCTCCTGCACCTTTGCAGCCCGTTGTCTCCAAAAGCTCAGGACTTCAGCGAACGTCGGGTACTCAGCAGACGCACGGATCGGTGCATAATGCTTCATCCGCAGCAGCGTACCGCGCTTCTCCCAGATGGCCACAGCCTCAGCAAATGAGGGATAATCATAACAAGCCATGGGAGGGAAAAAGCGAAGAGAATCTGAACACTAGAGCGTCGAGCTTCCCCGGGGACTAGAATAAGAATAAGGTTGAGAGAGCTCTGACGAATTAGCTGGACAACGGATTAACCAAAGAGACCAGTAAGAAACTCGCTTTGATATTGTGAAAATGAGACTGCCGCTGGACGTCGGATTTGTTGGTGAGACGAGGCGAGGGGACCAACAGCAGCAGAGAGACGGACGGAGGTGGTGAGGAGGAACTCTCAGAGGAGGGAGGAACGAAAAGGGAGAGAAGTTTTCTCAGATGCTGCCCGAGCAGCTCCGAAAAAACGGAACTCTGCGCTGGTATGGTGCACTGCGCGAAATCTACTGACACCGCAAACACAGGGAACTCTGGTTTTGCTGGCGAAGCGATTCTCGCAGGGGGTCCTCATGAGGAAGCGACGCGAAAGGATCCGTCGTTCGCTACCCCCGAACCTATCGGGTCTCCTGGGCCTGACAAAAGGTTCTCCGCTGCACGGTAGCGGAGTTCCTTTCCTACAAACTCGAAGGCATGAGATAATAGATTTCACCTGCCCGACCGCACTCGGGTCGCCGACGAATATCTGGCGCACCGCCATTCCCGAAAATGCCCAAGGCTGGCAGTGCTGTGCCCCCCGCGACTGAAGGAAGGGAGGTTCGGGCGATGATTTCCGAGCCTGAGAGGTTGTGGAGAAATGAAATCGAGGTCAAAATGGTGAATCTGTACTCCCTAGAGTGCTCCACATCCTGAACTAATAATATTCAGCTTAATTTGCTTACGTGCTATTATATATTGAGGAGAATATGAGAAAATTTCATTTGCAGTGTTTTCCATGTGAGAAAAAAGATTTTGAATATAATCGATGCCAGCAGATTTGAGAGGTAATGATGGCAGTCATTGTAAAAATAAGCTGTGCTGCACCAAAATGATTGCTGACTGCATGCTGGAAAACAACGCCGCCTCCCCTCATACGCTAAATGCCTATATGGTATTCTACGTGAAAAGTCTAATTCGTTCCTAAGCAGGGAGACTGAACCACTGTGTGCATAAGTATTTCTCTCCCCTCTTGACTGGTAACCCTGCATGCTTGGACCTACTATCTTCAATGCCTTGATCTGTCAAATGTGTGTACCAGAGAATAGCTTTCCCTCTCTCTGGCTTCACCTGCAGAGAGAAAAAAACGTGGATTGTCAACAATCAGACAAAGAAGAACCTTCACTCATTTCATCCTCAACTGCCTCCCCATCCCTCTCCTCTTTCAACCATCCCCTCGTATCTCTCCAATCCCTCTCCCATCCCTCTTCCCTCTCCCCTCTCCGTGATCACCATCCCATCGTTAGCGAAACATACCTTGATGCCTACGTTTGGAAAGTACGTCTCCCCACCCTCGAAGCCATCATTCAGGTACACAAGGAATGTCCCACGAGCTTCAAGCGTGCCATCTGGCAGCATGCGGCCGTCATAATGAGCCTTGTACTCCTGGCCCTCAGCGTATTTCACCAGCTGGAGCTCTGACGTCGCAAGCCTCTCAAAATCTTCAATTCCCGTAATGAGCTTGGCACAACCTCGAATCTTCATGCACACCTTACCAGCAGCACTAAAGTCTTTCGAGGGATCAATCCAAGTCGTGCTGCAAGGTGAAAGTATGTCATCAGAAGGCGGATCATGAGGAAAACAGAAGAAAAAACAGCAACATGAAATACGAACCTGCTGGTTCTATAGTCGCTTAGTCCACTATCCCCTTTGTTTGCTTTCTGCAGCAACGACAGAGATCAGGTTCAGCTAACGAAATCAAATACGCGTCAAGTGATGTTAGCAATGAATCTGAAGAGTACTAGCCGAAGTCGGCAACACGACATGGGAGTATATGCGGGAGAAATTGCTGACCTGGACTCGGCTCCGCTGCCATCGGCCGCTTCCTGATTCTATCAAAATTCTGCATTCGTCTTCCGACAGTAATCCTGGAAATTCCCACACCCGGAACTCTGTATCTACGGTCGAGAAGTTGAATCTTGGGCAATCAACCGGAACGATGCTCGCCTTGTTGTCAATATCGTTTTTCGTAGGCTCACATGGAGCGTTTCTTTCAGAATCTTCAGCAGCGGTACTTTCAGACGCGGCACAGTGGCTCGAATAGCTCGCAGGCCTATGTGAATCGACAGATACCCTTCGAGTAGAGCTCATTCGATGGCCCATTATCAAAACCTGCAACCATTAACCCTTCCCACACGCTGGTGCAATAATCTTCTGAAAGCAACCACTGGCAGTCAGTGAAGACGTCCTCTTTCCTTCAAAAATACATATCCAACTGCCGCAGCAAACCCATGCGCGACCCATTTCGAAAGAATTTCGACTGCGCCGACACGCGAGCATTGGAAATGGCTGTCGACTGGCGTCAGCGTGACTTGGAGGTGACAGGATCGAGCTGCTGCCTGTCGTCTGTCGTCAGCTACAAGGCGGGACTGATTTCGGATTCTAGCATCACTTACGCCTGTCTGTCCTCCTGATGATCAGTCAGGTGGATTGGAAATGTCACATTCTGCTGCTGCATGAGTCATGCAGTTCAGCTGAGTGAGAGCTAAGCGCTATAACGGTCTTGATACAGACTACGAAAGCTGAAACGAAAGAGTCAATTAACATAACACACTTACTGGGAAGTCTCCATCATAGTTTCACATCAGCTTTAACAAAGATTTCAAACATTAGTTATCAAATTTGAATGAATGGGATTCGTCTGATTAACTCTGTATACACCTTTTATTTTATAACACCAACACACCTCAGCGCTAACAGTCCACAACAATAATCCGATCCCATCCATCCATCCACCTACATCTTGAAGGATGAGAAAAATATCATTGTTCTATGTACCGTACGTCATTTTGATTGCTATGTTCATTATCTGGAAACTTCTATTGTTCATTATTATGCATACAATCTTTTAAACCTGAAATAGTCTTGCTGGTTGATTTCACCATTCTGACTCCAATATCAACCGTCCAGCGTTCTCAATGTCAAGCTTCGCTACTGTACCTGCCTTCCTTCAAGTGAGCGAGGCACAGCGCCACCACCCTTAGGCATTTTTGGGAATTGGAGTACCACAGAGATTCGTCGGCGCTCCGATTGCGATCGGGCAGGCGGAATTTATCGTTTCATGGCGAAAGAAGCTCTGCTAGGGCGCAGCGGAAAAAAATCTGTCGGGGGCAAGACAAGTGGATAGGGAAGGGGAAAGATATTACGCTGTGTGTGGGAGACGGAGATAAGTAGAACAAGGCTGAGTGTGTGAGGGAGATGGAGAGAGGAGAAGAACGAGGCTGGGTGTGTGTGAGGAGGCACAATAACGCCGCGTTGAGTGAAAGTGTCATCCCTGCGCTATATAAGAACTTAGAGCATGCTATGCTGCCATGAGTTGATTGACACACCTGAAGCTCATCAGAGCACACCTGCAGCTCATCAACACCCACCTCAAGCTCATGAAAACTCACCTGAAGTGAAGCTCGTCAGCAGGATGGAGCCGAAGCGAGTCAGGGCTTCCCTCAGGTCACTCTCAGATTTGATTTGCCCTCTGCTACTGCCAGCTCTGTCACCTGCAAGAAGTCGAAACAGAAATGAGGCCGATTGCCATTAAAATTGATGATGTTAAAAGGACAGAGCCATCCCTGCTGCCAGCAGTGTCACTTGTGGTGTGAGTTGGGAAACATGTGAGGAGTGAGACTGAACAACCCGGATACAATGGTCGTGGACATAACACAAGGAAGAAACATGCTGTCCGCTGCTGCCAGCTCTGCCATCTGCAGTTAATGAATCTGCTCTGCCATCTGCAGTTAATGAATCTGCTCTGTCATCTGCAGTTAATGAATCTGCTCTGTCATGTGCAGTTAATGAAACTGCTCTTTCTCCCTGAAGAACTTACAAACAACGCACGCATGCTGACCAAAGTGTTGCCTTTCTTTCCACCCCTACCACACAAACAAAGAATGGTACCAATAGCACTCACAGACGCAGTAATCTGGAATGCTTCTTACCAGGCAACTGAGAACCCGACTTGGCTCACAATCCGATTCCGCTCCACATGGGAAGAGGTTTCCATCCCATATCTCCTTTCCCCTCTCCCTCTCCCCTCTTCCTTTCCCTCTCCCCTCTCCCTCTCCTTCTCCCCTCGCCATCTCCCCTCACCTTTTCCTCTCTCCCTCGTCCTCACTCACTAACATTAATCCCAGGACGTACCTCGATGCATGCCTGCCTGCCTGCCTCAGCATACACCGCAACCCACCCCACTGCATCTACAGCTTCTCCTCCGCAGGCTGTAAGGGACAGGGAGGCAGGCAGCTGGGGAGATCACCCGAGCTGACCAGCGTTTCTCATGGATGGGCGTGAGGGGAGTGACGCAGATGAAGAGAGAGAGCAACATCAAGATGAACAGAGGGAAAGATGAACAGAGGGAAAGATGAACAGAGGGAAAGATGAACAGAGGGAAAGATGAACAGAGGGAAAGATGAACAGAGGGAAAGATGAACAGAGGGAAAGATGAACAGAGGGAAAGATGAACAGAGGGAAAGATGAACAGAGGGAAAGATGAACAGAGGGAAAGATGAACAGAGGGAAAGATGAACAGAGGGAAAGATGAACAGAGGGAAAGATGAACAGAGGGAAAGATGAACAGAGGGAAAGATGAACAGAGGGAAAGATGAACAGAGGGAAAGATGAACAGAGGGAAAGATGAACAGAGGGAAAGATGAACAGAGGGAAAGATGAACAGAGGGAAAGATGAACAGAGGGAAAGATGAACAGAGGGAAAGATGAACAGAGGGAAAGATGAACAGAGGGAAAGATGAACAGAGGGAAAGATGAACAGAGGGAAAGATGAACAGAGGGAAAGATGAACAGAGGGAAAGATGAACAGAGGGAAAGATGAACAGAGGGAAAGATGAACAGAGGGAAAGATGAACAGAGGGAAAGATGAACAGAGGGAAAGATGAACAGAGGGAAAGATGAACAGAGGGAAAGATGAACAGAGGGAAAGATGAACAGAGGGAAAGATGAACAGAGGGAAATACGGGGGTTGTGCAGCAGCGCGAGCACGTTTTTGTTGAATAATGGCGTCTGGCGTGAAGAGAAAACAAGAGGAAGGGAATGAGGATAAGAAATAAAGGATATAGGGGATTGTGGATGCATGAGAGGGAAAAACGAAGGTAATCAGGAAGAAAGCAAGGAAGAGAGCGAGGAAGCGAGTTGGCGGTGGGAAATACACAGGAAAGGAGAAAGAGGAACAGAGGGAAAGATGAACAGAGGGAAAGATGAACAGAGGGAAAGATGAACAGAGGGAAAGATGAACAGAGGGAAAGATGAACAGAGGGAAAGATGAACAGAGGGAAAGATGAACAGAGGGAAAGATGAACAGAGGGAAAGATGAACAGAGGGAAAGATGAACAGAGGGAAAGATGAACAGAGGGAAAGATGAACAGAGGGAAAGATGAACAGAGGGAAAGATGAACAGAGGGAAAGATGAACAGAGGGAAAGATGAACAGAGGGAAAGATGAACAGAGGGAAAGATGAACAGAGGGAAAGATGAACAGAGGGAAAGATGAACAGAGGGAAAGATGAACAGAGGGAAAGATGAACAGAGGGAAAGATGAACAGAGGGAAAGATGAACAGAGGGAAAGATGAACAGAGGGAAAGATGAACAGAGGGAAAGATGAACAGAGGGAAAGATGAACAGAGGGAAAGATGAACAGAGGGAAAGATGAACAGAGGGAAAGATGAACAGAGGGAAAGATGAACAGAGGGAAAGATGAACAGAGGGAAAGATGAACAGAGGGAAAGATGAACAGAGGGAAAGATGAACAGAGGGAAAGATGAACAGAGGGAAAGATGAACAGAGGGAAAGATGAACAGAGGGAAAGATGAACAGAGGGAAAGATGAACAGAGGGAAAGATGAACAGAGGGAAAGATGAACAGAGGGAAAGATGAACAGAGGGAAAGATGAACAGAGGGAAATACGGGGGTTGTGCAGCAGCGCGAGCACGTTTTTGTTGAATAATGGCGTCTGGCGTGAAGAGAAAACAAGAGGAAGGAAATGAGGATAAGAAATAAAGGATATAGGGGATTGTGGATGCATGAGAGGGAAAGACGAAGGTAATCAGGAAGAAAGCAAGGAAGAGAGCGAGGAAGCGAGTTGGCGGTGGGAAATACACAGGAAAGGAGAAAGAGGAACAGAGGGAAAGATGAACAGAGGGAAAGATGAACAGAGGGAAAGATGAACAGAGGGAAAGATGAACAGAGGGAAAGATGAACAGAGGGAAAGATGAACAGAGGGAAAGATGAACAGAGGGAAAGATGAACAGAGGGAAAGATGAACAGAGGGAAAGATGAACAGAGGGAAAGATGAACAGAGGGAAAGATGAACAGAGGGAAAGATGAACAGAGGGAAAGATGAACAGAGGGAAAGATGAACAGAGGGAAAGATGAACAGAGGGAAATACGGGGGTTGTGCAGCAGCGCGAGCACGTTTTTGTTGAATAATGGCGTCTAGCGTGAAGAGAAAACAAGAGGAAGGGAATGAGGATAAGAAATAAAGGATATAGGGGATTGTGGATGCATGAGAGGGAAAGACGAAGGTAATCAGGAAGAAAGCAAGGAAGAGAGCGAGGAAGCGAGTTGGCGGTGGGAAATACACAGGAAAGGAGAAAGAGGAACAGAGGGAAAGATGAACAGAGGGAAAGATGAACAGAGGGAAAGATGAACAGAGGGAAAGATGAACAGAGGGAAAGATGAACAGAGGGAAAGATGAACAGAGGGAAAGATGAACAGAGGGAAAGATGAACAGAGGGAAAGATGAACAGAGGGAAAGATGAACAGAGGGAAAGATGAACAGAGGGAAAGATGAACAGAGGGAAAGATGAACAGAGGGAAAGATGAACAGAGGGAAAGATGAACAGAGGGAAAGATGAACAGAGGGAAAGATGAACAGAGGGAAAGATGAACAGAGGGAAAGATGAACAGAGGGAAAGATGAACAGAGGGAAAGATGAACAGAGGGAAAGATGAACAGAGGGAAAGATGAACAGAGGGAAAGATGAACAGAGGGAAAGATGAACAGAGGGAAAGATGAACAGAGGGAAAGATGAACAGAGGGAAAGATGAACAGAGGGAAAGATGAACAGAGGGAAAGATGAACAGAGGGAAAGATGAACAGAGGGAAAGATGAACAGAGGGAAAGATGAACAGAGGGAAAGATGAACAGAGGGAAAGATGAACAGAGGGAAAGATGAACAGAGGGAAAGATGAACAGAGGGAAAGATGAACAGAGGGAAAGATGAACAGAGGGAAAGATGAACAGAGGGAAAGATGAACAGAGGGAAAGATGAACAGAGGGAAAGATGAACAGAGGGAAAGATGAACAGAGGGAAAGATGAACAGAGGGAAAGATGAACAGAGGGAAAGATGAACAGAGGGAAAGATGAACAGAGGGAAAGATGAACAGAGGGAAAGATGAACAGAGGGAAAGATGAACAGAGGGAAAGATGAACAGAGGGAAAGATGAACAGAGGGAAAGATGAACAGAGGGAAAGATGAACAGAGGGAAAGATGAACAGAGGGAAAGATGAACAGAGGGAAAGATGAACAGAGGGAAAGATGAACAGAGGGAAAGATGAACAGAGGGAAAGATGAACAGAGGGAAAGATGAACAGAGGGAAAGATGAACAGAGGGAAAGATGAACAGAGGGAAAGATGAACAGAGGGAAAGATGAACAGAGGGAAAGATGAACAGAGGGAAAGATGAACAGAGGGAAAGATGAACAGAGGGAAAGATGAACAGAGGGAAAGATGAACAGAGGGAAAGATGAACAGAGGGAAAGATGAACAGAGGGAAAGATGAACAGAGGGAAAGATGAACAGAGGGAAATACGGGGGTTGTGCAGCAGCGCGAGCACGTTTTTGTTGAATAATGGCGTCTGGCGTGAAGAGAAAACAAGAGGAAAGGAATGAGGATAAGAAATAAAGGATATAGGGGATTGTGGATGCATGAGAGGGAAAGACGAAGGTAATCAGGAAGAAAGCAAGGAAGAGAGCGAGGAAGCGAGTTGGCGGTGGGAAATACACAGGAAAGGAGAAAGAGGAACAGAGGGAAAGATGAACAGAGGGAAATATGGGGGTTGTGCGGCAGCGCGAGCACGTATTTGTTGAATAATGGCGTCTGGTATGAAGAGAAAACAAGAGGAAGGGAATGAGGATGAGAAAAAAAGGATATAGGGGATTGTGAATGCATGAGAGGGAAAAACGAAGGTAATCAGGAAGAAAGCGAGGAAGAGGGCGAGGAAGGGAGTTGGTGACAGAAAAAGAGAAAGTGGAACAGCTGAACACTTGGGGTGCAGCAGGTGAGGGGAAACACTTCATGTTAATCACACAATTTCTGGCACGCGAAACTGAAAGAAATAGTTTCGCGGAAAAGAAAATAACGCAAAACGATGCACCTTGCAGGATGTGTAAAGGACCTCTGGGGGCTAGCTCGCATTCGCGCGATCCGCGATTCGATCCAGAACCTGCTGAAAGCGGCTAGCCGTCTCTGAAATCCATCCTCAAGGCGGCAGCGGAGCGTACGAGCGCACGCGGGAGGCGCAATAGCCGCCGCTTCCGCCGATTCTTCCGCCTTGCAGTGAAGCCGTGATCGTTGCTTCCATATTACATTTCCAGCAATCGTGACTTCTGCAGCAAACCCATGCGCGGCCCATTTCGAGAGAACAGCGATTGCACCGTCACGCGAGCATTGGAAAATGGCTGCTGACTGTCGTCAGCGCGACTCGGAGGTGACGGGAACGAGCAGGCAAGGAAAGCTAGGTGTTGTGCCTCGCATGCAGGCACGAGCGATGCCAGATTTGGGAGAGTTTGACAGATGAAAATGAAGCAGTGCAGTTTGGCTGAGTGAGCGCAAGGCGCAATGCGCAATCAGCTGGGTGAGGAAAGCCAGCTGGTGCCTGAGGAGAATCAGTGGTGCAGTTCGGCTAAGTGAGTGCAACGCGCCAAAAGAGTTCTTGCTAGTTATATCAGCGTTTCAAATTTTAACACCAACACAACTCAACCTCACACTTCACACAGCAGCAACCGTGCACAACCCGTTAAATAAGCATTCTAATAAGGGGTAACAGAGAAAATCGTGTTTTAAATTTGCTGATTTTGTTTTCGCAGCATATTTACAACCCTTCCGAGTTTCAGGAAAATATATTGGTGTACAAATATGCATGCAATGGTATTGATGATTGAAAATGCAGAACGTTATGGACGAGGAGCTCCCTAGAGAGTACGAATTCGCCATTCTTATCTGACCTCGATGTCATTCCTGAAGCTCTCAGTTTCGGAGCTTCGCTGCCGAACCTGTCTTCCTTCGATTGCGGGAGGCACAGCGCGACCACCCTTGGGCATTTTCGGCAATGGGAGTACCCCAGAGGTTCGTCGGCGCTCCGAATGCGGTCGGGCAGGCGAAATCTATTGTTTCATGCCGTCGACTTTGTAGGAGTGGATCTCCGTTAGCGCGCAGCGGGAAACTTTCTGTCGGGGGCAGGAAACACGATAGAGTCGGGGGTAGCGAAAGACAGATTCTTTCGCATCGCTTACCCGCGAGGACCCTGCGCGAGAATCGGTTCACCAGCAAAATTTCGTTTCCATTTTCGTGGCTTCAGTAAAGATCGCGCGGGGCAGCATGCCAGTGCACGGTTCCGAATTTCCGGAGGTGCTCAGGCAGCAACCGAGAACAGTTCCTCTTCTTTTTCGACACTCCCTCCTGTGAGTGTCCCCTCCACACAGCCTCCATCCCACTCTCTCCTGTTGCTCGTTTCATCTACAAATCCGACGCATAGAAGACTCATTTTGAGTTAAGCATCCAGCTTCTTCTTGTTCTGTTGATTGAGCCTTTTTCTAGCTAGTTCAGACCTCGTCCTTAATATCGTTCTCTCGGAACCTCGTCGCTCTTAGCGTTTAGCTTTGTTTTTACTCTCCCACACAAACTCGGTTAGCTTGATGGCTTGTTCTTCTGACTTTCCGTCCTTTGCTGAGCTTGTGGCCTTCTGGGAGAAATGCGGTATTTTGATCCAAGCGAAGCGTTATGCTCCTGAATCCGTTGAATATCCTACCTTTGCAGAAGTTCTGAGCCTCTGGAAACAACGGGACGCGTTGATGCAGGCTGCGCGTCATGCCATGCTGCAGGCACAATGGGATGCTTCTATGGCCTCCTTAGCTCGCTCTCCGGCTGCTGAGGAGGAGAACGCGCGGATATTTTCTTCTGAGCAGCAGGAAGTGCCACTGGCTGACGCTGAGGCTGCACAAGAGATTTACTCACTGTTTATGGCTGCAGAGGGTGATCTCTCGGAGGATGATTCTGATCTGAGCGGCATTTGCAGCAGCAATGATGTCCACGTGTTCGGTTCTGAGACTGGCACCACGATCAGCGGCTGGTCTGAAAGCAGCTGCAGCGGTGACGCCAAGTTCTGCGGTTCTGACACTTGCAACGAAGTATTCTCTTGCAGCATGAGCAGCGATAGCAGCTGCAGCGGCCACAGCGGCTTCAGCGATAGCGGCTTCAGTGACAGCAGCAGCAGCGGCTTCAGTGACAGCAGCAGCAGCGGCTTCAGTGACAGCAGCAGCAGCGGCTTCAGTGACAGCAGCAGCAGCGGCTTCAGTGACAGCAGCAGCAGCGGCTTCAGTGACAGCAGCAGCAGCGGCTTCAGTGACAGCAGCAGCAGCGGACAGAGCTCCCAGGAGGAGCCTTCCCCTGCCAGTGCTGTCAACAGTCTCTGCTGCCATGTCTACTGCAAGCTAAACTGCTGCAACTCTCAGGGCCATGACAACAGTGACAGTGCGCTGCTGCTTGATCTGGTGCTACTCCTGGTTTCGGATTCAGTGAGCAGGAACATGGTCGCTGCTGTGAGTCTTGCTTCAAGGATGGGTCTGCTAGGTGCAGACCAGAGCTTGGTCAGGGGAACAGATGCAGAAAGTTGGAGACTACTCCCTACACGGCGTCTTAAACGTGGCAGCAAACGAGTAGCAGGGGTGCAGCCAGCTGTGGTGGACAAAACGATGGTGACTGTTTCTGTTGGAGCTCTCCAGGCCCTCACGGGAGTTTCAGCAGCACTTGGGATGAAGGAGCAGGGTGGGGTTGGAGGTGTGGTAAGTGGGGACAAGAAGCAGCCTTCAAGAGCTTTGGTTATTCGGTCTGGTGGAGGTGTCAAGAAGGGGTCAGCAGCAGCAGAATGTAAGATGCAGCAGCACGTGAGGGTTGGAAGCTTGACATTCGGAGCACAGAAATCGCCTTCTGGTCGTTTGGAATCTTCTCATGGTGGACGTATCAAGGGAGGATCGGCAGCCTTACAGAGAAAAAAGAAGCAGCAGCAAGTTGGGTTGGCAGTATCACAGGGCAAGAAGAAGCAGCAGCAAGCTGGGGGTGTGAGGGTTGGAGGGAGGGTGTATCCTTCAAGAGTGACAAGGTTAGCGGCAATAAGGCCTCCTCGGAGGCCATAGGGGCTGGTGTATTGAGATAATAATGGGATAGGTACATTAGATGAGAGACATTTCTTAGTTGTAGCTGTGTACTATAGTTTAATATTTATCTAAAAATGATTTGTTTTAGAATGTTGGGTTCAGCTAGTATTGTGCTGGTAAATGCCTTGTTCTGTGGCAAGAGGCGTCCACCCACATTTAGCCTTAAACTTTTTAGAACACACCTAGGCTCGCAAAGGCTTTTACCATCCAGCAATGCTTTCTATTGGTGTCCCTTTGCATTTGGCTACAATTGGCATTGCTCTGTGATGCAATTAAGAACCAGTTTGTCTCTTGCTACATTGCAAAGTTCATCTCCATGAAACCCTGTCTGTCCCCCTTTGCAGTTGCATCTAACTACAAATGCTACACCATTTATCTTATACAACACCACAAACACAACACAATCTGCAATCATGGCCCACCCATACGACCAGTTTGATTCATTATTTATTCAGAAGTCCACCATTCACAGACCAATCAACTAGTCAACAACGGGTACAGGCAAGGTTACAGGTCCCTCTGATTCCACTCCACTCATTCTTGTGGAAACTATGAGGCAAGAATGGTTGGATTGAAAGAAGCAAGGGTACAAATAGGAAACCCTAGTTGGGGTTGTACCCCATATTGGCTACCCCACTACAGCCTACAAACATATAGCACATTTTATATTTTGACACACCCCCATAGGCAAAGTGGGAGAGAACAAGGGGTCACAAGACCAGTCAAGCAAAGCAAAGAACAAGCTCAGGGTGGATCACAATGTCACCACACTCTCTGAGCACAAGCAAAGGCCACAAGGCCAGTTCACATGCAGAGTTATATAGGAGGACCCAAGTAGTACAGTGATCAAAGCCTAGCAAGTGCAAGCATGCAAGGACATATATATAGATCACAGTACAAGCAAAGTCAAGAAGTAAGCAAGTGAGAGAACGTGGACACAAGGCCTAACGCAGTGCAGTGCCGCTGATGATCACTAGGCGGAAGCGCCTTGGTGAATATATCAGCAGTGTTGGCCTTCGAGTCCACGTACGCAAGGCGAAGCTGGCCACGCTGCTGCAGCTCTCGAGCCAGAAAGTAACGGAGAGCAATGTGCTTCGTTCTGTGCTCCAGTCTGTGCTCCTGACACAAGGCAAGAGCTGCCTTGTTGTCGCCGTACAGAACTGGAGGAGAACGAGGCCGCTCACCCAGGTCAGTCAGCAGGTAGGTGAGCCAGCATAGCTCCTGTGCAGCCATGGCCGTGGCGTAGATCTCAGCCTCACAACTAGAGCCGAGAACAGAAGAAGAGCGAGTGGAACGCCAAGAGACAGAACCAGAGCCAAGGCTGAAAGTGTAACCCTGTGACGACCGCTGCGTAGCCAGGTCGTCAACCCAAGAGGCGTCTGAGTGTCCAGTGAGGACAACCGAGCCCTGTCCTCCAAGCACCAGCCCCATGCCTGATGTACTGCACAAGTAGCGCAGCACCCTCTTAGCAGCCTTCCAGTGCTCTCGCCTGTGTCTCCCAGGTGCGACGTAGCGAGCTAGGATGCTAAGAGGGTACGCAAGGTCAGGTCGAGTGCAGGTCATCAGGTACATGAGGCAGCCCACAAGCTCTGGGTACGGACCACTCGGCTCTACGGACTCGTCCGAAGGTGGAGCTGAGAGCGAGTGGCTGGTAGACAGAGGAGTGGACTGAGGTGAGGAGAACTGGAAGCCGAAGCGCTGAAGGACCTGCTGCACCATGTGTGACTGAGTCAGGGTGATGGTGCGGCGTGCTCTGTCCCGGGTGATCTGCAAGCCAAGGTAACTGCGCAGCTCACCCAGGTCTGTGCACGTGTGTCTCTTCTGCAGCTCCGACTTCACAAGAGCAAGTGCCTCAGTGTCAGCAGTAGCAAAGACCAAGTCGTCGACGTACACGAGGATGTAGAACGGCGGCAGCGACGTGTCTGTGCGCAGGAACAGTGAAGGGTCTGCAGTGGAGGGAGCAAACCCAAGAGCCGCAAGTGTCGTCCTTAGTGTGTCGTGCCACTCACGTGGCGCCTGGCGGAGACCGTAGACTGGCCGTCGGAGGCTCCACTGGGTACCAGGAGGGAAAGACCCAGTGAAGCCAGGAGGACGGCGCAGCCAGATCTCCTCGTGCAGGCTGCCCTGCAAGAAAGCCGTGCTGAAGTCAAGAGAGTGAAGCTCGTAGTCACGCTGAGCGGCAACGTGCAGCAGCACCCGAAGAGTGGCCATCTTCGGGGTAGGGGAGAAGGTCTGAAAGAAGTCAACTCCCTGTCGCTGACTGAAGCCTCTAGCAACGTAACGAGCCTTGAAGACAGGCGGAGAACCCGGCGGCCGCTTCACCCTGAAAATCCACATGCCATCGACGATGTTCGCCCCAGGAGGGGGAACATCGTCGACGTAGGTGCCTGTGGACTTCCAGGATGCCATCTCTGCGTCCATGGCTGTCTGCCACTGAGAGGAGTAGGGACCCGAGACCGCCTCTGTGTAAGAGCGGGGGGTAGGGATGTCAAGTGCATCCGGGTCTCCCTCAGGGGCAAGCAGCCAGGCCGTGAGATGAGGTACAGCAGCCGCAAGACAGTCAAGGTCCTCCTGCCTGTCCTCAAGGACGTCCGTGCCAAGAGCACACTCAGACTCAGACGTACGGAGGACAGACAGACTCAGACTCAGTAACAAGACTGGCAGTGTAGTCGAGACGACAGGTAGCAGCAAAGTCAACCAGCTCAGCGACCAAGGCAGACGCAGACGCAGACTCAAAGGACGGGTCAGTGACAACAGTGGCTAACAGACGCGTGACAGTAGGGTGCTCAGCACGAAACTGGTCAGACTCAGGGTCCGGAACGTCAAGTAGAGAGGACGCAGGGGGAGACAACAGAGGAACACGCTGCTGAGTGGGAGAAGGACGTCTGACAACCAGGGGCGTGCTGCGAACAGGCGGCTGTCGCAGACTAGAGACACGACGACCGGAACGACCAGGACGGACAGGCGAGACAGGACGTGACGCAGGCTCACGACGCTCAGTAAGACCTCCTGGCTGCTCAGAGTAAGGAGAAGGAGCAGGCAGTGGTGAGCCACGTAGACTAAGGGAAGACCAGTAGGCGACGGGAGACTAAGAACCTGGCGAAGTGCCGAGTCAGACGGTGGCTGAGAAGACGGAGACGGCGGAGCAAAGAACAGACGCCGCGGCGCCGTGTCACCAGCAGCAGTAGTACCAGGACCTCCAGCAGCTCCAGCCCCCTCAGCAACAGCGCCACCAGGACCAGGTCCACTGACAGCAGCACCAGCACCCCCAGTAGCTCCAGCACCCCCAGCAGCTCCAGAACCACCAGCTCCAGCACCTCCAGGACCAACTCCACTAGTAGTAGCACCCCCAGAACCGGCACCCCCAGTCCCAGGGTCTCCAGCAGTAGAACTCTCACGCAAAGCTCCTCCAGCCCCGGCAGCTCCAGTCCCTCCAGTACGAGCACCTCCGAGACCAGGGGAAGGAACTCCAACACCTCCAGAAGCAGAGCCTCGAGCTCCAGCAGCGCGACCCTGACGGCGCCCGAACCAGTCGTGCAGCTGCTGTGAGGTGAGAGGTACACGCTCCACGGGGACCGCGTCCCAGCAGGCGCAGTACCCTCAGTCGGCTCACCTCCAGGCCCAGCTAGTCTCCACACACACAGGCACGTCACCCCCAGACACAGCACCCTCAGGCGTAGTACCACCAGGCTCCTGACTCGCAGGCTCAGCACCTCCAGGCACCTCACGCTCACGCTCCGCACCCCCAGGCTCAGTACCTCCAGGCTCCGCACCCCCAGGCTCCGCACCCCCAGGCTCCGCACCCCTAGGCTCCGCACCCCTAGGCTTCGCACCCCTAGGCTCCGCACCCCTAGGCTCCGCACCCCCAGAGCCAACGACACCTCCAGCAGGACCAGAGTCACCAGTGACCTCAACAGGCGCAGGTACGGGTGGGTCCACGTGAGAAACACCTGAAGGGCAGGACCTGGCGCGGGAAGGGGGTCTACCTGGGGAGGACCTGGGGTGAGGAAGAGCAACGGGGGGGCGCGGGGAGGTACGGTAGGGAAAGAGACGGTAGAAGGGAACGGACTCGTCAAAGGTGACATCCTGAGACGCAAAGACACGGCGCGAGGTGGGGTCGTAAAACTGCCAGCCAGGCGCGTCAGGAGGAAAACCAAGGAAGACACAGGGAATGGCGCGGGCGGAGAGTTTGTCCGCGGTGGTATCGCGGACAAAGGCACGAGCACCCCAGACCCGAAAGCGCGACGCATCGCCAACCTCCCCCGTCCACAACAGTGTGGGCGAGGTCTCCGGCAAGGAGACACGGGGCCAGAGGTTGAGCTGATGCGCGGCGTAGCGGACCGCAAACGGCCACAGAAAATGGGGGGCAGCCGCATGGATCATGGAGGTACGAGCGACCTCCATGACTAAGCCAATGCGGCGCTCAGCAACCCCATTCTGCTGCGGAGAGGCCGGAAGCGTGAACGTCTGGCGGATGCCGTGCTCCGCACAGAAGGCTCGCAAGAGGTCAGAGGAGAACTCACCACCTCTATCAGAGTGCAGACGCAGGACAGGAAAGTCCGTCTGGAACCGCTTGCGAAGCTGGAGACGAGCAGCGCGGATCCAGGGGATCAAAACATCAGGGACCTGCCCCTTGCTGCGCAAGGGGAAGACCGTGGTGTAGCGCGAGTAGTCGTCGACGACCAGCAGGAAGTAGCGCTCGCGGCCCTGACCCTGGACGCGGGCTGGGCCCCACACGTCCAGGTGGAGCGTCTGCAGCGGAGCCTCTGTGGGAGGGAACGAGGAGGAGTGAGGAGCGGCGCGCTGCCGCCCCTCGACGCAAGGAATGCAGGGCGGCGCAGGCGAGGGAGGGAGTGCAGGCAGGGACCTGGGAAGACCAGAGACCAGACAGCGAGAGTGCATGCCACGCAGGCGAGGCAGGGAGGGGTGACCAAGGCGGTGGTGCCTCAGGAGAGTGTCGTGGGACAGGCGGCGGCACTCACACTGGGTGGCTACCTGAGCAGACGCGTACAGCTGTGGAGACAAAGGAGTGTAGCGTGAAACAGTGGTGAGAGTGTAAAGACTGGACCCCGGCTCACGGGTGAACGTGGCCAGGTGGCGGCCAGTCTTGGAGCACGTACAGATCGCCACACGCTGTCCTCCAGGAGTCCAGGTGTCAACCCAGTGATCCTGAAGGACGGCGTTGCTCACCAAGTTCGTAGAGAACGAGGGAACATGGAGACCTGACAGCTCACCAGACGGGACCGCCGGGCACGGAAGCACAGTCGTGGCACGTGCAAGCACTGGGCCCCCAGAGGGGTCAGCCAGTGAGACAGGAACAGGTGCAGGGAGGGGGGTGACTGCGGTGCTGTCGCGAAAGAAACAGCGAGAAGCACCAGAGTCAAGTGTAAACGTGTGCAAAGCTTGCGTGGACGCAGTACCAGAGGGGTCAGACGCACGAGCACCTAGGGCTGCAGTCTCTATACCTGGGTCAGGCGGAACGCACAAGTAGCAGTCACCCTCAGCACTAACAGTCAATGCATACATGGCAGCAAGGATTGCATCATAGTCAAGATCATAGACATTGACATCACGCCTAAGCAGATCAGCCCAGTTGGGGAACTCAGTGGCATCAGGGAACTTGGCGCGCCAGGCGTCGCTGAGGCGCGCAAAGCAACGGGACTCAGGGTGAAGGCCGTTGCACGTGCGGCCCTTGCGAGGGCCAGTGAGAATGACATAGGGGCAGCGACCAGAACCCCCAGACGCCCCACGCCCAGCATACCAGTCATGAAGCTGCTGAGAGGAGGGGGTCTGGCGCTGCTGCTGCTGCTGGCCGGTCCCACTCCCGCCTCCACCACCACCCCCACCACCACCGCCTCCTCCCCCCTTGCCGCCGCTGCCACCTCCACCACCCCCACGACCACCTCCACCCCCCCCACCACCCCACGACCACCTCCAAAAAAAAAAAAAAAAAAAAAATCGGTCCTTACGGACCTACTGCTCTGATACCATGTGGAAACTATGAGGGAAGAATGGTTGGATTGAAAGACGCAAGGGTACAAATAGGAAACCCTAGTTGGGGTTGTACCCCATATTGGCTACCCCACTATAGCCTACAAGCATAATAGCACATTTATACTTTGACAATTCTGGTCCCCTTTCACACACTAGGTGCGTTGTGCTCATACTTCTCGCTCCATCACAACAAACAGTCGCCGGGAAAGGCAATAGCTGGAAGTGACAATTCTCCTTTACAGCGGCCGCAGGCGAGGATAGTCAAACAGCATGTCTCGCTCTGTCAGGGTATCCTCATCGTCTTGGGGCGCAGGCGAGGATAGTCAAGCAGCATGTCACGCTCTGTGAGAGTGTCCTCCTTGTCCTGAGGCGTCCAGAGCACCTCCACCGCTTGCATGGGGAGAGAGGAGTAAGGAAGAAGGAAGGGGGTTGGGGGGTTGGAAGTAGGAATATGGGACGTAGAGAGGGAAACTGGGAGGTCCATGGCAGGCCACGTGTGTGACAAAGAGGGAGGGAGAGAGGAGATTGAACAAGGCCGAGATCAGTGAAAGTGTCATCCCGGTTCGATGTGAGACTGTAGAACATGCACTAATGCCATGAGAACTCACCTGAATGACTCACCTAAAGCACGTCAAAACACACCTGAAGCTCGTCAAAACACACCTGAAGCTTGTCAAAACACACCTGAAGCTCGTCAAAACACACATGAAGCTCGTCAAAACACACCTAAAGCTCGTCAAAACACACCTGAAGCTCGTCAAAACACACCCGAAGCTCGTCAAAATACACCTGAAGCTCGTCAAAACACACCTGAAGCTCGCCAAAACACACATGAAGCTCATCAGAACACACCTGAAGCTCGTCAGCAGGAACGGATCCGAGGCGAGTCAGAGCTTCCTTCAGGTCACTCGCAGATTTGATTTCTGGTAGCCTGAACGTGCCTGCTGCTGCCAGCACTGTCACCTGGAATGCGTGTCAGCACAAAATGAAGGATGAAAGACTGGACATGCTGCCAAAATTGGCGTGATTATATGAAAGAAGTGTAGTTCTAAAATGGGATGCAGAGGGATAGAGGCGGGGGGGGGGGAGGTTGGAGTGGGGGAAGACAAGAACCAGGGAGGGAAAATAGAAAGGCTTTACGAGTGTTCCTTGTTCATGAGGGTTTCCTCACTGAAGTGAGGCGTCCCGAGTGGGAAGTGAGAATACAGGAAAATGCGAGCAAGATGGGAGAAGGGAGGACGGGGTGAGGGGGTGTTTGTATGGCAGGCCCTGCTTCGTGAGTGTGTACTCGCTGTGGTTAGGCTTCTGAAGCGGAAAGTGAGAATACAAAAGGAACAGGGTGTCAAATTATATACGTAATATATGTGTGTAGGCTGTAGTGGGGTAGCCAATATGGGGTATAGCCCCTTTAGGGTTTCATATTTGTACCCAACTTCATTCTAGTCCTTTCATCTCTGTTAGTTGTTTCAACATGGTATTCAGAGCAGGAGGTCCCTAGGACCTTAGGATCGATTTTTTTTAGGGCCCACCACCAACCGCTCGCGGTTACCGTGCTACCCCGCGCCCTGCCCTGCCCTGACTCGCGTCGCCATCGCTGGCAAGCGCGCTGCTCGCCAAAAGCCCCGCGTGCGCCTTGCTGTCCGTCGCGTTGCCCCGCTGCCCCGCGCGCCGCCCGTCGCGCTGCCCTGCAGCCCCGCGCGCCGCCCGTCGCGCTGCCCTGCAGCCCCGCGCGCGCCTTGCCAGCCCGTCGCACTGCCCCGCAGCCCCGCGCGCGCCCTCCCGCTGCCTGTCGCGCTGCCCCGCAGCCCCTCGCGCCGCCTCCCGCGCTGCCCCACAGCCCCGCGCGCTGCCCGTCGTGCAGCCCCGGAGCCCTGCGCGCCGCCAGCTCTACTGCCGCGGCCGCCTGCCCCACCCGCGCGCTGCCTGCGCTACTAGCGCGTCGCCCAGACAGCCCACGCGCGGCTTGCAACTGCTTTGCATGCCGCCCTTGCCTGCTGCCTGTGCCTGCTGCCTTTGCCTGCTGCCTTTGCCTGCTGCCTGTGCCTGCTGCCTTTGCCTGCTGCCTGTGCCTGCTGCCTTTGCCTGCTGCCTGTGCCTGCTGCCTGTGCCTGCTGCCTTCGCCTACTGCCTTTGCCTGCTGCCTTCGCCTGCGCTGCGATTATGGCGACGCTTAATGTTCTCGCGTTTGAGCCTGACGGTCGCCCGATTGAGTTTGCCACTTGGCTCGACGACCTGCAACTGTTTCTTATGACTGATGCAAAAGACGGCGTTTCACTGTTCGATCACGCGTCTGGCACTGCCGTTGCTCCTGCTGACACTGCTCCTGCTCTTGACCGCTCACAGTGGCAGACTCGCGATGCTGCTGCGCGCCTCGCTATTTGCAACCATCTGCCGATCACTGAGCGCGCGCATTTTAGCCAGCACAAGACTGCTAAGGCACTGTACGACGCTGTAGTTGCGCGCTATTTGTCCCCAGCCACTGCTGCCGTAGGCCGTCTCATCTTGCCCTACCTGTTCCCAGACCTGTCCTCGTTTGCCACCGCTGAGGACCTTATCTCTCACCTCCGCGCTAGTGACGCTCGCTTTCGTGCCGCCCTTACAGACGACTTCCTCGCCACCCCCCCCCCCCCCCCCCCCCCTGTTGTACTTTACCCTCGACATCCTCGTCACCCGCCTCCCTGACACTCTCAGTTCAGTCAGGGACCACTTCCTCGCCAAAGACCCTACCACTCTCACTCTAGCCGACTTCGAGCAGCAGCTCCTAGCAGCAGAAAAGAACATCCTCGCTGTAGGTGCTGCTCGTGGCACTCCTCGCACTCCCCTCTTTGAGGGGTGCTCCCCCTCCCCTCTTGCCCCCTCTTTCGCCTCTGCTGCTGCAGTCGTTGACCTCCTCGGTGCTGAGAAGGTCGCAGCTGCTTCCGCTCCTAGTGGGAAGCGCAGCGGCACCAGGGGCGGCAAGGGTGGCAAGGGTGGTGGAGGTGGCGATGGAGGGAGCGGTGGTGGAGGCGGCGGGGGTGGTGGAGGTGGTGGGGGTGGTCGTGGGGGTGGAGGCGGTGGGTGGGGCGGCGGTGGGACTGGGAGCGGTGGAGGAGGCGACGGCGGCAGTGGAGGAGGAGGCAGCGGTAGTGGTGGTGGAGGTGGGGGCTGGGGTGCGGTCGGCCCGAAGGGGAGCTCCAGTGGTGGCCAGGGGCAGCAGCAGCAGCAGCAGCAGCGTCAGACCCCCACGTCTCAGCAGCTTCATGACTGGTACGCTCAGCGTGGGGCGTCTGGGGGTCCTGGTCGCTGCCCCTATGTCATTCGCGCCGGTCCCCGCGCTGGTCGCCCATGCAACGGTTTACTCACTGAGCACCGCTGCTTCGCTAGGCTTAGCGACGCCTGGCGCGCCAAGTTTCCTGATGCTACTGAGTTCCCCAACTGGGCAGACCTGCTTAGGCGTGATGTTCCTATCTTTGATCTTGACTATGATGCAATTCTTGCTGCCATGTATGCATTGACTGTTAGTGCTGAGGGTGACTGCTACTTGTGTGTCCCACCTGACCCAGGTATAGAGACTGCAGCCCTAGGTGCTAGTGAGTCTGCTCTCTCTGGTACTGCGCCTACTGAGGCCTTGCACACCTTCACGCTTGACTCATGTGCTTCCCGCTGTTTCTTTTGCGACAGCACCACACTCACTCCCCTCCCTGCACCTGTCCCTGTCTCACTGGCTGACCCCTCTGGGGGCCCAATGCTTGCACGGTCCACTACTGTGCTTCCGTGTCCGGCGGTCCCGTCTGGTGAGCTGTCTGGTCTCCACCTCCCCTCGTTCTCCACGAACCTGGTGAGCAACGCCGTCCTTCAGGATCATTGGGTTGACACCTTTACTCCTGGAGGACAGCGTGTGGCGATCAGCACATGCTCTAGGACTGGCCGCCACCTGGCCACGTTCACACGTGCGCCTGGGTCCAGTCTGTACACCCTCACCACTGCGTCGCGCTACACCCCTTTGTCTCCTCAGCTGTACGCGTCCGCTCAGGTAGCTACCCAGTGTGAGTGTCGCCGCCTGTCGCATTAGACTCTCCTTTGGCACCACCGCCTTGGTCACCCCTCCCTGCCTCGCCTTCATGGCATGCACTCTCGCCTTCTGGTCTCTGGCCTTCCCAGGTCTCTGCCCGCCCTCCCTCCCTCGCCTGCCCCGCCCTGCATTCCTTGCGTCGAGGGGCGGCAGCGCGCCGCTCCTCACTCCTCCTCGTTCCCTTCCACAGAGGCTCCACTGCAGACTCTCCACCTGGACGTGTGGGGCCCAGCCCGCGTCCAGGGGCAGGGCCGCGAGCGGTACTTCCTGCTGGTCGTCGACGACTACACGCGCTACACCACGGTCTTCCCCTTGCGCAGCAAGGGTCAGGTCCCTGATGTTCTGATCCCCTGGATCCGTGCTGTTCGTCTCCAGCTCCGCGAGCAGTTCCAGTCGGACTTTCCTGTCCTGCGTCTGCACTCTGATAGAGGTGGTGAGTTCTCCTCCGACCTCTTGCGAGCTTTCTGTGAGGAGCACGGCATCCGCCAGTCGTTCACGCTTTCGGCCTCTCCGCAGCAGAATGGGGTTGCTGAGCGCCGCATTGGCTTAGTCATGGAGGTCGCTCGTACCTCCATGATCCATGCGGCTGCCCCCCATTTTCTGTGGCCGTTTGCGGTCCGGTACGCCGCGCATCAGCTCAACCTCTGGCCCCGTGTCTCCTTGCCGGAGACCTTGCCCACACTGCTGTGGACGGGGAAGGTTGGCGATGCGTCGCGCTTCCGGGTCTGGGGTGCTCGTGCCTTTGTCCGCGATACCACCGCGGACAAGCTCTCCGCCCGCGCCATTCCCTGCGTATTCCTTGGTTTCCTCCTGACGCGCCTGGCTGGCAGTTTTACGACCCCGCTTCGCGCCGTGTCTTTGCGTCTCAGGATGTCACGTTCGACGAGTCGGTCCCCTTCTACCGTCTCTTCCCCTACCGTACTGCCGCTCGCCCCCCCCTTCCGCTCTTTCTCGCTCCAGGTCTTCCCCAGGTAGACCCCCTCCCCGTGCCATGTCCTGCTCCTTCAGGTGTTTCTCAGGTAGACCCTCCTGTGCCTGAGCCTGTTGAGGTCACTGGTGACTCAGGTCCTGCTCGGGGTGCTGCGTTTGGGGGTGCTGAGCCTGAGCGTGCGGAGCCTGGGGGTGCTGAGTCTGGGGGTGCTGAGCCTGCGCGTGTGGGGCCTAGGGGTGCTGCATCTGGGGTTGCTGAGCCTGAGCGTGAGGAGCCTAGGGGTGCTGAGCCTGGGGGTGCTGCGTCTAGGGGTGCTGAGCCTGAGCGTGCGGAGCCTAGGGGTGCTGAGTCTGGGGGTGCTGAGCCTGAGCGTGAGGAGCCTGGGGGTGCTGAGTCTGGGGGTGCGGCGCCTGAGGGTCCTGTGACTACTTGTACGCGGTCTCCTTGGAGTGGCCGCCTTCGTCCGCGTGCGCCTCTCTCCCCGCAGCAGCTGCACGAGTGGTACGCTCGCCGTCAGGGTCGCGCTGCTGGAGCTAGGGGCTCTGCCGCTGGAGGCGCTTCTGCTGACGTCCCTGGAGCTGGGGGTGCCGGTTCGAAGGGTACTGGGGCTGGTGCAGGAGGTGCCGATGACGCTGGAGCCGCTGGGCCTGAGGACGCTGGAGCTGGTGGTACTGCTGACCCTGCCGCAGGAGGTGCTGTTGGAGCTGCTGACACTGGAGCTGGGAGTACTGCGGGTACTTTCTGTGCTGGAGGTGCTGGAGCCGCTAGACCCGGAGGTGCTCGTACTGGAGGTACTAGAGCTGCTGGGGCTGGAGGTAGTGCGTCTGGGGGTGCTGCTGCTGGAGACACCGGGACTGGAGTTGCCGGTTCTGGGGGTGCTGCTGCTGGTGACGCTGGTACTGGCGGTGCTGGCGCTGGAGGTTCTGCGGCTGCTAGTGGTGCTGGCGCTCGAGGAGCTGGAGCTGGAGGGTCTGGAGCTGCTGGAGGTTCTGGAGCTGCTGGAGGCACTGGAGCTACTGGTGCTGGTGGCACTGCTGCGCAGCGACTGTTCTTCTCTCCGCCGTCACCGTCGTCTCTGCCGCCTCCTGACACA
The DNA here is from genome assembly GCA_947470075.1 of Closterium sp. Yama58-4. Taxonomy (NCBI): domain Eukaryota; kingdom Viridiplantae; phylum Streptophyta; class Zygnematophyceae; order Desmidiales; family Closteriaceae; genus Closterium; species Closterium sp. Yama58-4. The sequence goes on from CANIUD010000735.1 coordinate 56,077, forward strand.
GTGCTTCGCCAGGTTCTTAGCCTGCCGTCTTCCACTGGCCTACCGTTACCGCCTGGCTCCCCCCTGCCTGCTCCCTCTTTTTAGACTGAGCAGACAGGAGGTCCTGCTAAGCGTCGCGAGCCAGCGTCCCGTCCTGTCTCGCCTGTTCGCACTGGTCGCACTGGTCGCACTGGTCGTGTTAGTCGTGAGCGTCCTCCTCCTGTCCCTGGCACGCACATTATGGCACTTCGTCCTTCCTCTGTTCCACAGCGTGTTCCTCTGCCGTCTCCTCCTGCGTCTTCTTTGCCTGACGTTCCGGACCCAGAGTCATACCGGTTTCGTGCTGAGCACCCTACAGTCACGCGTCTGCTAGCCACTGTTGTCACTGACCCGTCGTTTGAGTCTGCTGCTGCGTCTGCCTTAGTCGCTGAGCTTGTTGACTTTGCTGATGCCTGTCGTCTAGACTACGCTGCTAGCCTTGTTGCTGAGTCTGAGTCTGTCTGTCCTCCGTCCGTCGGGGGTGAGTGTGCTCTTGGCACGGACGTCCTTGAGGACAGGCACGAGGACCTTGAGTGTCTTGCAGCCGCTGCGCCTCATCTCGTGGCCATGCTGCTTGCACCTGAGGGAGACCCGGATGCTGTAGACATCCCGACCCCGCGCTCTTACGCTGAGGCGATCGCGGGTGAGTACTCCTCTCAGTGGCAGGCAGCCATGGACGCAGAGATGGCATCATGGAAGTCCACAGGCACTTACGTCGATGAGGTTCCCCCTCCTTGGGCGAACATCGTCGATGGCATGTGGATTTTCAGGGTGAAGCGGCCGCCGGGTTCTCCGCCTGTCTTCAAGGCTCGCTACGTTGCTCGAGGCTTCAGTCAGCGGGAGGGAGTTGACTTCTTCCAGACCTTCTCCCCCACCCCGAAGATGACCACTCTTCGAGTGCTGCTGCACGTTGCCGCTCAGCGTGACTACGAGCTTCACTCTCTTGACTTCAGCACAGCCTTCTTTCAGGGCAGCCTGCACGAGGAGATCTGGCTACGCCGCCCACCTGGCTTCACTGGGTCGTTCCCTCCTGGCACCCAGTGGAGCCTCCGGCGGCCAGTCTACGGTCTCCGTCAGGCTCCTCGTGAGTGGCACGACACACTAAGGACGACACTTGCGGCTCTTGGGTTTGCTCCTTCGACTGCTGACCCGTCGCTGTTTCTGCGCACTGACACTTCGCTGCCGCCGTTCTACATCCTCGTGTACGTCGACGACTTGGTCTTTGCCACTGCTGACACTTAGGCTCTCGCCCTGGTGAAGTCGGAGCTGTAGAAGAGACACACGTGCACAGACCTGGGTGAGCTGCGCAACTACCTTGGCTTGCAGATCATCCGGGACAGAGCACGCCGCACCATCACACTGACTCAGTCACACATGGTGCAGCAGGTCCTTCAGCGCTTCGGCTTCACTTGGTCCTCCCCACAGTCCACTCCTCTGGCTATAGGTCACTCGCTCTCAGCTCCACCTTCGGACGAGTCCGTAGAGCCGAGTGGTCCTTACCCAGAGCTAGTGGGCTGCCTCATGTATCTGATGACCTGCACTCGACCTGACCTTGCGTACCCTCTTGGCCTTCTGGCTCGCTACGTGGCTCCTGGTAGGCACCGAAAGGTGCACTGGGAAGCTGCGAAGAGGGTACTGCGCTACCTGTGCAGTACATCAGGCATGGGGCTCGTGCTTGGAGGACGGGGTGACGTTGTCCTCACTGGACACTCTGACGCGTCTTGGGTTGACGACCAGGCTACGCAGCGGTCGTCACAGGGGTACACCTTCAGTCTTGGCTCTGGCTCTGTTTCTTGGCGGTCTACACGCTCGTCTTCTGTTCTCAGCTCCAGTTGTGAGGCTGAGATCTACGCCACAGCCATGGCTGCACAGGAGTTACGCTGGCTCACCTACCTGCAGACTGACTTGGGAGAGTGGCCTCGTTCTCCTCCAGTGCTGTACGTTGACAACAAGGCCGCCATTGCCTTGTGTCAGGAGCACAGACTAGAGCACAGAACGAAGCACATCGCTCTGTGTTACTTCCTGGCTCGAGAGTTGCAGCAGCGAGGTCAGCTTCGTCTTGCTCACGTGGCCACTCGGGCCAACACTGCTGATATATTCACTAAGGCACTTCCGTCTGGTGATCATCAGCGCTTCTGTACCTTGTTAGGCCTTGTACCTACGTTTCCACACTTGCTGTAGGCTTTGCTTGTACTGTGATCTATATACATATACCTGCATGCTTGCTCTTGCTAGGTGGTGATCACTGTGCTGTTCCTGTTGCATATATACCTGTGCATGTGGACTGGCCTTGTGGCCCTTTGCTTGTGCTCGGTGTGTGTGGTGACGTTGTGATCCACCCTGAGCTTGCTTTGCCTTGCTTTGCTTGACTGGTCTTGTGACCCCTTGCTCTCCCCCACTTTGCCTATGGGGGTGTGTCAAATTATATGTAATATATGTGTGTAAGCTGTAGTGGGGTAGCCAATATGGGGTATAGCCCCTTTAGGGTTTCATATTTGTACCCAACTTCATTCTAGTCCTTTCATCTCTGTTAATTGTTTCAACACAGGGGAGCGAACTGTGTGGGGGGTGGGGGAGGGTCGGGAGGGAGGGGCAGCGGGGAAGAGGGGGGGGGGAGGGGGGAGGGGGCCGTAGCACGTCCTGCGTCGTGAGCGTGTCCTCCCTGCAGAGAGGCTTCAATGGCACCGTCACTGCCTGGATAAGGAGAAAGGTTTGGGTTCTGAGATTTGTCAAAAACCGGCAGGTGCCGCTCTGAGAGGGAGAGAGGTTTTATTTTGCAATATTCCTCAGAAAACCAGCAGGTGACGCTCTGAGGAGAATGCAAACGGAATTTAGGGGAGCGAGTAAATGTTTTACTATAAGGCCGAAACTGTGAGGTAGAAGAAGAAGAAATACAGTCTAAGCTCCATTCCGTATAAATGTTATTCCTGTGCTATGAAAGACGCATTATTGTAGAGCATGCTACTGAGATTATGAAAAACACACATGAATCTCATCAAAACACATCTAAAGCGCATCAGTACATACCTTGAGCTCTTGGAAAAATCACCTGAAGCTCATCACAACACACCTGAAAATCACCTGAAACCCATCAACAGGAATGGAGCCGAGGCGAGTCAGGGCTTCCCTCATGTGACTCCAGATTTGATTCCCGGTTGCTAGGTTTCCGTTGACTCAGCTCCGGGATTCGATCTCTCCTGCTGCTGCCAGCACTGTCAACTGCGAGACGGCAGTAAGGAGAGAGGAGCGAAGTGAGTGACAGGGGTTCTTGTCAAAATCGGTAGGAACGGAACGATTTTTTTTTTTTTTTTTGAAACGCACTCCTGGGATGACATGGATCGTTTCAGATGATATTTTCTGCAGCGGTATTCTCAGACGCGGCACAATGGCTCGAATAGGTAACTGGCCTCTGCGAATCCATTGCGTGGAGACCCTTCAGGGGTACACTTCGCTTAGCTTGGAGCTCAATCGATTGCCCATTGTCACAACTTACAACATCTAAACGTATCAGCTTCTGAGATGCTGGTGTTTCAAGCTTCTGGAGACAGCAACGTTACAGAACAAGGTTGCACCCGTGTTTCACCAGCTGCTACTCCCATTCAAGATAGCAATGTTGCAGATCCTCCACGTCCCAGTGAAAACGCAGAACATGCTTGCTTCGAAAGTACCTCTCGATCGATCGTGACTTCATAAGAGCAAAACTCGACATCGAGAGAAATGAGAAGTTGAAGAATCTAACGGAACGATTCTCTTATCGTCACATTCGTAAGTCGTAGATTCAGACGGGGAGTTCCTGTCGGGATCGTCCGGAGGGGTATTACCAGACGCGGCAGATCGGCTCGAGTAGCTCTGCTCGTGTAGCACCGCTGCTCGTGTAGCACCGCTGCTGCCTGTGGTATTTCCGGGGACCTCATATCAGCGCGATCCGCGATTCGATCCCGATCCCGCTAAAAGTGTCTAGCCGTCTAGCAATGTACATTCCAGCGTCTATCCGTCTCTGAAATCTATCCTCATGGCGGCGGCGGAGCGTACGAGCGCATGCGGGAGGCGCAAAAGCCGCCGCTTCTGCTGACCCTTCCGTCTTGCATTGAGGCCGACATCTTGCTTCGAAAATACATTTCCAGCGATCGTGACTGCCGCAGCAAACCCATGCGCGACCTATCTCAAGAGAAGTGCGAACGCGCTGACATGCGAGCGCTGGATATGGCTGTCGACTGGGGTCGCGCGACTCGGAGGGGACAGGACAGTAACGAGCAGGCGATAAAAGCAACCTGCCGCTTGTGGTATGCGGGTGGCTATTAGGCGCGACGCGAGTGATTCCAGATGCTGGAGAGGTGTTGTTTGACTGATGAGAAACGAGTGGTGCAGTTTGGTTGAGAGAAAACAGCGTGCTAAAACAGTTCTTGATACAGAAAAGTTGAAACAAACGTGCACACGAACAGGTTAGTCAGGAATCACTCTTGTCTTTGAGTTATAAATCCAGCTTTGCGACATAGGATTTGTGAAGAATGAGGAATGATTGAACTAGGAAAGTGTTGGATACAAATGTGAAACCTTAGAAACCTGTACCCCTTAGTGTCTACCCCACTAGAGCCTACAAAGACTAAGTCATATATATCTGACACACCCCCATAGGCAAAGTGGGGGAGAACTAGGGGTCACAAGACCAGTCAAGCAAAGCAAGCTCAGGGTGGATCACAACGTCACCACACATTCCGAGCACAAGTTCAAAGCCACAAGGCCAGTTCACATGCAGAGAGATCATATATAAAGGTAAACAAGCAAGCGCAGGCATAGATAGATCACCGTACAAGCAAGGTCAAGAAGTGAGCAAGTGAGGCCAAGTAGGCACAAGACCTAGCATCGTACAAAAGCGCTGATGATCACAAGGCTGAAGTGCCTTGGTAAAGATATCAGCAGTGTTGGCCCGAGAGGCCACGTAAGCAAGGCGCAGCTGACCACGCTGCTGCAGCTCACGAGCAAGGAAGTAGCGAAGAGCAATGTGCTTCGTTCTGTGCTCAAGTCTGTGCTCCCGACACAAGGCCAGCATGGCCTTGTTGTCTACGTATAGAACTGGAGGAGAACGAGGCGGATCTCCCAGGTCAGTCAGCAGGTAGGTGAGCCAGCGTAACTCCTGTGTAGCCATGGCTCCTGCGTAGATCTCAGCCTCACAGCTGGAGCTGAGAACAGACGACGAGCGGGTAGACCGCCACGAAACAGAGCCGGAACCAAGGCTGAAGGTGTAACCCTGTGACGACCGCTGCGTAGCCAGGTCGTCGACCCAAGACGCGTCTGCGTGACCAGTGAGGACCACTGAACTCCGCCCTCCAAGCACAAGCCCCATGCCCGACGTACTGCACAAGTAGCACAACACCCTCTTCGCTGCAGCCATGTGCTCTGGTCGGTGTCTCCCAGGAGCAACATAGCGTGCCAAGATGCTAAGAGGGTATGCAAGGTCAGGTCGAGTGCAGGTCATCAGGTACATGAGGCAGCCAACAAGCTCTGGGTACGGGCCACTCGGCTCAACGGACTCATCCGAAGGCAGAGCTGAGAGCGAGTGGCGAGTAGACAGAGGAGTGGCCTGAGGCGAGGAGTACGTGAAGCCGAAGCGCTGAAGGACCTGCTGCATCATGTGTGACTGAGTCAGGGTAATGGTGCGCCGTGCTCTATCCCGGGTGATCTGCAAGCCGAGGTAGCTGCGCAGTTCACCCAGGTCTGTGCACGTGTGTCTCTTCTGCAGCTCCGACTTCACGTGGGCGAGTCCAGCAGTGTCAGCTGTAGCAAAGACCAAGTCGTCGACATACACGAGGATGTAGAACGGCGGCAAAGAGGTGTCGGTGCGTAGAAACAGCGACGGGTCGGCAGTAGAAGGAGCAAACCCAAGAGCCGCAAGTGTAGTCCTCAGTGTGTCGTGCCACTCACGAGGAGCCTGGCGGAGACCGTAGACTGGCCGCCGAAGGCTCCACTGGGTACCAGGAGGAAACGACCCAGTGAAGCCAGGTGGGCGGCGCAGCCAGATCTCCTCGTGCAGGCTGCCCTGTAGAAAAGCTGTGCTGAAGTCAAGAGAGTGAAGCTCGTAGTCGCGCTGAGCGGCTATATGCAGCAGCACCCGAAGAGTGGTCATCTTCGGGGTGGGAGAGAAGGATTGAAAGTAGTCAACTCCCTGCCGCTGACTGAAGCCTCGAGCCACGTAACGCGCCTTGAAGACAGGCGGAGAACCCGGCGGCCGCTTCACCTTGAAAATCCACATGCCACTGACGATGTTCGCCCCAGGTGGGGGAACCTCGTTGACGTAGGTGCCTGTGGACTTCCAGGAAGCCATCTCTGCGTCCATGGCTGACTGCCACTGAGAGGAGTAGGGACCCTCTATCGCCTCTGCGTAAGAGCGCGGAGTCGGGATGTCTGGTGCATCCGGGTCTCCCTAAGGGGCAAGCAGCATGGACACGAGATGAGGTAAAGCAGCAGCAAAACACTGGAACTCCTCCTGCCTGTCCTCAAGAACGTCCGTGCTAAGAGCACACTCACCCCCGACGGACGGAGGACAGACAGACTCAGACTCAGCAACGAGACTAGCGGCATAGTCTAGACGACAGGCAGCAGCAAAGTCAACAAGCTCAGCAACCAAGGCAGACGCAGCAGTAGACTCAAAGGACGGGTCAGTGACAACAGTGGCTAACAGACGCGTGACAGTAGGGTGCTCAGCACGAAACCCGTCAGGGTCCGGAAAGGCAGGCAGAGAGGACGCAGGGGGAGACGGCAGAGGAACAGGCTGCGGAGCAGAGGAAGGATGACGGACTACGAGGTGTGCGCTGGGGACAGTTGGCTGACGCGAACGAGGAACACGACGACCGGTACGACCAGAACGAACAGGCGAGACAGGACGCGACGCAGGCTCACGACGCTCAACAAGACTACCTGTCTGCTCAGTGTAAGGAGAAGGAGCAGGCAGCGGTGAGCCAGGCTGTAACGGAAGACCAGTAGACGACGGGAGAGTAAGAACCTGACGAAGAACAGAGTCAGGCGGCGGCAGAGACGACGGAGACGGCGGAGCGAAGAACAGTCGTGTTGGCGCAGCTGCACCAGCCCCAGCAGCTCCAGCACCGCCAGCAGCTCCAGAAGCTCCAGCCCCAGAACCGGCACCTCCAGTCCCAGGGTCTCCAACCTCAGTGTCTCCAGCAGCAGCACCCCCAGAACCAGCACCTCCAGTCCCAGGGTCTCCAGCCTCAGTGTCTCCAGCAGCGGCACCCCCAGACGCAGTACTTCCAGTCCCAGGGTCTCCAGCCTCAGTGTCTCCAGCAGCGGTACCCCTAGACGCAGCACCCCCAGCCCCAGCAGCTCCAGTACCTCCAGTACGAGCACCTCCGGGACCAGCGACTCCAGCACCTCCAGTAGACAAAGTACCAGCACCACTCCCAGCTCCAGGGACGTCAGCAGAAGTACCTCCAGCAGCAGAGCCCCGAGCTCCAGCAGCGCGACCCTGACGGCGACCGTACCAGTCGTGCAGCTGCTGTGAGGTGAGAGGCACACGCGGACGAAGGCGGCTACTCCAAGGAGATTGCGCACCAGCAGTCCCAGTACCCTCAGGCGTCTCACCTCCAGACTCAACACCCCCAGACTCCGCACACACAGGCGCAGGACCTCTAGTCTCCTCACGCGCAGGCTCAGCACCCCCAGACTCCGCACCCCCAGACTCAGCACCCCCAGGCTCCGCACGCTCAGGCTCCGCACCCCCAGGCACCTCACGCTCAGGCTCCGCACCCCCAGACCCGGCACCCGCAGGCTCAGCACTCCTAGCAGCACCAGATTCGACAGCTACCTCGACAGGCTCGACTGCGTCTACCTGGGACACACCTGAGGGGGCAGGACCCTGAGGGGGGAGGGGGTCTACTGACAGGGAGGGGACCTGGCGCGAGGAAGAGCGGCGGGGGGGGGAGCGGGGCAGTGCGGTAGGGGAAGAGACGGTAGTACGGAACCGACTCGTCAAACGTGACGTCCTGGGAGGACAGAACACGGCGCGAGGTGGGGTGGTAAAACTGCCAACCAGGCGCGTCAGGGGGGAAGCCAAGGAAGACGCAGGGAACAGCACGGGAGGACAGCTTGTCCGCAGACAAGTCGCGGACAAAAGCTCGAGATCCCCAGACACGGAACGCAGACGCATCGCCAACCTTCCCCGTCCACCGCAGAGTGGGGGAGGTCTCCGGCATGGAGACCCGGGGCTGAAGGTTGATCTGATGCGCCGCGTACTGAACCGCAAACGACCACAGAAAATGGGGAGCAGCCGCATGGATCATGGACGTACGAGCGACGTCCATGACCATGCCAATGCGTCGCTCAACAATCCCATTTTGCTGTGGAGAGGCCGGAAGCGTGAACGTCTGGCGGATGCCCCTAGCACAACAGAAGGCTCGCAGAAGGTCGGAGGAAAACTCTCCACCTCTGTCGGAGTGCAGACGCAGAACAGGAAAGTCCGAGCCGAAACGCTCTCTGAGCTGGAGACGAGCAGCGCGGATCCAGTCGATCAACACCTCAGTGACCTCATCCTTGCGGCGCAAGGGGAAGACCGTGGTGTAACGCGAGTAGTCGTCAACCACCAGTAGGAAGTAACGCTCCTGACCCTGGCCACGGACGCGGGCTGGGCCCCACACGTCCATGTGAAGAGTCTGCAGCGGAGCCTCTGTCGGCGGAAACTCGGAGGAGTGAGGAGCGGCGCGCTGCCGCCCCTCGACGCAGGGAACGCAGGTAGGGGCAGGCCCCGGAGGAAGGGGAGGGAGAGACCGGGGGAGACCAGAGACAAGGACACGGGAGGCCATGCCTCGGAGACGAGGCAGGGAGGGGTGACCAAGGTGGTGGTGCCAGAGATGAGTCTGGTGGGACAGGAGGCGACACGAGCAGGGGGCAGACTCAGGACCAGACCGAGACGCTGCAGCAAACACCTGACCCGACGCAGCTACCTGACCAGGCACAGCAACCGGAGGAGACTCGGTAGTCAGTGTGTACAGGCTCGACCCCAGTTGACGGGTAAACGTGGCCAAGTGTCGGCCCGTCCGAGCACACGTGCAGTGGGTCACCCGCTGACTCGCAGGAGTGAACTGGTCAACCCCCCCATCCTGTAGGTCAGCACCACTCACCAAGTTCGTAGAGAACGAGGGGAGGTAAAGACCTGACAGGGAGCCAGACGGGGCCGCTGGACACGGTAGCACAGTGGAGTAGTGGGCAAGGACAGGACCCCCAGAGGGGTCTGCCAGGGAGACCGCAACCGGCCGACTGAGCGATGTGAGGGTGGTGCGGTCTCGAAAGAAGGAGCGGGAAGCACCCGAGTCAAGGGTGAAAGTGTGCAACGCCTGAGCAGACGTGGTACCTGAGAGAGCAGACTCACCAGCACCTGGAGCAGTAGACTCACTAGCACCTAGAGCAGCAGACTCACTAGCATCTAGAGCAGCAGCCGCAATGCCCGGGTCAGGCGGAACACACAGGTAACAGTCACCCTCATCACTAGTAGACACAGCATACATGGCAGCAAGAATAGCATCATAGTCAAGATCAAAGATAGCAACCCCCGACCTAAGCAGATCACCCTAAACCTCAGTGGCGTCAGGAAACTGGAGACGCCAGGCGTCTGTCAGGCGGCCGAAGCAGCGCTGGGTGGTGTGCGGCCCGCCGCACGGCTCCCCAGTGCGGTCACCAGTACGCAGGACGTAGGCACAGGGACCAGCACCCCCAGACCGCTGACGCGCAGCGTACCACTCACGAAGCTGCTGGGGTGGCGGGGTCTCACGAGAGCGCTGCTGCTGCTGACGCTGGCCACCACCGAAGCCTCCCCGCTGCACAGAGCCACCCCGACCAGCGCCACCGCCACCGCCGCCACTGCCACCGCCGCCACTTTCCTCCACTCCCACCGCCACCGCCGCTGCTGCCTCTGCCTCCACCGCTGCCTCCAGAGCCCCCACCTCCGCCACCACTCCCACCTCCACCCCCACCCCTCCGCCTCCGCCGCCTCCACCGCCACCACCACCACCCCCGCCAGCTCCTCCAGCACCCTTGCCCCCCTTGCCCTTGCCGTTGCTGCGCCTCCCGCTAGGGGCTGACGCAGCGCCGACCGACTCGGTGCCAACGAGGTCGACAGCAGCAGCAGAGGCAACAGAGGGCAAAAGGGGAACGGGGGAGCACCCCTCAAAGAAAGGGGCACGAGGGTCACCACGAGAGGCTCCTACAGCGACTATGCTCTTCTCAGCTGCAAGGAGGCGCTCCTCGAGGAGGTCAACGGTGAGTGTGGTGGGGCAGAGAGAGAGGAAGTGATCCTTGACCGAGTGAAGGGAGTCAGGGAGCCGGGTGACTAGGTAGTAGAGGGTGATGTACATGGGGGGGGGGGGTTCTTGGCGCAGAACTCAGCAGGAAGCGCAGCGCGGTAGCGGGTGTCACTAGTGCGGAGGTGCGTAATTAGGTCGGCGACTGTAGCAAAGGCGGCGAGGTCAGGGAAAAGGTACGGCAGCATGAGGCGACTAAGGGCAGCAGAGGCAGGGGAGGAGTAGCGCGCAACGACAGCGTCGTACAAGGTCTTAGCACTCTTGTACTGACTAAAGTGCGCGCGCTCAGTGGACGGCAGGTGACTACGCACAGCAAGACGGGCAGCAGCATCGCGTGTGGTCCACTGTGAGCGAACAGTACTGTCAGCATCGGCAGCAGGGGCAGGAGAGGCGCCAGACGTGAGATCGAACAGTGAGAGACCATCTTTGCTATCGCACTGCAGGAAAAGCTGCAGATCATCGATCCAGACCTCAAAGTCTAGCGCACGACCCTCATCATCGAAGGTAAGAACATTGGGACTAGCCATGACAGCAACAGCAGCAGGCTAGCAGCAGCAGTAGCGGGCTAGCAGTAGCAGCAGCAGTAGGAGCGCGGCTCGGTCGTGCGCTTACCAGGAGCAGGTGGGTAGAAGGCCGCAAGTGGTGGGGCAGGGCCGAGGTGCGCCGGCAGGATCAGGGCCGCGACAGGGTGGCAGGGCAGGGCCGCGGCTCGGCTGCAGGGCAGGTCCGGGACGGCGGCGCCTGTCACGGCAGCGGCGGCGGCGGGTGTCACGGCAGCAGTGGTGGCGGCGGCTGTCACGGCAGCGGTAGTGGCGAATAGTAGCGGTGGCAGCGGAAGCGACGGCAGCTGCTGCTGGGGGGCGGCGACGACGGGGCGGCAGGGCGGCTACGGCGGGCCGCGAAGTGGGGGGGGGGGGGGGGCGCAAAAGCGCCGCAGAGGGCCGCGAAGGGGCCGCGAAGGGCCGAGAGGGGGCCGCGAAGGGCCAAGAGGGGCCGCGAAGGGCCGCGAAGGGGCCGCGAAGGGCCGTGAGGGGGTCGCGAAGGGCCGCGAAGGGGGCCGCGAAGGGCCTTAAGAGGGGCCGCGAGGGGCCGCGAAGGGGCCGCGAAGGGGCCGTTAAGGGGCAGGCCACAAAGGGGCCGCGAAATTTAAGGGCAGGGCGCGAAGCGCGCTTCGGGCAGGCTAAAAAAGTTTTCCGAAGGTGGGCCCTAGGAAGAAACGGTCCCACTAGGGAACCCGCTCTATACCATGTGAAGAATGAGGAATGATTGAACTAGGAAAGTATTGGATACAAATGTGAAACCCTAGAAACCTGTACCCCTTAGTATCTACCTCACTAGAGCCTACAAAGACTAAGTCATATATATCTGACATGATTGATTTTGAGCATCTCTCAAATTTACGTTGAGTTTTTTTAGACCAATGGGTGAACGGGTAGCACCAATGCAACTGAAAGAAATCTGTCCACATCATTATTAATACTCCTCTACAACTTTAGTAAAATGACCCGTCTGGCTTTAAGACCGGGTCCTGGCTCTTTGTCTGATTGTCAGACGAAAGATGTAACATTGTCTAGCTTTTCTGACGAATCCCAAGTACTTGTCTGAAATTTTAGATGAAGATATATAGTTTTTAAGATTTACAATGTTATTTGAAATGTTAATGTGCAGCCTCCAATGGTCTAGGCGGTACAATCGGGACTTATGAAGTCTCTGATTTGGGTTCGAATCTTGACGCCTCTGTCAGGCAGGTGCGGTCATCCTTTTGGTCCGCATACATTTTTCCTTCAATCGAGAAAATACTCGATGTCTGCAGTCTCAGACAAACTGTATAAGGCTGTCTGAGAAATCAGATGAAAAGAAAAAGCGTCTCTAAAAAATCAGATGAAATTAAACATGTCTGCGACATCAGATGAACCAGTAAAAACGTGTTCAGAATCCAGAAATTCAGAAAGAAAATTTCTGATAACGTAAGCCCTGCTCCTCTACCGGTAACACTGATTACCTATGTTTTTTTAAATGAAAACAAAATACCCAATTTCAGTTTTGTAAAAGATTTTTTGCATCTTAATTATAATGTTTGCAATTTTGGGATAATAATTTCGTACCATTGTGCTGAACACAATCTGCCTAACATGAAATAGCACTGCGTATAAAAATGCAGAAGTGCAGTTTTGGCCGAGGAGCTCCCTAGCGAGTATGGATTCACCATTTACACCTCGATTCTATCGCTCTACCCTTCTCAGACTCGAAGCCTCGCTACCAAACCTGTCTTCCTTCAGTTGCGGGAGGCACAGCGGCTCACCCTCAGGCATTTTCGGGTATGGGGGTACCCCAGAGGTTCGCCAGCGCTCCGTCTGCGGTCGGGCAGACGAAATCTATTATTTCATGCCGTCGACTTTGCAGGGAAGGGGCTCTGCTAGCGCGCAGCGGAAAACCTTTTGTCGGGGGCAGGAAACACGATCGAATCGGGGGTAGCAATAGAATCGGTTACCAGTGAAGACCCTTCGGTGAGACTCGGTTCACCAGCTGATTTCTGTTCCCGTTTTTGCGGTTTCAGTAAATTTCGGGCTGGGCAGCATGCCAGCGCACAGTTCCGATTTTCCGGAGCTGCTCGGGCAGCAGCTGAGAGTTTTCCTCTTTTTTTCCGTTTCTCCCTCCTCTGGGTGTTCCTCCATACAAGCTCCATCCCTATCGCGGCCGCTTCGTGTATCCTCACCTGGCCCTACAAATCCATAGTTAAGCATTCGTATTTTTCAGAGACCTATCCTGTTCGTTCGCTTGACTGAGCTGTTTTCTAAGCAAGTTCAGAGCTCTCGCCTTTTCATTCAGCTCGATATATTGCTCCCGCGGAAGCTCTGCGCAGTAAACGTTTAGATTATCTTCTT